>QRFJ01000091.1:1705278-2022627 GCA_006176705.1 Cocos nucifera | reverse complement strand
ACTGAATAGAGTTCCTTCTAAAATCATTCCTACCACACCTATGCGAGATATGGCATAGTAAGAAACCAAGTCTGAGTCATCTTAGAATATAGGATTGTCCGACTCATGTCAAAAGACAATAAGCGGATAAGTTAGACTTTAGGTCCTTTAGAGCTTGATTTATAGGATATCCTAAATAGTCATTAGAATATTATTTCTACATTCTAGAAGATCATAATATGATTATGAGTCGACATGTCATTTTTCTTGAAAAATAGTTTATTCAAGATAGCGGCATTGGAAAGCAAATCAAGCTCAATGAGAAAGTCTCACAAGAGCAATGAGCTAAGGACCAAATAGAACCAAATCAAGTTGAGCCAATACAATCACTACCTCCACCTCGTAGATCGAAAAGAGTTTTTCATCCCCCTGAGAGGTGTTAGATATATGTGCCCTAGAAGCCAGAATTGGCTGACACTTGTAATACACTTCTAGGGGCAAAATTATAATTTTGACTATAATCAATAAAATGGGTTATTTTCTATCACATATGTGTATTTAGTATCTATGATACATATTTTGAGTTAATGGTAATGATAATTCATATTTTCAAGAGTTGAAAATTTAAGACATGAATAATCATTATTAACTCATAAAATGCTCCCGACCATAGGATCATCATGAGGATGGTGATTGATCCGAAAGGTTGGTGTACAATCGCTTCTCTTTAGTAGATGAGTCTTGAGTCTATGGTGTGGAGACATCGGAGCGAGAGTATAGGTACTCGTTAGAGAATGAGGGCACTGAGCGTGACCACCTCGAGTAGTCATTAGGAAGTCTACCTTCTCGTCAATGACTGACTCGATGCTGCAGTGGTGTGTCTGGTTCTTTGACCTGAGGTGCATCGGTAGTTCACCTTGAGGGTGTTATAGTTTGACTACACCATTACTCGATCTCCTAGCCATATGGAATCCTGAGGTGTATGTTGGCTATAGCATGTTCATTGTAGGAACTGGATTGCATCAAGATGGAATCTATCTACCTCGGTGGTAGAGGAGCAGCCCTATGATGATCATGAGAATCAAGTCCAGAAGCCCATGGCCATGGCAGAGTGAAATAATAGAAAGAGTTTCTATTTAGATTTTCACATCGGACTTGAATCGAATGATTACATCATATGACAGAAACTAGGGTTTGACGAGTTCACCTTAACCCTAATCTGATCGGGGCTCAAGATAGAAGAACTTAATCACACAGGTAGCTGCACCAAGAGGTTCGCATTCAGCTCTGATGGGTTGCCACCATATACTGCTAGGTGTCACTGGTGGATTTTGGGAGCAATTAGAATGATTTAGATGATCGATCATTCTAGCTGTTCGAATCAGAAGAGTTCTGATCCATCGAAAGGAGTTTCGATGATGTCGATGATAGAGATCATGACATATCCCATTACCATACAGAACTGAACCTAACTGGGTCACACAAATAAGGGTTTGAATCTGGTGATCATCAATTGAACTGATCCAGTTCAATTGATCTGAATGAGATTCAATTAGGTTCAAGAAAATCGTGCTAGCACTCGATTGAACCTAACGTTCTTCTTTTACTATCATAAATAGTTGTCCTGACTGAGCCAAAGGAGTTTGTGCTCAATTCAGAGGCCTTCACTTGGTCTGACTGGAGCCTGTCCAAGGTCAGAAAAGGTTGTCTTATTTTGTAAGACATAATACCTGCCATTTTTGGTCACCTGCCATTTCTCGTTCCTTTGACTTTGGTCAAAAGTTGACCTTTGACTGGTCAAATGTTGACCATTGACACTTTGACTTCTATCCATGTGTCACACACCTATTGGAGAGCTGGTGGGGGCTTGTCCCCCTGCCAGAACCTGGCAAGGAGGAGGGCGCACGCCACCCTTGGCGTGTGCCCAAGTTGGAGGCGCCCAGGAGTCCCTTATTGGATAAGGACTCCATCTCCTTTTTGGATTCTAATTAGAGTTCTCCTAAGAACCAACTTTGACTGGTCTTAGGCACCATCTAAGGAGGAATCCAAGGGGACTCTATTTCCACCAATCAGATTTAGATCTGATTTCACAAAGGTTGTGATTGGTTGGGAAGAAGAGGAGTTGGATCACGCATAGTCTATAAATAAGACCCTGCGCCCAACTCAAAGAGCATTGAACAATTCTCCATGCCCCAAGGCTGCCTCTCCTCTCCTCCTCCATGCCAAAGCATCTTCTCCCTCTCCTCTCCACATCCAAAAGTAGTTTTGGGTTCTTGGTTGGTGCAATCCAGATGAGAGAAAGGCGACAGAAAGCTAGAAGGCTGCGCTGCTGCAAAGGACAACTGCTGATCTTCAAAAGGTTTTGAAGATCCTCCAGATCAGATCCAGATCTAATTTTTGGAGATGTGATAGAGAAGAAGAGGATCTCTAGATCCTAGCCTGAGTGGATACCGATAGAGGCCAGGCACTTGCATGGCTAGATCCAGAACCTTCCGCTGCTTACAGGATCATCAACGGATAATAGGATTACCCAACATCAAGGTAAATTAAATTTGATTTAATTTATTTAATTTTATTTTTAATTATTAAAATAATAAAAATTAGATCTAAAATATCTCAAGATCTAATTAGATCAAAAAAAAAAATTTTTAAAATATATCTCTTGATCTGATCAGATCTGAACGAACCTGGATCCGAAAAATCAGGATTTTTCCTTCAACTGGTATCAGAGCCAAGGTTCTAAAAGTATTTAGATCTAATTTTAAATTTATTTTAATTAAAAAATAAGTGATTTTAGATGTCACATGAGATGTGATCAGATCTAAAATTAGAAAAAATTAAAATTAAATAATTTGGATCTAAGATTAGAAAATATGCATGACTAGTTCTAAAATAGAATAGTTCTATAGAATAGTCTTGCATGTTTTAATTTAATTTGATTAAATCATATTTTAGATCTATTTATTTACTATTTTTTGATATTATAATTATTATAATAACATCTAAAAAATAGCAAATAAAAATTATTTAATTTTAAAACATCATATGAGATATGATTGATGCATGTCTAGACTAGTTGTAGAATAGTTCTACATAAGTTGTCTAGATTAGAATTTATTTTGATTAAGATCAATTTAAATCTAATTTTTTAGATTATTATGAGATAATTTAGATCTGAAAATATGCATGATTCGATACATGAGATGTATGCAAAATATGCCATGATTAGATCTAATTTGTATATGAGATATATGATATAGATCTAAAACTATTTTGTAGTATTACATGTTCCTGATTAAGGCGTTCCTCTTGGCCGTCCGGTCATAAGAACGAAGAAGGGATTTAAAGGCCCTCTCCTTCCCATTCGATGGGGTGTTCTTATGATGTGTAGGGGTGCTGCGCGTTCGTCCTTAATCAGAAAATCCAAAACTTACTTTCTGCAAAACCCTAGATCCTGAAACCCTAGGATTTATTGTGCATATTTTATTTATGAACCCTACTTAATTAAGAATTAAGATTATGGAAATATTAATTAGGTCTAAAATTGAGAATTTTCAGATCTAAGACATATTCATAATACTGGGTTCGGGCTTGGGTAGCTCAATTAGGTCTAAGCGGTTGATCAAACCGAATCAAGAGTTGGTTAGATGGGATCAACAATGCTTAAATTGACCAGCCTAATAGGATTAAGTCTGGGTCAAGATCGAGTCACGATCAAGCAAGACCTAATTAGGCTCAGAGGTTAGAGTCTGGATTGTAGGCTAACCCAATTGGTTCTGGCTCAACAATTTGGTGTCTAAGGTAAGTTTGGCACATACGACCGACTGGATTTTTAATTGGAAGCTACTCGACCTGAATGCATTCTTGTACGAGTTAATGGCATATTCCCTTCCACCGGTCTCACTTACCTGGCCATATCTGTTGACACAGTTCTGATCTGAGGTGGTCAATAATCCGAGCTAACCCATGCCACTAGGTTAGTCATAATTGTTATGACTATGACAAGTCTAGTTTAATGAGACCTGAATCAATTCTCCCTAAGAAAAGATTAAGTCTGAGGTCTTCCACCATTGTAGATGTGCGGGCCCTTCCGGGGTTGATTGTTCTCGGCTGGATACAGTGGCTCAGTTGCACCGGAAAAGATGCAACCATGTCTATTAGGCATTGGATGCTATGGGCTGGAGGATGAGTTGGGCTCAATATTTTGGATACGGTGAGAGACTCAATTAGGAATCCAGTCTATGCAAATGGTGGGTCTGACTTAACTAAGGAGTGGATCAATATTTTGGATACGGTGAGATTCATGAATTAGAGACCAAGTTTGGGTGCACCATGATTAGAGAATCATTGAACAAGAGTTGTTCACTCATTGGCTAACCCATCACCAATAACTGTTAGGTGAGGTGATGAGTCAGTTGGTGAGACCGCACCACCCACTAGAAATCATTAATCATGGAGATTTTTGCATCTCTACAGAGGGAGTGTAGGGATCCGAGAAAATAGTGGGAGCTAATTTATTTAAAAATAAAATTTCTAAATAAATTGGTCAAGTCATAATTACAGTATCTAACTAGAATCTTTGACTCTCTATAGAAAAATGTCTGCGTCCAACCCATTAGCACGTATCCTGGACACACATAGACTGACCGGACCCAATTATAAAGATTGGCTCAGGAACTACAAAATTATTTTGGGTTTTGAGAAGTTAACCCATGTATTGGACCAGGACCCCTCCCACCTTACCAGCCCGTCCATCCACTGAACAGAGAGCGTCTCTGAAAAAATGGATAGACGAAGATAATAAGGCCAGATATTACATGTTGGGCTCGATGTCTGATGAGCTCCAGCGCCAACATGAAGATATCGGGACTGCTCGCCAAATGTTGGCTCACCTGCAGGAGATGTTTGGTGAATAGAGTCGCGCAGCCAAGTATCAAGTCACGAAATGACTTTTTAAGGCTAAGATGCGTGATGGGCAGTCAGTCCAAGATCACTGTCTGATGATGATCAAGGACATGGAAGAGCTGAGAAGCTCGGTGTGAAGTTAGACTTGGATCTGCAGAATGATATTATTCTGCAATCCTTGACTGATGCATATGGGCAATTCATCATGAATTACCACATGCATAAACTTCAAAATTCCTTGGCCGAATTAATGAATATGCTGGTTCACCGCTGAGCTTTCTATGAAAGGTTCTAAAGGCTCAGTTCTTGCTATGGAACGGACTTCTTCCAAAAGAAAGTCTTATGGAAAGAAAAAGAAGTCTGTGAAAAAGCAAGAAGGTGGAAGGATCAAAGAAGAAGAAGGCAGAGCCGAAGAAGAAAGGCCGATGTCAAAGGAAAGTATTTTCCATTGCAACAGCGACGGCCATTGGAAGCGGAACTGCCCTACTTACCTGGCCACCCTGAAGAACAAGAAGGAAGGTCCTTCTGGAGGTATGCTCGTTATTGAGTCTAACCTTACGGTTTCTTCTGCATCCAGTTGGGTGCTTGACTCTGGTTCTAGTGCTCATCTGTGCACTTCCATGCAGGGTCTTGAGGATAGCAGGAGGCTGAGGGATGGAGACATGATCCTACGCATCGGTAATGGAGCAAGAGTTGCTGCAGTAGCCGTGGGAACATACCCTCTTCGATTACCATCTGGTTTAGACTTAGTTTTGAAAGACTGTTATTATGTGCCTGCAGCTAGCAGGAATTTGATTTCTGTTTCATGCTTAGCACAAGAAGGCTATGTGATTACCTTCTTTAAGGACCATTGTAACATTCTTTATGAAAGAAATAAAATTGCAAATGGTTTCCTTATTAATGGTCTTTATCAGCTACATATTGATGTACCTATTCTAACTATCGAGCAAAACGTGAATGCCAAACGACCTAGGGATAGTCCAAATGATAGATATCTATGGCACCTGAGATTAGGTCATATAGCAGAAGATAGGATCAACAAATTGGAGAAAAATGGGCTATTGAGTCCATTGACTTTCGAGTCATATCCAACTTGTGAATCTTGTCTTCAAGGCAAAATGACTAAACTCCCTTTTGTTGGACATGGGGAAAGGGCCACAGATCTCCTTGCCCTAGTACATACTGATGTGTGCGGCCCATTTGATGTGCCGGCTAGAGGCAATTTTGTCTACTTCATTACCTTTACCGATGATCTGTCTAGGTATGGGTATGTGTATCTTATGAGACACAAGTCTGAAGCTTTTGAAAAGTTCAAAGAATTCAGACATGAAGTAGAAAAACAAACTGGAAAACCCATTAAGGTTCTTCGATCAGATCGAGGAGGTGAATACCTTAGCCGAAAATTCCTAGACTATCTCAAGGAAAATGGCATAGTCTCTCAATGGACTCCACCAGGAACACCTCAACTCAACGGAGTTTCAGAATGGAGAAATCGGACTCTATTGGATATGGTTCGATCCATGATGAGCTTCACAGACCTCCCTGATTTTCTTTGGGGACATTCATTGTTAACTTCAATTTATCTACTGAATAGGGTTCCCTCTAAAACCGTTCCTACCACACCGTATGAGATATGGCACGGTAAGAAACCAAGTCTGAGTCATCTCAGAATTTGGGGTTGTCCGGCTCATGTCAAAAGACAACAAGCGGACAAGTTAGAGTTTAGGTCCTTTCAGAGCTCGATTCATAGGATATCCTAAAGAGTCATTAGGATACTATTTCTACATTCCAGAAGACCACAATGTGATTGTGAGTCGACATGCCATCTTTCTTGAAAAATAGTTTATTCAAGATAGCGGCATTGGAAAGCAGATTAAGCTTGATGAGAAAGTCTCACAAGTACAACGAGCTAAGGACCAATTGGAACCAAATCAGGTTGAGCCAATAAGAACACTACCTCCTCCACCTCGTAGATCGGAAAAGAGTTTTCCATCCCCTGAAAGATACTTAGGTATTATTTCAGAGGAAGTAGAGAAAATGTTCCTCGTAGGTAATGGTGCTCATGGTGATGATCCCAAAACCTACAACGAGGCGATATCAGATATCGACTCCGAGAAATGGCTAGAGGCAATGCAGTCAGAAATTGACTCGATGCACTCAAACCAAGTCTGGACCTTGGTAGATCCACCAGAAGGTATAGTACCTATTGGGTGTAAATGGATCTTCAAGAGAAAGATTGGTGCAGATGGGAATGTGGAGACATTCAAGGCTAGACTAGTGGCAAAAGGTTATAGTCAACGCGAAGGCATTGACTATCAGGATACCTTTTCCCCAGTGGCTATGCTAAAATCCATCCGCACATTGCTTGCCGTTGCAGCCTATTTCGATTATGAAATATGGCAAATGGACGTGAAAATGGCATTCTTAAATGGATATCTTGAGGAAGATATCTATATGGAACAGCCGCTAGGTTTCACATCCAGTGATACTGATCACAAGGTTTGCAAGCTGCAAAGGTCCATATATGGACTTAAGCAAGCATCTCGGAGCTGGAACACTCATTTCAATGATGTGATCAAAATAGTTTGGTTTCATCAAAAATGAAGAGGAACCATGTGTTTTCAAAAAGGTCAGTGGGAGCGCTGTTGTCTTCCTCGTATTGTACGTGGATGACATCCTCCTTATTGGGAATGATATTCCCATGTTGACAACAGTCAAATTATGGTTGTCCAAGGAATTCTCCATGAAAGACCTAGGTGAAGCATCCTTTATTCTAGGAATTAAGGTCTATAGGGATAGACCGAATAGGATGCTAGGACTTTCACAGAAGATGTACATAGAGGAAGTACTAAAGAGGTTTAGTATGGAAAACTCTAAGAGGGGATTAATACCCTTCAGACATGGTATTCATCTTTCCAAGAAGATGTGCCCTAGCACACCTGAGGAAATAGAACGCATGAGCAAGATCCCTTATGCTTCTGCAATAGGGAGCCTCATGTATGCCATGCTATGTACACGACCTGATATAGCCCATGCTGTGAGTGTCACAAGCAGATATCAGTCAAATCCAGGTGAAGAACACTGGACTTCTGTGAAATGTATCCTTAAGTACTTGAGAAGAACTAAGGATATGATGTTGGTCTTTGGTAATGGAGAACTCCAAGTCCAGGGATACACAGACTCGGATTTCATGTCCGATATAGATGATCGAAAGTCGACATCTGGGAGTCTGTTTGTGTGCAATGGTGGTGCTGTCAGCTGGAAGAGTTCCAAGCAAACTGTGATAGCAGATTCCACCATGGAAGCAGAATATATCGCTGCATCAGAGGCTGCGAAGGAAGCATTCTGGTACAAGAAGTTTGCTGCAGAAATTGGAGTAATGCCATCAGATGCCATTCCTCTATACTGCGACAACAATGGCGCCATAGCCCTTGCTAAGGAGCCGAGGTCTCACCAGAAATCCAAGCACATTGAGCGGCGATACCACCTCATCCGCGATTACCTCGAGAAGGGTTACGTCGAGGTCAAGAGAGTCAACTCCGCAGATAATGTGGCAGACCCACTTACAAAGCCGTTGGGCCAGCAGAAGATCGAAGCCCACCTTGAGAAGATGGGACTTAGACTTGTAGCCAATTGGCTTTAGGACAAGTGGGAGATTGTTAGATATATGTGCCCTAGAAGCCAGAATTGGCTGACACTTGTAATACACTTCTAGGGGCAAAATTATAATTTTGACTATAATCAATAAAATGGGTTATTTTCTATCACATATGTGTATTTAGTGTCTGTGATACATCCTTTGAGTTAATGGTAATGATAATTCATATTTTCAAGAGTTGAAAATTTAAGACATGAATAATCATTATTAACTCATAAAATGCTCCCGACCATAGGATCATCACGAGGATGGTGATTGATCCGGAAGGTTGGTGTACAATCGCTTCTCTTTAGTAGATGAGTCTTGAGTCTACGGTGTGGAGACACCGGAGCGAGAGTACAGGTACTCGTTAGAGAACGAGGGCACTGAGCGTGACCACCTCGAGTAGTCATTAGGAAGTCTACCTTCTCGTCAATGACTGACTCGATGCTGCAGTAGTGTGTCTGGTTCTTTGACCTGAGGTGCATCGGCAGTTCACCTTGAGGGTGTTATAGTTTGACTACACCATTACTCGGTCTCCTAGCCATATGGAACCCTGAGGTGTATGTTGGCTATAGCATGTTCATTGTAGGAACTGGATTGCATCAAGATGGAATCTATCTACCTCGGTGGTAGAGGAGCAGCCCTATGATGATCATGAGAATCAAGTCCAGAAGCCCATGGCCATGGCAGAGTGAAATAATAGAAAGAGTTTCTATTTAGATTTTCACATTCGGACTTGAATCGAATGATTACATCATATGACAGAGACTAGGGTTTGACGAGTTCACCTTAACCCTAATCTGATCGGGGCTCAAGATAGAAGAACTTAATCACACAGGTAGCTGCACCAAGAGGTTCGCATTCAGCTCTGATGGGTTGCCACCATATACTGCTAGGTGTCACTGGTGGATTTTGGGAGCAATTAGAATGATTTAGATGATCGATCATTCTAGCTGTTCGAATCAGAAGAGTTCTGATCCATCGAAAGGAGTTTCGATGATGTCGATGATAGAGATCATGACATATCCCATTACCATACAGAACTGAACCTAACTGGGTCACACAAACAAGGGTTTGAATCTGGTGATCATCAATTGAACTGATCTAGTTCAATTGATCTGAATGAGATTCAATTAGGTTCAAGGAAAATCGTGCTAGCACTCGATTGAACCTAACGTTCTTCTTTTACTATCATAAATAAGTTGTCCTGACTGAGCCAAAGGAGTTTGTGCTCAATCAGAGGCCTTCATATGGTCTGACTGGAGGTTGTCCAAGTCAGAAAAGGTTGTCTTATTTTGTAAGACATTACCTGCCATTTTTGGTCACCTGCCATTTCTTGTTCTTTGACTTTGGTCAAAAGTCTACCTTTGACTGGTCAAATGTTGACCATTGACACTTTGACTTTTGACCACATGTCATGCACCTATTGGAGAGCTGGTGGGGGCCTTGTCCCCCTGCCAGAACCTGGCAAGGAGGAGGGCGCACGCCACCCTTGGCGTGTGCCCAAGTTGGAGGCGCCTAGGAGTCCCTTGTTGGACAAGGGACTCCATCTCCTTTTTGGATTCCAATTAGAGTTCTCCTAAGAACCAACTTTGACTGGTCTTAGGCACCCTCTAAGGAGGAATCCAGGGGACTCTATTTCCACCAATCAGATTTAGATCTGATTTCACAAAGGGTTGTGATTGGTTGGGAAGAAGAGGAGTTGGATCACGCTTAGTCTATAAATAAGACCCTGCGCCCAACTCAAAGAGCAATTGAATAATTCTCCACATGCCCCAAGGCTGCCTCTCCTCTCCTTCCTCCATGCCAAAGCCCATCTTCTCCCTCTCCTCTCCACGTCCAAAAGTAGTTTTGGGTTCTTGGTTGGTGCAATCCAGATCAAGAGAAAGGCGACTGAAAGCTAGAAGGCTGCGCTGCTGCAAAGGACGACTGCTGATCTTCAAAAGGAGTTTTGAAGATCCTCCAGATCAGATCCAGATCTAATTTTTGGAGATGTGATAGAGAAGAAGAGGATCTCCAGATCCAGCCGAGTGGATACCGGTAGAGGCCAGGCACTTGCATGGCTAGATCCAGAACCTTCCGCTGCTTACAGGATCATCAACAGGGTAATAGGATTACCCAACATCAAGGTAAATTAAATTTGATTTAATTTATTTAGATTTTATTTTTATTATTAAAATAAAAAGAATCAAATTTGAAACATCCAAGATCTGATTAGGATCAAAGAAAAAAATTTTTGAAATATATCTCTTGATCTGATCAGATCTGAACGAACCTGGTCCGAAAAATCAGGATTTTTCCCCTAAACGCAAAGCTGACACGACATTTCCATTCCTATCAGAATATCTTTTCGCCAGTAGTTATGCTAAAATCTATCCGCATATTGCTTGCTGTTGTAGCCTATTTCGATTATGAAATATAACAAATAGACGTAAAAATGGCATTCTTAAAAAGATATCTTGAGGAAGATATCTTTATGGAATAGCCACTAGATTTCACATCTAGTGATGATGATCACAAGGTATGCAAGCTGCAAGGTCCATATATGGACTTAAGCAAGCATCTCGAAGTTGAAACACTTGATTTAATGATGTAATCAAATTATTTGATTTCATCAAGAATGAGGAGGAGCCATGTGTCTTCAAAAGGATCAGTGGGAGCGCTGTTGTCTTCCTCCTATTGTACGTGGATGACATCCTCCTTATTGAAAATGATATTCTCATGTTGACCATAGTTAAAATATAGTTATCCAAGGAATTCTCCATGAAAGATCTAGGAGAAGCATCCTTTATTCTAGGAATTAAGATCTATAGAGATAGACCGAATAGGATGCTAGGACTTTTACAAAAGATGTATATAGAGGAAGTGCTCAAGAGGTTTAGCATGGAAAACTCTAAGAGGAGATTAGTATCCTTCAGACATGGTATTCATCTTTGCAAGAAGATGTGCCCTAGCACACTAGAGAAAATAGAACGTATGAGCAAGATCCCTTATGCTTCAACAATAGGGAGCCTCATGTATGCCATGTTATGTACACAACCTGATATAGCCCATGCTGTGAGTGTCATCAGTAGATATCAGTCAAATCCAGATGAAGAACACTGAACTTCTATGAAATGTATCCTTAAGTACTTGAGAAGAACTAAGGATATGTTGTTGGTCTTTGATAATGGAGAACTCCAAGTCTAGGGGTATATAGACTCGGACTTCATATCCGATGTAGATGATCGAAAGTCGACATCTGAAAGTCTATCTATGTGTAACGGTGGAGCTGTCAGTTGAAAAAGTTCCAAGCAAACTGTGATAGTAGATTTCACCGTGGAAGTAGAATATATTGTTATTTCAGAAGCTACAAAGAAGGCATTCTAATACAAGAAATTTATCGTAGAGATCAGAGTGATGCCATCAGATGCCATTCCTCTATACTGCGACAACAATAGCACCATAGCCTTAGCTAAGGAGCCAAGGTCTCACCAAAAATCTAAGTATATCGAGCGGCGATACCACCTCATCCGTGATTACCTCGAGAAGGATTATTTCAAGGTCAAGAGAGTCGACTCCATAGATAATGCGACGAATCCACTCACAAAGTCGTTGGGATAATAGAAGATCGAAGCTCATCTTGAGAAGATGGGACTTAGATTTGTAGCCAATTGGCTTTAGATCAAGTGGGAGTTCGTTAGATATGTGTGCCCTAGAAGCTAAAATTGGCTAATACTTGTAATACACTTCTAGGAGCAAAATTATAATTTTAACTATAAATAATAAAATGAATTATTTTTCTATCATAAATGTGTATTTAGTATTTGTGATACATTCCTTGAGTTAATGGTAATGATAATTCATATTTTCAAGAGTTGAAAATTTAAGACATGAATTTTGGTTATTAACTCATAAAATGCTTTCGACCGTAGGATGATCATGAGGATGGTGATTGATCCAGAAGGTTGGTGTACAATCGCTTCTTTATAGTAGATGAATCTTGAGTCTATGGTGTAGAGACATCAGAGCGAGAGTACAGATACTCGTTAGAGAATGAGGGCACTGAGCGTGACCACCTCGAGTAGTCATAAGGAAAGTCTACCTTCTCATCGATGACTGACTCGAAGCTGTAGTGGTGTGTCTGGTTCTTTGACCTTGAGGTGCATCGACAGTTCACCTTGAGGGTGTTATAGTTTGACTACACCATGACTCGGTCTCCTAGCCATTCGAAATCCTGAGGTGTATGTTGGCTATAGCATGTTCATTGTAGGAATTGGATTGCACCAAGATGGAATCTATCTACCTCGGTAGATGAGGAGCAGCCCTATGATGATCATGAGAATCAAGTCCATAAGCCCATGGCCATGGCAGAGTGAAATAATAGAAAGAGTTTCTATTAAGGTTTTCACATCATGGACTTGAATCGAATGATTAAATCATATGATAGAAATTAGGGTTTGACGAGTTCACCTTAACCCTAATCTGATCGGGGCTCAAGATAGAAGAACTTAATCACACAAGTAGCTACACCGAGAGGTTCATTTTTAATTTTGATGGGTTGCCACCATATACTGCTAGGTGTCACTGGTGGATTTTGGGAGCAATTAGAATGATTTAGATGATCGATCATTCTAGTTGTCTGAATCAAAAAAGTTCTGATCCATCGGAAGGAGTTTCGATGATGATGATGATAGAAATCACGACATATCTCATTATCATATAGAGCTGAACCTAACTGGGTCACACAAATAAGGATTTGGATCGGGATATCATCAATTGGACTAATTCAGTTCAATTGTTTTGACTAAGATTCAATTAGGTTCAAAAAAATCATGCTAGCATATGATTGAGCCTAACGTTCTCCTTCTATTATCATTAAAGATATCTCAACTAAGCCAAATGTGTTTGTGATCACTCAGGTATCTTTACTTAGTCTGACTGAAGCTTGTCCAGGTCAGAAAAGGATTGTCTTAATTTATAAGATAAATTAAAGACAACACCTGCCATTTTTCGTCACCTACTAATTCTTATCTTTTGACTTTGGTCAAACGTTGATCTTTGATACTTAGACATCTGTCCATGTGTCATGCACTTATTGAAGAGCAGATAGGGGTTTGTCCTCTTACTGAAAATTAGAAAGAAGGGGGTGTATGCCTAGGGAGGCGTGCACCCATGGATAGGGATGCCTGGAGTCCCATATGGATGGGACTCCAGGTTGCTTCTTGGATTCTACTTAGGTGGCCCCTAGCTATAGACTTTGATCAGTCTTAGGTACCATCTAAGGATGAATTAGTGAGGCTCTCATCCAATTGGATCAGATGATGTCATCCCACTAATCAGATTTACATATGATTGTAGAAGCAACGTGATTGGCCGAGATGATGTGGCACTGCATGGCGCAGCAGGGTCTATATAAACCCTATCTGCACCCAACTTTTATAGAGTTCTCTCTTAGCCCACACCCCAAGGCTATCTCTCTCCCTCCTCCATGCCTTCTTCTGGTCCTCTCTCTCCTCTCCACGCCCAAGGCAAGTTGGGCTCCAGCTTGGTGCAATCCAGATAAGAAAAAACTGACGAGAAAGAAAGAAAGCAGCACCACTGCAAAGATGACAGCTGATCTTCGAAAGAAGTTTTGAAGATTCTCCAAATCAGATTCAGATCTGATTTTTAGAGAGATGATAAAAAAGGAGAAGATCTTCAGATCCAGCCCGAGTGGATACCGGTATAGGCCAGGCACTTGCGTGGCTAGATCCAAAATCTCAGGCAATCAGCAGATCAATGGATAATCTGATTACCCAACATCAAGATATAAATTAAATTAAATTTATTTTTATTTTTATTTATTAGATCTATAAAATTAGATCTGAAATATCTCAGATTTGATCTAAAAATATAAGAACAATTTTTGAAATATCTTTCTTGATCCGATCAGATCTGAACGAACTTGATCCAAAAAATCAGGATTTCTCCTTCATAACTATGATACTCCATATATCATAGTCTAGTGCTTGTATGAAAATTCTCATTCGAGCTATTCAATAGGTATAGTTTGACCCATTGAAAAGTAGAGATCGGTTTATGGACTGTCCCTTAACTAGAGAAATACTAACTTGGGTTGCCATAGATCTTTAGCTCTTTGATGGTTAAATCAAAGCAGGACTAGAGCACCGAACTCTGATACCACTTGTTGCCCAGCTATGCAACCCAAGAGGAGGGATGAAATGGGTTTTAAAAATTTTAAAGCTAAATTGAAGATATCAAGATTGAATGATGATATACAAGACATGTGTGTAAAGCGATTTAAATAAAAATATATATATAAAAGATTAGAGAGCAAGAATTTAACAAACTAAGGAAAGAAAGATAGCAAGCATACCATAAATAAGCAAGATTGATAGTGGTTCGGTGCTTCCCTTGCATCTACATCCACTCTTCAAGCTCCTACTTGGGAATTAAGAAACCCCTAACCATATTCAAAACTGAATACAACATTGGAAACCTCCAACCTTAGCTATCCCAAGCTAGAACACTTATTTTTTGGGTACAAGCCAATCCAATACAATCCTATTCAAGGTTAGGATCAACCTTCCCAAATTTTGGAATCCTCCTAAAACTTGAATCAAAATAGTAAAGCAAAGTAAAAGATTTAATGACAATCAAATACAAATTTAGCCTCTTTATGAGCAAATAAAACCTTAAGAATGCTTTTCACAATAGTGGAGGAAGCTTCTCTGATTTTTCTCAAGATTGTTGGAGACTTGAATGAGCTCTTGAGAGGTTGGTGAACTTGAAGATGAAAGCTTCTTTGCTTGAAGATGACTTTTGCTTAGGGCTAAAATTGAATCACACCAATCTCTTGTGTTTTTCCCTGTTTAAAGCCTTTTAAATCTTCAATAGATGGAGAAGAGAATTCTGAGCATGATTTGTAGCCATTGGAGATATTAAAGAAATCATTAAAATCTATCAAAATAAGAAAGAAATAGTTGTACAAAAATTTTTATTGTAGGGATCGACTCATGGGTCGACTCATGGCACAAGGTTCGACCTCGAGGTCGATCTCTAAAATAAAATTTAGAAAAATAGTCGTTCTATATTTTTAGCCTTCGAAACAGTAGAGGTCGACCCTGAGATCGACCCTTGGCATAGAGACAGCATGCGAAATAGCCCTTTTTCAGCAGGGGATGACCTAGGGGTCGATCCTTTCACTTCAAACTTGATTTTCTCCCAAAATAAGTATCCAAAAATTATGAGGCTGCCTCCAAAGAATTAAAAATCTTCTATACTTGCTCTTGATACTCTCAAATCAAAACTTGATAAAATTATGATTTTGCTTCTGAAATATAAGAAGTCTTTTTCTAAGCCAAATTCATTAGTAATCTCCTCAAATGCTTCGTAATCATCAAAATCAATTCTTCGAGCAACACATAAGAACACCCTATTGAATGGGAGGAGATGATCTTTAAATCCGACTTTGTTTTTATGATCGAACGATCAAAAGGAATGTCTTAATCAAAAATATAATTGAAACTACAAAACTAGTTAGATCTAGATCATATATCACATATATAATTAATGATCTAATTAATACATGCTTTGCATACATCTCATGTATCATTACTAAATTAAACATGCATATTTTTCAGATCTAAAATATCATATATAATATCTAAAAAATAGATTTAAATTTGATCATATCAACATAAAACTATTCTAGATAATTTGTAGAACTATTCTATAGCTAGTCTAAACATGCATCTTTTCATATCATATATGAATAAATCAAAAATTAAAAATTTTATTTTTTATTTTTTAGATCTAATTATAATAATTATAATATTAAAAAAATAAAAATTAAATAGATCTAAAATTATATTTAATCAAATTAATAACAGATTATACTAGACTACACATAGAACTATTCTATTCCCAGTCTAGTCATGCATCTCATATATATTAGATCTAAATAATTTAATTTTAATTTTTTGATTTTAAATCTAATCACATCTGATGTGATATCTAAATTTTTTTAATATCAGATCAAAAATAAAAATAAAATTAGATTTAAAATAGATCTAAAGAACTGCAACCTCAACTCTGATACCAATTGAAGGAAAAACTTATTTTCCCGGCACAAGATCGTTCAGATCTGATTGGATTTGAAGAAATAATTTAAATTTTTTTTTTAAATTCTAATAAAATTTGAGACTTCTTGAATCTAATCATGGATATCTGATATTAAAAGTTAAAAATAAAATTAAATCAAATTTAATTTTGAATACCTAATTTGGTAATCTAATTATCCTACGATGATCCTGTTGATTTCTGAGGTTCTGGAAGGAGTCACGCACGTGCCTGACCTCTACTAGTATCCAATCAGGTAAGATCTAAATGTCTTCTTCTCATGAATCTTTTCTCCAAAAATTAGATCTAAATCTGATTTGAAAAGCTTTCAAAACGACTTCTGAGGGCAGCCTGTTCGTCTTACGAACACCGCCACATAGATGCTGAATCTTGTACCAAAAATCTTGGACCTTCAACTCAGATTTGTGCTTAACATTTTAGATATGTAGAAGAGAGGGAGAGAGAGGATAGAGAAGGCATGGATATCAGAGGGAAGGCTCCTTTTGGTGTGGAAAAAATAAATTACGTTGAGGCAATTTCATGAAAAGAGTTCTTACACAAGATATAGCGCCATAAAGAATTCCTTTTTGATTTAAAACCTTATTAATTTAACCATTGGGACTCTTGGACCTAATCTCCATGAAAATCCTTAGATCCTAGTTAGTTTTGATGCCAAAAATCCATCTAGAAGGTGGCGGCATGAAAGGATAAGGAAGAGTCCATGTGCATCTAGGACTCTTCCCTCAAGAGTTTGATCCAAATCAAATTCTATCAAAACCTAGTCTAGGCACCTCCAAAAATCTCAAAATTTTATAGACCCAAATTATATCTTATGCCCTATCACATATCCAAAAACTAGAGTAAAATAATTTCTAAAAAATTTTCTAAAATTTTCTGATCACGTGACCCTCAATTCTCTTAATTAGGTCAACATTGACCCTAGTCCAATTGCACTAGGAATAAATTTAATTTTCATAATTAATCTGATCTGGACTTATTCTAATCATATGAAAATAAACTTATTCAAGATACAAGAATGAGTTAAATCAAATTTAACTCGATTGCAATAAATCAGAAAAATTACAGAAGGAGAAAATGAGGCTCAATCGTGTGCTAGCACGATTATCTTAAATCTGATTGGACCTAATCCAAATCAATCGAACTAGGTTAGCTCAATTGATGACATCCAAATCCAAACTCTTATTTGTGTGATCCAGTTAGGTTCAGTTCCTTATGGTAAAGAGACAAGTCATGATCTCCATCATCGACATCATCGAAATACCTTTTGATAGACCAGAACTTTTCTGATTCATACAATTAGAATGATCGATTATCAAAATCATTCTAATTGCTCCCAAAATCCATCAGTGACACCTAGCAGTATATGATGGCAACCCATCAAAATTGAAAGTGAACCTCTTGGTGCATCTACTTATGTAATTGGGTTCTTCTATCTTGAGCTCCGATAGGATTAGGGTTAAGATGAACTCATCAAACCCAATATCCATCATATGAATTAATCATTCGATTCGAGTCCTATGTGAAATTCTTATAGAAACTCTTTCTATCATCTTCACTCTACCATGGCCATGGGCTTATGAACTCGATTCTCATGATCATCATAGGGCTACTCCTCATCTACCGAGGTAGATAGATTCCTTATTAGTGCAATCTAATTCTTATAATGAACATACTATAGCCAACATACACCTCAGGGTTTCGAATGGCTAGAAGATCAAGTTATGGTATAGTCAAACTACAACACCCTTAAGGTGAATTATCGATGTACCTCAAGTCAAAGAACCAGACACACTACTACAATATCGAGCCAGTCATCGATGAGAAGATAGACGTTCTTATGAATGCTCGAGGTGGTCACACTTAGTGTCCTCATTCTCTAACGAGTATCTGTACTCTCACTCCAATGTCTCCACACCATAGAATCAAGACTCATCTACTCAAAGAAAGCGATCGTTCACCTACCTTTTGGATCAATCACCATCCCATGATGATCCTACGGTCAGAAGTAGTTTATGAGTTAATTATGAAAATTCATGTCTTAAATTTTCAATTCTTTGAAAATATGAATTATCATTACCATTAACTCAAAGGATGTATCACATATACTTTAAATACACACTGTGATAGAAAATAATTTTTTTATTAATTTATAGTTAAAATTATAAAATTGCTCTTAGAAGTATATTACAAGTGTTAGCCAATCTGACTTCTAAGACACACATCTAACACCTACGTCTATGACCGCACATAATAATATTTTTAATAAAAAAGAAAGTTTATAAAAGATGAGAATAAAGAAGAATGCCTCTTTTTTTCTCTCTTCTGGATGCAAGAATAGCCCCAACAAGAAGAAAAAATCTCTCCTAGAGATTTTTTACACATCTGGTTGCACCTTATATTTAGCACACAAGAAGAACCCAAGCCCTCTTTCTTTCTCTCTTCCTCTCTTTTTCTCTCTTAAAAAAAAAATCCTCTGTTCTTTGCCAAATACCCTACTCTCGGCTGCAACCCACAAGCCTTCTGAAAGGCCTCAAGTCGAGTCCAAATTGGAGACTGGACTTCAATCTAAACTCAAATCAATGCCTAGACCGTCAGATCAAATCCCAAATCAAGTCATCAGGCCATCCGCGTGCTCATGGCCATCGGATCACACTTCCTGCACCCATGCACCGCCCGTAGGCCGGGTGTATCATGCTCTTAACCAAACCCGCAAGTGCCACGTCACCCAAAAAGATGACAATACCCCTATGAGCTGCGATAAAAATACTGTAGACCCTTTAAGGGTCCACATCCACCGCATGGACTATGTGGCAACGCCATGTGGCGGTGGACCACTATGCACCACCCGCTAGCCCACACGTGTGGGCTGCATGCATGCTCACCTGCTAGGCTGTGCGGGCGTCTGGGCCATGTGCCGCCCTGGGCATGTCTACATGTGGGTCTGCTAGGCCGCGCCCAGCTGCAGGACCAGATCCTCTATGGGCCATCTTCACACAAGCTTTTTCCTGGGTTTTGGGTCTTGATTTTATCTAATTAATTGGGTGGATTAGGCTCTAACAGAAGGCTTTAGAATTCAGAGTCCAAATACTTTTCAACTATGGAGCTCTCTACATTTAGGGCTTGCAACTCTTTTCTAGTTTGATTTTTGCCCGAAGAAAAAAATAAATATTTCTTAATAACAAAAATTTCGACAGATCGTGGTAGACAAATAAACAACTCCGCAGATCTCTTGCACTAAAACAAAGAAAAAAAATCATACTAGGGAAAAAAAAAGATCTTGTATGTTATTTAAGAAGCCCTTCTCTTAAATAAAACATGTTATAAACATTACATCCGTCTCCCAAATTTTAAAATATATTTAATTAACTTACATGATCAACAAAAAAAAAAATTCAGATACACCTATATCCTACGCATCTCATAGACACAAAACCAACATCTTACAAGTAAATAAAATGCATATGACTAATCTTTAGGGAACACGAAAGGGAATGTTCACACCTTAACCAAAACATCGTGTTAGATTTGGCAACTTTGCTATAGATAAACGAAGTGAACTTTGCAAGAAAAGCACCATAATATTCAATTTTGCAAGTCTCTCCAAATTTTCTAGCCCCTGGATTCTTTTGCTCTCATATATTAGTCGCCAGGGTATGCGCACCAAATTAATCCCTGTACCTACCTAAATGCACTCAAGGTTTTGAAACGTTGTCGATGTATAAATTCTAATTTGATGATTGTTGGAAATTTGGAATGAATAGTTTCAACTACATATATGCCATGTTTGGAAGATATATCCTAGTACTTACGTATGCTGAGCAGTTCATTAAGAAAAGATATCAAAGAGGATGTATTGTAATTAACTTAGAGGGTGTTTGGTTCGCAATCAGAATTAAAATTAGAATGAATTGGAATCGGAAATAGAATGGTCAAATCTTCCAAAGCATTTGGTTTGTGATTGAAATCAGAATCGGAATGAAAATTTAAATTTTTAGGGAAGAATAGGGATTGAGTTTTAGGTAGATTGAAGCATTTCTATTCTACCTCGAAATCAGAATGGGAGTTCTTTCAACTAAATGGTTGGAATGAAAGTCACCGATTCCTATTCCAATTCCATAACAACCCCACCCCACCCCGCCCCCAATCAATTAAACATCTCCTTAATCTCTAGCAATTAGTATTTATAACCTAAATTATTCATTGCACTTTTGATCCTCGCATTTATTCACTGTGGTGTCAGTGTGTGCCATATTCAAAACCGTATAAGCTAGATAAGTAAAAAATCATTGGAAAGTAAATCCATCATCTAGCATCATTTTGATGCTGTCTGGTAATGTTGTAAATAGCTAATGCTTTAAGATTAATTAATGCCAAGAAAAATCTCCATAGATGCTGTCGTTGAAATGTTCCATCGGACAACAAGGAAACACGAAGTTGAATATTTGATTATAAGATCTCCATCGTGGACTACAATGGAACACGAAGCTAGGTTTAGGCTGTTGAGTTTGCAAGGAGAGAACCAAGAATCTTTAAGTGGACAGACTTAATGGCTCAGATCATTTCACCTTGTATTCATATTGAGGGTCACATTTTATTAACGGGTCTCCTTTTTAGGTTTGTTTTCTATCGACTACCAGTAAATCTAATTTAAATGTTAAGTATATAACTGGACTTGTAATTAGTTCATGCACTAAAGTTCACCCATACGAGATGCCTCTGACTAACATGGTTTACCTACTTTCACTAACATGGTCATTATAATTATTTTCTTTTTGATATTCTCATGGCCAGATTCATTATAAAATGGATCTTGAGCAAAAAGAATGTGGTGGGCAATGAAATCTTATCCATGGCTGGAGGCTTTCTATTGATAGGTTTGTTTCTCCTTCATATTCTACTTTGCCTAGTATGGTTATTTATACTAGGAAAATGACATGGAGAAAGCTCTTGATGAGAAAGACTTCACAACATTTTGTTTCACTAGTTGCGGTTATATGGGGCCACCAACTGAGGAGAGAGAGCAAACTAGCATAGTGATGGAGCTCATTGAAGGACTACCAGCGGATCCAAGATGAGACTCCATAGTGGTCTCAAAAATATGTGATGCTTTCCTTCCCTCTTTAAGGTCCGTTTAAGTAATCCATCAAGATTAGACTAAATTTTTAGATGGATTTGTGGATTGGACAGTCCATTTAGGCATTGGCCAATATCAACCCAACACCCTCCCAAGCTCAAAATCCATGCAAGGAAGAAAGGAAAAAAAAAAATCTCTATTGTTCTTTTTGTTCTTCCTGCAGACCAATAGACCTGCAGGCTGGGACTCAAGGTGAGACTTGGACAACCCCTTAGTGCATGATGGATAGATCTTTCTTCCTTGTTGTTGCACTATATTCTTTTTGAAATCTTTATCCATGATTATGTCGAACTTTAGATTGCTAAGTGGTTTGCCCCTCTTATTTATGGAGATGTAAACGAAAAACACCTCAAGCTATGATGACGCTTTGCTTGTGTCTTGCTAAGATTATATTTGGAGGGAGCGTTCAACCACAATGCTGACTATAGTTATCAGTATAAGTAGCTGAAGATATATTACCCATAAGTGGAAATTGGATTATAAAGTCCTATAAATATTTCCTTAAAAGAATCATGGGAAAGATAAAATAGTTAGACAAATGTAAATATAAGCTTTATTTTAAAAAAATTTGAATAAACTTGTGGGAAATGAATTGGAAGGCATCAAAGTGTATAATTAGATCAATGTTGCTAACAACTGAAGATAGAAATACTCAAAGCAAATCTAGTTATATTAATCAACGTTAATGCTTAGGCCTGGAATTGCAATGGGAACTCACCAAACCTTTTCTTAGAATAAAAAAAAGGAAGAAGAAGCGGAAGAGAGAGAAGAAAAGCAGATCAAATGATAGACAGTAACCATAACTATTAAACCTATCTTAACCATTTGGGTTCAATTAATTAAACTGCCCATCTCTCTCTTTCTCTCTTCCTTCATATGCCCACAACTGGAAAATAAAATAACTAACTAAATAAATAAAAATATGAAGTAAAAATAGAGATAAAATTAAAAAAATTACAGTCTAATATTACTTGAACTTGGACTATATACAGCTCCAAAATTTTTCTAGTGATAGTTAATATGATAATGGTCACTACAATCTCTCCTACCAATTTCTCTCCAAGCATGTGTATCATTGCATATTATATTCTCAATACAATACATAGAATAACCTAAGTGAAATTCGATCAAACAATGAATCATATTGTGCGAACAGTGCGATTGATTCAGGAGGATCTCAAACTTGATATGGACTATTTTGACCATTACGAAAAGATCTAGATATGATCCAAAAGTGAGATCCATCACATCATTAAGCTAAAATATATATTAAACTTTTGGAGATTATAACTTAATCATATGATTTTTTTAAAAGAATATGATAAATTTTGAGTTTTACAATGTGAAACCTCCTCCCTAAAGAGTATGATGTATTGAGTAATCAGCAAAAATTCCATCATTTAGGTCTCAAAATGATTTGATTAAACCAAAACTTTTTTATTTGGAAAAGACTTTGATTAGATATATCTCCCAATTTATGAAGAATTAGATATAGAAATTAAAGATAAAATTTGTATAGAAGTTGATATATCTCCCACTTGAAACTAATTTCTTCACAATATCTATACACTACACTAAAGGAGAGTGTAGAACTCCCTAAAATATGACAAATGGCATGTGATAGAGGTGCTACGTTTTTACTCCCTTTATCACAGGTGCTACTCTATTGTAGATGCAGCTTCTTCTGGCTCTTACCCTTGATGTGACAAGATTCAAATGGCTATTAAATGCAATATGGCTTGCTATGACATATCAGCTGAAAAATATGTTAATTTGATCCTTACCTTAGCTCAAATTGGGGGGGGGGGGAATGCATTTGCTCAGCATTTCAGAACTTGGGGTTTGTTTCATGTAAAAAAAAAAAGATAAAGAGAGTAGACACGATGATATGGGGGGCTCGGTGGGCAGGATCTGCAATGAATCCTTTTGATCTGAAGGAATGATTGATACTATCACCTCAGATAATCTGGGGCTAATCATGCACATGCAATGCACATGTCTCATCCCTATTTCTCTTCATTGATTAGCAGGTGCCCAACACACCCTCATCCTCTATTTTCCTCTTGGTGTGGGGGTGCTCCTAGTGGCCTTCTACTATCCATGACCTTCATGTGGGGTTTGCTTTTGGTAGCCTTCTGCTTCCAATGACCGAGACAAAAAGATTTGGGTTGGAGAGGTGAGGTGGTGGTTGTTTTTATGCGGCCTTCCACTTTTCCAATTTTATAAATGGTAAAGGTAAAAAATAATGTACCTATGTTCTTTTTAACGGCATTTTTTTGGTGCTGGGAGAACATGTAGGCTCCACTTTTTTCTTTTTTTGATTTTAAAATATGAGGTGGGCTATGCCTTTTCTGTTTCTTTTTTTTTAGTTTTAAATGCTAGGTGAGAGGAGAGACATGTGGTGGCTTACTTTAGATGGAATAAAGGTTTAATTTGGTGATTGAAGGGCATGTGACACATGGGCAATATGTAGAAAAAAAAATTGTTCTTTTTTTAAAGAAATGGAGGACATATGGCAGACAATGGTAGGTGCATGTAACAAAATGTAGGATCAATTGATCCCATAAAAAATAAAAAAATATGATATATATATATATATTAGAAAAGTTAAAATTAATCCCATTAATTTTATAAATTGGTCCCACATCTGATGTAAAATTTTGAAGAAGTAAATGATAAAAAATATCACATAAAAAAATAGTTACGACCTATATTCTCTCTCTTTAATGACTCACATTTCCTACCCCTCTCTCCCTCTTGTCATCTCTTACACCACTTTAACCTTTCTCCTTCTCTCTCCTTCTTTCTCTTTCTTTATTAATTATTTCTCTTTTTATATTTTGATACCCAACCCCAATTCCATCTATCCATCTTTCATATTTAAATCTCATATCAATTTATTTTTCATACCCTAGAAGGATCATATCAAAAGATGAAAAAAATAATTATGATATATATTCTTTTTTTTAATGACTCACATATCCTATCTTTCTCTTCCTCTCTCATGCCACTTTGATCTCTCTCCCACTCTCTCTCTCTCTCTCTCTTTCTTTATTCATTATTTTTCTATTTATCTTTTAATGCCCCATCCCAATCCTATGGTCCCCATTCATTCATCCTTTATATTTAAACCCCATATCATTTTTTTTTAATACCATAATCAATTCAAATGCAATAGAAAACTATATATTCTTTTTGTCTCTCTTCTCAACCTAAATTAGATATGTCTTTTTTAGCTTTTTTTTATAATATTTTTTTTTATTTTCTCTTTTTTTTCACTCATATCAAATATATATAATTAGAAAAAATTTTGGTTATCCATTATAATTTTAACATTTAATAATATCTGGGATTTTACTACGGTGCTCCTTTTTTTATAAAAAATATTTAAGATATTATACATTATCATTTTTTATATATTTTATTTTTTAAAATAATAATATTTTATTATTATTCTTTTCTTTCTTATCTTGTGGCTTCTTCACTTTTTTTAAGCAAAATTTCTGGAGCCACTGCTTGCAGAGGAGAGCAAAAGCTATATGCTATATTCCAAGGTTTGATTTTTTTTCTTTTTTTTTAAATTAGGGATAAGAGATGGATGGATGGATCAAGATGATATAAAAAAATGGTGTATCAGGAAAAAAATCAAAAAACATCCATGGTGTTTGGTATTTTATTTTATGGATTTTAGATTTTTTTTTGAAAATATTAGATGGATGACGAACCGGTGGATCAAAGCTAGAAAGCATGAAACTTAAAAAAAAAGGATATATAAGGGAAGAAAAATATCAAAGAAACTATAATAAAAAAATCGAAGAACATCTATAGGATGGTTTTTTTTTGGAATCTTGTACTTTTTTGACAAAAAATAGATGAGTGAAAAAAAATATCTGCATGAAAGCAAATAGTAGACTGAAGAACATCTAGATATGTTCTTCTTTTCCCTTCTATGCTTTTTTTTTTTCTTTTTCAAAAAGAAAAAAAAATCTGGAATGAAAGATGGAGTGAAGATTGAACTTGAAAGCATGCATCAAAAAAAAAGTTTTAGAAGGAAAAAAATGGAACATATGGCAAGAATTTTTTTTTTCTTTTTGGAAAAAGGGTTGTTGAAAAAAATGGAACATATGGCAAGAATATTTTTTTTCTTTTTGGAAAAAGGGATGTGGGAAAAAATCAAATGAAGGATGAATGGGTGGATAGGGGCTGAAAAGCATCAAACCAAAAAAAAAAATCATTGTAAAGGAGTAGCAAAGAAATGCTAGCAATAAAATTCTGAAAAAAATCAAAAAAAAGAAAATATCGAGAGTTTTTTTTTTGGAAAGAAATGTTGGGAAAAAGAAAGAATCGGGAAAGATCGGAAAAAAAATCAAATGTCTGTGGATGAAAAAGAATAAAAATCAAATGAGAGGAAGTGAGGAAGGAAAGATGGGAAAGGGAAAAAATGGGTAGACTTCCTTGCCTTTGAATGATGTAAGATGAGTTGTGATACGATACTTGTTATTTTCTTAGGGCCGACATTGAAAGAACAGTCACCATACCAAAGATGAGCTGACATAGAGAGAGGATAGGATGGAAGGGAGTGGAAAGTTATCCTAAGATATAATTTGGTAAGGGAAGGGGATGGGGTGGAAGGGTGAATTAAGGGTTGATGGAGGCGAAGATGTGGTGAGGATGTGATGAGGGATCAGTAGAGAGGGATTTTGGATTAGAATTTTTTTATTATTTTTTTTCTTTTCCTAAAATGATCTTTAGTGGGGGTGGGAGTGGATCGGTGCTCACCCATGCATGGAGCATGTAGCATCTACTGAGAGGATATTTGCTAGATAAATATTAATAGTATTTGATAGTAATAATACTAAAACTAATAGAAATACTAATAATGATAATAATCATGATATTAATATTGTTAATGATTCATAAATGTCAAGCATGAATTTTAAAATAAAAATCTTTAGCGACAGTTGTTGAGGATAGCAATTATGGAAGATAGTTATGCATCGACCAAGTTGTTTGTTGGACAAAAGATATTGTTTGTTGGACAAAAGATTTTTTCTTTTTTTTCATGTATATATATCTTTGACAACAAACATTTGGATTACATTGTTCTGCTGCCTTATATCATCTCATGATAAATATTTGAGCTATGCGATTCTACAGGTTCGTATCATAAATTTTTGATTATATATTCTTTGGCATCTTATTGTATCTCTGTATCATTTTTAAAAATCTTTAATGACCATTTCTGGATTCCTGTAATTATATCCTAAAACATATATATGTGCTTTTCATAGAAAAATTAGATTATATGTATTCCTTATCTGTTTCTATTTCTTGCAATGTATTATTACATATTCTTCTTTTGAATATTACTTTTTTACTAATTACTGATTTTATGAATATTTATAATTGTAGAGATAGATGTAGTTAGAATTTTATCAATACTTATGTTGGAAGAAATCACATATGGGTTAGCTCTTCCAAAATCGATCTATAAAATTGAGGTGCAAGAAGAAGGGTATATTTAATAACCCAAATTTTTTAAAAATATATATATATTTTAAATCCTAAAATCTCTAGCATAAATCTCAAAGCAAAGAAAAAGAAATAAAAAAAATTAAAATCTCACACACTGTGCACGTGAGGCAGGGGACGAAAGACTCTCGATGGGAGTCTTCCCCCTCTTCTCCATTTTCGACTAGGAGAAGGGGTCTTAAGGTAATCATATCCTAGGATCCCCAAGCTATAAAAGGACCCCTTCCCCTTCGAGCCATCTCGCCTCAAACCCTCCCATTGTCGATGAGAAAACTAGGCTTTTTCTTTGATTTTTTTCATGAAGGGTATTCAGGATATTTTTTAGTTAATCGATCGTTCAATCTCAGCAGAGCCAAGGTAAGGCTAATGTCCCTTGTTTTTCCTTTCTTCGGGATGATAGAGGGGTTGTGGTTGTTGGGTTTTGGCCGATGAAGTGTCGAATTTGAGAAGGAACAAGGTTGTCCTCTATTCTTCTTTCTTTCTTTCTAATCCACCATTGTTGCCGGATGTTGTGCATGGGCAGCCAAGGTCAACATCGTCAGGGTCTACTGGTGCCAGGGGGTGGATGGTTGCCACTATCGTCAAGTGGTCGCGGCCGTGGGTTGGGATTGATCCTAAGGAGGAGGCATCAGTTGCCTCCTTTGTTTTCTTCATGAAAAAGGAGAAATATGAGAGAAAGAGGGAAAAAAAGGAATTAAAGAGAGAGAGAGAGAGAGAGAGAGAGAGAGAGAGAGAGAGAGATGGATTTAAACGGGTGAACCTAGCCCTTTTGATTAGACCCAATTCAATTGAGTCTAAGCCAACCCAAATTTGCATAAGATCTGATTCAAAAATTAATCTAAATCTAGATCTAGACTAGACCAGATTGAGGGACCATTTTTTTTATTTAATTTTTCTAAAATTAAGGCTAAACAAAACTTGTTATCAGAGCCTTCAACACCAGAAGAACACTGGACATCGGGTCTAGAGAACAGACTAAGAAGATTATATAACTTTGAATCTAATCAACTATAAGTTTTTTCTTATCTCTAGATTTATTTTTATATATATTTATATATTTAAAAATTAGATTTTGTATATAAAATATTTATAGATTATTAAAGTTCAAAATTATGTATTTATTTATGAAAAATGATTTTAAAAAGTTGGATCAAGCATGATGTCATGATATAATTTTGAAAATGATAATTTTCTTGTATTAATGTTGCATAATCTCTAAAAAGAAAATTATATATATTCATCGATATATGAAATCTTGAATAAAAATTATTTTTATTGCTATTTTAGATTATATAAAAATTGAGTTGATACTATTATAAAAATAAGTATCATTATTTATGAAAAATTAGTTGTGGCAAAATCAAAAAAAAAAAACTCTCTAGTTAGACTATGATCTGAATCTAACTAATGAGATTGATCATTAGCCATACATCAAAAATATTTTTCTCCTGGGCCTACTAAGTCAAGGATGATCGCTGCCAAAGTTAGTCCTTCTGGTCTAGCCAGTTGGGACTGATTGCTGGCATACGTTGACATATCGCGTATTTCTTAT
This sequence comes from Cocos nucifera, assembly GCA_006176705.1. Taxonomy (NCBI): domain Eukaryota; kingdom Viridiplantae; phylum Streptophyta; class Magnoliopsida; order Arecales; family Arecaceae; genus Cocos; species Cocos nucifera. The sequence goes on along the minus strand of QRFJ01000091.1, from coordinate 1,993,761 downwards.
TTTAGGAATAATCTCTTTACCTTGTCACGGAATGAATCATGGCTGTGTGAATCAAAGCTTGTTTCCTTCTGGATCAAGCCAGTGGAATGGATCACTAGTACACGTCGATAGATCAGGTATTTTGTATTTAGGGGCTGATCTCTTCTAGGCCTTGTCATGGAGTTGATTGTGGCTGTAGTCATCGAAGACTAAGAGAAAATTTTAAATCTTTTTATTACTCATAGCATATTTTAAAAATTAAAATTATACTGGTTTATGCATCTATTATTGTTATATTTAAAAAATAATTTTTAATTATGCTTGTTTTTTCAAAGATATTGATAACTTACTGAGCCTGTAAAGCTCACTTTCTTTTTTCTTTTTCAGATCTAGAAGATTCTACTGGCATGGGGCCAAGCAGTGAGAAGCATAGGATCTTAGAGGATATTAATTTGATTTATTTTTATAAATATTGATCTAATTATGATGAGATATTGGTGAGCTATATTTTTGAATCAATAAAAATAAAGGTTTACTTTTACTACCATTGTCTAAATATGTTTTGATGTAATATTTTTGAATGTGAAGGTAGGCTTTATATATTCTTTAGGATTTTATTTTAAGAAGTGCGCGGCTATCACGTACCCGATCTGAATGCTGGATTCAGGATGTGAGAGTATAAAAGATAATTTATTGATGTTGTGCTAGTACAAGGGGAGAATTTATCCAAGATGATTAGAATTTGGGAACGATCTAGTAGATACCAGATTGAATCGAAAGAAATCACCGCTAGATTTGTAATTAGAAAGTTGAAAAATATGTTCAATTTTGAAATTTAAGATTCTAACTATGAAGATAAAAAATAATTTAGGCATCTATTCGAGAGATTTCACCATGCTCATGATAATCTTGATGCTGAATATAAACAATTACAATGGAACCATCATTTATCTATTGAGAGACATAAAAAATTGATGGATGACTATGATGAGCTCCAAAAGGAAGTAAAAAATTATCAAAAAATATTTTGTCCCAACTCTAGATCATATATATGGGAAAACAGTCTTTATCTTTCTTTTTTTTTTTTTTTGGTCCTTAGTCTATAGGGTTCCAGCAACTTTTCCTATGTTTGGTTTATATTCCGTGTATTATAATACAAATCATTGAAATTTATTTTCAAAAGATGATAATTTTTAGTAAGACTTTGTTATGCTATGACTATTAATAAAAATCAAAGTGACATTGGTATTCGTGGGATTCTTGTCAAAACCTATATTTTCTCATGATCAACTTTATGTAGTGGTTTAATGTGTAACATCATGTCATGGCCTTAAAATTTTAATCAAGAATGGGTATGTTGGTTATGAAGATCATATAGAGAGCATTGTTTACAAAGAAATATTTTTAGAACTTCCTTTAGGTGCCTATATTATTTTAAAGTGATATAAAATGATTTAATGAATTTTTCTCTTCTTATACTCCATTGTATGTTTTTTTTTAGCAGAATGGAAGGAGATATGAAATATACCTAATTATCAGACCCATCGCTTGAAAAAACACAACTGGAAAATCAAAGTGAGGCTTGCGAGGATGCGTGGTTCAATAAATCTTAATATTGAAATTAATTAATGAGCATTAACTGCAGTTTGATTGATAAAAAAGGTTTGTCTTTTTTTTTATTGCCTATTCATACTTTCTTTTTTATATATGTGTGCATATATATATATATATATATATATATATATATATATATATAGAGAGAGAGAGAGAGAGAGAGAGAGAGAGAGAGCGCTTCGATTCAAGCATCAATACAAAGAGAAGATGCTGAGCAATTTAAAAATTTGCTTAATGAAGAAAGAGTTTATTTTTTATAAAATTTTAATATTGCTTTGAACAAAAGAAATTTTAGGGCTACCATCTATAGCTCTATCATTTATATCAATCGTTGGATAATTGTCGAGCAAACAAACAATAATAATAATTCTATTCTCCTCCAAAAATTTAACTTCACCGACTTTGATGAGCTTTTACCAAGAAATTACAATGATCTCTATTTTACCACTGGTTGTAGATGACACCATTCATACTATTATATTTTTTATCACTTGTATATATATGTTTTGTATATTTTTTCCAATATAAAAGAGGTATGATGTGATTATATTCACCTACTAATTTTGTAGATGTCATTGGTCATATTGTTGCCATTAGGGCCCTCCATCAAATATATATAAGGCCAAAATTGGTTTACAAAAGAATTTTGGAGATTGAAAATTTAAGATCAGACCTAAATGCACCTTTCTGACATATCTTTATATAATATGGTAAAATATCACATGATATTCATGAAGGAAAAATTTTAATTTTTCGGATCAGGTTCGTTCAAATCTGATTGGATCAAGAGGCATATTTCAAAAATTCTCTTAAATCCAAATCAGATCTAACATTTTTCAGATCTAATTTTATGATCTGATAAACAAAAAAATTAAATTAAATTAAATCTAAATTAGTTTTACCTTGATATGGGTAATCCGATTATCCATTGATGATTCTACTGATTACCTGAGATTTTGAATCTAGCCATGCAAGCGCCTGACCTCTACCGGTATCCACTCAGACTGAATCTAGAGATCTTCTCCTTCTTTATCACATCTTCAAAAATTAGATCTGAATCTAATTTGAAAAATCTTCAAAACTCCTTCTGAAGATCAACAGTCGTCTCTGTAGCAGTGCCGCCTTCTTCCTTTCTCGTCAGTCTTTTCTTGCCTAGATCGGACCAAACTGAAGGCCTAACCTCCTTAGGCGTGGAGAGGAGAGAGATGATCAGAAGATGATGTAGAGGAGGGAGAGAGGTAGCCTTGGGGTGTGGGCTAAGAGGAACTCACAAAAAGTTGGGCGCAGATGGTTTATTTATAGATCCTACTGCGCCATGTAGTGCTGCATCATCGCGGTCAATCACGTTGCTTCGTACAATCAAATCTAAATCTGATTAGTAAAATGACATCACCTGATCTAATCAGATGAGAGCCCCATAGATTCATTCTTAGATGATGTCTAAGACTGGTCAAAGTCTATAGGTAAGGGTCACCTAGTTTGAATCCAAGAAGCAACCTGGAGTCCCATTCGTATGGAACTTCAGTGTTTATCCACATGGGGTGCACGCCATCCTAGGCATGTGCCCTTCATCTACCTACGAAATGGCAGATGGACTCGATCAAAAAGTCTCTCCTATGGGTGCATGACACATGGGCAGATGTCCAAGGATTAAAGGTCAACGTTTGACCAAAGTCAAAGGATAAGAATTAGCAGGTGACGAAAAATTATAGGTATTATCTTAAATTTATCTCATAAATTAAGATAACCCTTTTCTGACCTAGACAAGCTTCAGTCAGATCAGATAAAGGTACCTAAGTGAGCACAAATATATTTAGCTTAGTCGAGATAACTTTTAATGATAGAAAAAGAAGAATGTTAGGCTCAATCATGTGCTAGCATGATTTTCTTGAACCTAATTGAATCTAATTCAAATCAATTAAACTGGATTAGTCTAATTAATGATATCCAGATCCAAACCCTTATTTGTGTGATCCAGTTAGGTTCAATTTTGTATGGTAATAGGATATGTCGTGATCCCTATCATCGACATCATCGAAACTCCTTTCGATGGATTAGAACTCTTCTAATTCAAACAACTGGAATGATCGATCATCTAAATCATTCTAATTGCTTCCAAAATCCACTAGTGACACCTAACAGTATATGGTGGCAATCCATCAAAATTGAAAATGAACCTCTCGGTGTGGCTACTTGTGTGATTAAGTTTTTCTATCTTGAGCTCCAATCAGATTAGGGTTAAGGTAAACTCGTCAAACCCTAATTTCTATCATATGATTTAATCATTTGATTCAAGTCCGATGTAAAAATCTTAATAGAAACTCTTTCTATTATTTCACTCTCTATCATACCCATGGGCTTATGGACTTGATTCTCATGATCATCATAGAGCTGCTCCTCATCCACCAAGGTAGATAGATTCCATCTTGGTGCAATCCAATTCCTACAATGAACATGCTATAGCCAACATACACCTCAGGATTTCGAATGGCTAAGAGACCGAATCATGGTGTAGTCAAACTATAATACCCTCAAGGTGAACTACCGATGCACCTTAAGTCAAAGAATCAGACACACCACTGCAGCTTCGATTCAGTCATCGATAAGAAGGTAGACTTGCTTATGACTACTCGAGGTGGTCACGCTCGGTGCCCTCGTTCTCTAACGAGTACCTATTCTCTCGCTCCAGTGTCTCTACACCATAGACTCAAGACTCATCTACTATAAAGAAGCGATTGTACGCTAACCTTTCGGATCAATCACCATTCTCATGATGATCCTACGATCAGAAGCATTTTATGAGTTAATAATGAAAATTCTTGTCTTAAATTTTCAACTCTTGAAAATAAGAATTATCGTTACTATTAACTCAAGAGATGTATCACAGACACTAAATATACATATGTGATAGAGAATAATCTATTTTATTATTTATAGTCAAATTATAATTTTGCTCTTATAAGTGTATTACAAGTGTCAGTCAATTCTGACTTTTAGGACACACATATCTAACAATTCATAGTCATCTTATTTGATTAATAGTATGGTCGAAAAAAATTGAATACATTTTGGGGAAGCTCGTTGAAGAATACGTTGAGAAAAACATATCAACAAAGAATGAAAGAATATGAGATTATTATCATTTTGGTTGCCATGACTGTAAAGACATATACAGGTATTTTATTTTTCTTTATCTCTAACTTTTAAAAAAAGACTAATGGATTAATATTTTTTTAGTAGAAAAAATGTACTTATCATCATTCTCTGCATCTAGTACCATATAGATCCCTAAATACCCAAAATTATAGACTATTGGAACAGGTTATGAACTACAATTTTATAGTGCTGCCCTTTATAAATATAGAATTTATATAACAATATTTGGATGTGGCCAAAAAAATTGTATACGGCCTTGAAATGCTAGTTGCTCTAATTATATTTATGCAGCAAGAACAACAAATTATTAACAATCCTCAAGGGGAAGTTACTGTCAATAAAAAAATAATTAAATAATTACTTGAATTAGAACCAGACCAATTTCGGATATGATCCAAAATCTTTTTACACTCAAACATGTTCTTAACTAAGAATATTAAATTTATCCAATACTTTTTCAGAATATAAAATTTACGTGCAAAATAAATCTAAAATCGATTGATATCTTTTATGGTTGGTGGTATAAAGCCTACTTTAACTATAAATCTATGGTAAAAACTTATGGTGATGCTTTTTGGTGTAATCATATGGCAGGAAGTAGCATGGTAAAATCATAACTTTTAAATTTTCTTTGAGAGAATTAGTATTTTTTTCATAAAATAAATCTCATAAGATTCTAACATCCTTTGTAAGATAGAAATTGAATACTACTGTGCAAGATGATACACATGTCACAACTTTCGTTGTATTCAAAAAATTGGCTCGGCAGCTAATTCGTATACCATTTATTAATCTTTCCTTGGATTCAAGATCTGATAGATTCACTCCCCCAACAATTATGAAGAAGATTCTTGACTGCACCTATATCTTTTAAGTCATGTTTGGTTCGTAGAATTTCAATAATAATTCCTTAAATTTTAAAGTAATAAAAATTTATGATGAGAATTATTGGTATAGAATCTAGTCGATGTTGGATCGAGATGGAGTGGAAGAGGATGAGGTCGTCGTCGGTGACCTGTAAAATAAAGTTCCATCCAGAGTCAGTGGTGATGGCTCCAATAGAATCCTTCGATGGTCAAGTTAGCTCTTCTGGCCAACAGAAATGGAGTACTCAAGAATGAGAAGTAAGCTTTAAGTTTTAGAGGGGAGAAGAGAGCTTCTAGAAAGCATATCTGGAGGGTCTCTTTTTATAGATGGAGCTTGTAGCAGATTGATGATGATGGCCATACCGTCTATTTGCAGGCCGCTCGGAGCCGCATGAAGTTCGGTACAGAGAGAAAGGCATTGTCAGGTGGATAATGACAACCATACTGATGGATCGTGGGCCGCATGAGACTGATTACGGAGAGAGTGGTGTCGTCAATAGTAGTGTCCATGTCGTTCGATCGTTGGCCGCATGAAACTTGTTATGGAGAAAAAGATGGCATCAGACTGGTAGTGGCGGCCATACCGTCGATGTTCAATAGCCGTAGGTGAAGAACCTCGATGTATATCTATTTTAGAAGAGCTCGGACTCCTAAGGGGGATACGTCTAGAGAAAATCATCCGAGAGAAGTTCAGCCCTTGGAGGAGTCCGTCTGTAGGAGCGGTCCGGAAGAAGTTCGGCTCCTAAAAGAGTTCGATCGAAGAAGAAGTTCGACAAAAGTCCAAATTCTGTAGGCGTCCGGTTGGAGGAGCGTGGAGGAAGTTTGGCTCTCGTGAAAGTCTAACTAAAGGAGCATGAAGGGAGTTCGGCTCTCATGGATGTCCGACTGGAGGAGTGCGGAGGGAGTTTGACTCTCATGAGAGTCCAACTGAAGGAGTGCAGAGGAAGTTCGACTCTCGAGGGAGTCTATCTAAAGTTCGACCGTTAAGAAGTTCGACTGAAGCTCGGCCACTGAGAAGTTCGATCGACTGAAGGAGTTCGGCAAAGACTCGGCCGCTAGAAAGTTCGACTAGGACTTGACCGTTGGGGAGTTCGACAGGAGCTCGACCGCTGAGGAGTTCAGCCAGTTGAAGGAGTTTAGCAAAGACTCGACCGTTGGGGAGTTCAGCTAGGACTCGGCCACTGGGAAGTTCGGCAGGAGGTCGGCCACTGAAGAGTTCAGCCAGCTGAAGGAGTTTGGCTAAGACTCGTCCGCTGAAGCTCTTCCATAGCTACTGGTTGCATTAGGCTGAGCATCGAATTGAACTTCAGCAGGAGCGAGATTTATCCCCAATAATAGTTCCTCTCACTTTCGAGTTCAAAATTCAAAGGAAGGGAGTGTAGAAAGGGCGACTGTCGAAGTCCTCTTCTGAACTTCGTGCTGGTTCAAGTTGAAGCTTAGGAGAGATCTAATCTCCAGCCAAGGTTGAAGTAGATCTCATCTCCTATGGTCGAGGTCGGAGGTTGAGCTCCTCGAGAGCGATATTGTCTCCAGCAGTCGAGGCTAACTCGAGGAAGATCTTATCTCCTGCAGTCGAAGTTGACTCGGGAGAGATCTTATCTCCTGCAGCTGAGGTTGAAGCTCGATGGAGATCTTATCTCCTACAGTCGAGATTGACTCGATCGCTCAAGAGAGATCTTATCTCTAGCCGAGGTTATCATGGTTGTTCGAAAGAAATCTTATCTCCAATCGAGGTTGTCTCGATCGCTCGGAAGAGATCTTTGAAGAAAAATTCTGATTTTCCAGACCATGTTTGTTCAGATCTGATCGGATCAAGAGATATATTTTAAAAATTTTTCTCTTTGATCCAAATCAGATCTAAAATATTTCAGATCTAATTTTTATTATTCTAAAAATTAAAATAAAATATAGATAAATTAAATTAAATTTAATTTATCTTGATGTAGGGTAATCCTATTACCCGTTGATGATCCTATAAGCAGCGGAAGGTTCTGGATCTAGCCATGCAAGTGCTTGGCCTCTACTAGTATCCACTCAGGCTAGATCTGAAGATCCTCTTCTTCTCTATCACGCCTCCAAAAATCAGATCTGAATCTGATTTGGAGGATCTTCAAAATAGCTTTTGAAGATCAGCAGTTGTCCTTTATAGCAATGCAGCCTTCTAGCTTTCTGTCATCTTTCTCTCCCCTAGATTTCACCAACTAAGATCCCAAACTTCCTTGGGCATAAAGAGGAGAGGAAGAAGATGAACTTGGCATGGAGAAGGAAGAGAGAGGCAGTCTTGGGGCGTAGAGAATTATTTTTTGTTTGAGTTGGACGCAGGGTCTTATTTATAGACTATGCGTGATCCAACTCCTCTTCATCCCAACCAATCACAACCCTTTGTGAAATCAGATCTAAATCTGATTGGTGGGAATAGAGTCCCTTGGATTCATCCTTATATGATGCCTAAGATCAGTCAAAGTTGGTTCTTAGGAGGAGTCTAATCAGAATCCAATAAGAAAATGGAGTCCCTATCCAACAGGGACTCCTGGGCACCTCAAGCTTGGGCGCACGCCATCCTTGCCATGCGCCCTCCTCCTTGCCAGTTTTTGATAGAAAAATAAGCTCCACCAACTTTTCAATAGGTGCGTGATACGTGGATAGAAGTCAAAGTGTCAATGGTGAATATTTGACTAGTCAAAGGTCAACTTTTGACCAAAGTCAAAGGACGAGAAATGACAGGTGATCAAAAATGGTAGGTATTGTCTTACAAAATAAGACAATCCTTTTTTGAGCTGGACAGGCTCCAGTCAGACCAAGTGAAGACCTCTGATCAAGCACAAACTCCTTTGGCTTAGTCAGGACAACTATTTATGACAGTAAAAGAAGAATGTTAGGTTCAATCGAGTGCTAGCACAATTTCCTTGAACCTAATTGAATCTCATTCAGATCAATTGAACTAGATTAGTTCAATTGATTATCACCAGATTCAAACCTTTATTTGTGTGATCCAGTTAGGTTCAATTCTATATGGTAATGATATATGTCATGATCTCTATCATCGACATCATCGAAACTCCTTTTGATGGATCAAAACTCTTCTGATTCGAACAGTTAGAATGATCGATCATCCAAATCATTCTAATTGCTCCCAAAATCCACTAGTGACACCTAGCAGTAAATGGTGGCAACCCATCAGAGCTGAATGCGAACCTCTTAATGCAGCTACCTATATGATTAAGTTCTTCTATCTTGAGCCCCGATCAGATTAGGGTTAAGGTGAACTCGTCAAACCCTAGTTTCTGTCATATGATGTAATTATTTAATTCAAGTCCGATGTGAAAACCTAAATAGAAACTCTTTCTATTATTTCACTCTGCTATGGCCATGAGCTTCTAGACTTGATTCTTATGATCATCATAGGGCTGCTTCTCTACCACCAAGGTAGATAGATTCCATCTTGATGCAATCTAGTTCCTATAATGAACATGCTATAGCCAACATACACCTCAGAGTTTCGAATGGCTAGGAGATCGAGTTATGGTGTAGTCAAACTATAACACCCTTAAGGTGAACTGTTGATGCAACTCAGATCAAAGAATAAAACACACCACTACAGCATCGAGTCAGTCATTGACGAGAATGTAGACTTCTTAATGACTACTCGAGGTGGTCATGCTCAGTGCCCTCGTTCTCTAACGAGTACCTGTATTCTCGCTCCGGTGTCTCCACACCGTAGACTCAAGACTCAACTACTAAAGAGAAGCGATTGTACACCAACCTTTCGGATCAATCACCATCCACGTGATGATTCTATGGTCAGAAGCATTTTATGAGTTAATAATGATTATTCATGTCTTAAATTTTCAACTCTTAAAAATATGAATTATCATTACCATTAACTCAAAGGATGTATCACAGACACTAAATACACATATGTGATAGAAAATAATCCATTTTATTGATTATAGTCAAAATTATAATTTTGCTCCTAGAAGTGTATTACAAGTGTCAGCCAATTCTGGCTTTTAGGGCACATATATCTAACAAACTTTCACTTGTCCCAAAGCCAATTGGCTACAAGTCTAAGTCCCATCTTCTCAAGATGGGCTTCGATATCTTGTTTTCCCAACGACTTTGTAAGTGGGTCTGCCGCATTGTCCGCGGATTGACTCTCTTGACCTCGACATAATCCTTCTCAAGATAATCATAGATGAGGTGGTATCGCCACTCAATGTGCTTAGATTTTTTGTGATACCTCGGCTTTTTAGCAAGGGCTATGGCACAATTATTGTCCTAGTGTAGAGGAATGACATCTGATGGCATTACTCCGATTTCTGCAACAAACTTTTTGTACCAGAATGCTTCCTTCGCAGCCTCTGATGCAGTGGTATATTCTGCTTCCATGGTGGAATCTGCTATCACAGTTTGCTTGAAACTCTTTCAACTGATAGCACCACCATTGCACACAAATAGACTCCCAGATGTTGACTTTTGATCATCTACATCAGATATAAAATTCAAGTCTGCGTATCCCTAGACTTAGAGTTCTCAGTTACCAAAGATTAGTAACATATCCTTAGTTCTTCTCGAGTACTTAAGGATACATTTTACAGAAGTCTAATGTTCTACATCTAAATTTAACTGATATCTGCTTATGACACTCACAACATGGGCTATATCAGGTCGTGTATATAGCATGGCATACATGAGGCTCCCTATTGCAGAAGCATAAGGGATCTTGCTCATGTGTTCTATTTCCTCAGGTGTATTAGGAAACATCTTCTTGAAAAGATGAATACCATGTCTGAAGGGTATTAATCTCCTCTTAGAGTTTTCCATACTAAATCTCTTTAGTACTTCCTATATGTACATCTTCTGTGAAAGTCCTAGCATCCTATTCAGTCTATCCCTATAGACCTTAATTCCTAGAATAAAGGATGCTTCTCCTAGGACTTTCATGGAGAATTCCTTGAATAACCATATTTTAACTATGGTCAATATGGGAATGTCATTTCGATAAGGAGGATGTCATCCATATACAATACGAGGAAGACAACAGCGCTCCCACAGACCTTTTTTAAGATACGGTTCCTCTTCGTTTTTGATGAAATTAAATGTTTTGATCACATCATTGAAACGAGTGTTTCAGCTCCGAGATGCTTGCTTAAATCCATATATGGGCCTTTGCGGCTTGCAAACCTTGTGATCAGTATCACTGGATGTGAAACCTAGCGGCTGTTCCATATAGATATCTTCCTCAAGATATCCATTTAAGAACATCGTTTTCACATCCATTTGCCATATTTCATAATCAAAATAGGCTACAACGGCAAGCAATGTGCGGATGAATTTTAGCATAGCCACTGGGTTAAAGGTATCCTGATGGTCAATGCCTTCGCATTGACTATAACCTTTTGCCACTAGTCTAGCTTTGAATGTCTCCACATTTTCATCTGCACCAATCTTTCTCTTGAAGATCCATTTACACCCAATAGGTACTATACCTTCTAGTGGATCTACCAAGGTTCAGACTTGGTTTGAGTACATCGAGTCAATTTCTAACTGCATTGTCTCTAGTCATTTCTCGGAGTCGATATCTGATATCATCTCGTTGTAGATTTTGGGATCATCACCATGAGCACCATTACCTACGAAAAATATTTTTTCTACTTCCTCTGAAATAATACCTAAGTATCTTTCAGGAAGACGAAAAACTCTTTTCGATCTACGAGGTGGAGGAGGTAATGTTCTTATTAGCTCAACCTGATTTGGTTTCAATTGGCCCTTAGCTCGTTGTACTTATGAGACTTTCTCATCAAGCTTAATCTGCTTTCTAATGCTGCTATCTTGAATAAACTATTTTTTAAGAAAGATGGTATGTCGACTCACAATCACATTATGGTCTTCTGGAATGTAGAAATATATCTTAATGACTCTTTAGGATATCTTATGAATCGAGCTCTGAAGGACCTAAACTCTAACTTGTCCGCTTGTTGTCTTTTGACATGAGCCGAACAACCCCAAATTCTGAGATGACTCAGATGTGGTTTCTTACCATGCCATATCTCATACGGTGTGGTAGGAATAGTTTTAGAGAAAATCCTATTCAGTAGATAAATTGAAGTTAACAATGAGTATCCCCAAAGAAAATCAGGAAGGTCTGTGAAGCTCATCATGGATCGGACTATATCCAATAGAGTCCGATTTCTCCATTCTAAAATCCCATTGAGTTGAGGTGTTTCTGATGGAGTTCAATGAGAGACTATGCCATTTTTCTTGAGATAGTCTAGGAATTTTCGGCTAAGGTATTCACCTCCTCGATCTGATCGAAGAACCTTAATGAACTTTTTGGTTTATTTTTCTACTTCATGTCTGAATTCTTTGAACTTTTCAAAAGCTTCAGACTTGTGTCTCATAAGATACGCATACCCATACCTAGACAGATCATTGGTAAAGGTAATGAAGTAGATAAAATTGCCTCTAATCGGCATATCAAATGGGCCACACACATCAGTATGTACTAGGGCAAGAAGATTTGTGGCCCTTTCCCCATGACCTACAAAAGGGACTTTAGTCATTTTGCCTTGAAGAAGAGATTCATAAGTTGAATATGACTCAAAAGTCAACAGACTTAATAGCCCATTTTTCTCTAATTTGTTGATCCTATCTTCTGCTATATGACCTAATCTTAGGTACCATAGATACCTGTCATTTGGACTATCCCTAATCATTTGGCATTCATATTTTGCTCGATAGTTAGAATAGATACATCAATATGTAGCTGATAAAGACCGTTAATATGGAAACCATTTGTAATTTTATTTTTTTCATAAAGAATGTTACAATGGTCCTTAAAGAAGGTAATCACATAGCCTTCTAGTGCTAAGCATGAAACAGAAATTAAATTCCTGCTAGCTGCAGGCACATAATAACAGTCTTTCAAAACTAAGTCTAAACCAAATGATAATCGAAGAGTGTATGTTTCCACCACCACTACAGTAACTCTTGCTCCATTTTTGATGCATAGGATCATGTCTCCATCCCTCAGCCTCCTACTATCCTCAAGATCCTGCATGGAAGTGCACAAATAAGCACTAGAACCAGAGTCAAGCATCCAACTGGATGAAGAAAAAATCGTAAGGTTATACTCAATAATAAGCATACCTCCAAAAGGACCTTCCTTCTTGTTCTTCAGGGTAGCTAGGTAAGTAGGATAGTTATACTTTCAGTGGCAGTCACTGTTGCAATGAAAATACTTTTTTTTGACAGTGGTCTTCTCCTTCGGCTCCACCTTCTTCTTCTTTCCTCCTTCCACCTTCTATTTTTTCGCAGACTTCTTTTTCTTTTCAGAAGATTTTCTTTTGGAAGAAGTCCGTTCTATAGCAAGAACTAGGCCTTTAGAATCTTTTATAGAAAGCTCAACGGTGACCAACATGTTCATTAATTTGGCCAAGGAATTTTGAAGTTTATGCATGTGGTAATTCATGATGAATTGCCCATATGCATCAGTCAAGGATTGCAGAATAACATCATTCTACAGATCCAAGTCTAACTTCACACCTAAGCTTCTCAAGCTCTTCCAAGTTCTTGATCATCATCAGACAGTGATCTTGGACTGACTGTCCATCATGCATCTTAGCCTTAAAAAGTCATTTCGTGACTTGATACTTGGCTGCACGACTCTGTTCACCAAACATCTCTTGCAGGTGAGCCAACATTTGGACGAGCAGTCCTGATATCTTCATGTTGGTGCTGGAGCTCATCAGACATCGAGCCCAACATGTAATATCTGACCTTATTATCTTCGTCTATCCATTTTTTCAGAGATGCTCTCTATTCAGCGGATGGACGAGCTGGTAAGGTGGGAGGGTCCTGATCCAATACATGGGTTAACTTCTCGGAACCCAAAATAATTTTATAGTTTCTGAGCCAATCTTTATAATTAGGTCCGATCAGTCTATGTGTGTCTAGGATACGTGCTAATGGATTGGACACAGACATTTTTCTGTAGAGAGTCAAAGATTCTAGTTAGATACTATAATTATGACTTGACCAATTTGTTTAGAAATTTTATTTTTAAATAAATTAGCTTTCACTATTTTCTTGGATCTCTACACTCCCTCTGTAGAGATGCGAAAATCTCCATGATTAATGATTTCTAGTGGGTGGTGCGGTCTCACCAACTGACTCATCACCTCACCTAACAGTTATTGGTGATGGGTTAGCCAATGAGTGAACAACTCTTGTTCAATGATTCTCTAATCATGGTGCACCCAAATTTGGTCTCTAATTCATGAATCTCACCGTATCCGAAATATTGATCCACTCCTTAGTTAAGTCAGACCCACCATTTGCACAGACTGGATTCCTAATTGAGTCTCTCACCATATCCAGAATATTGAGCCCAACTCATCCTCCAGCCCATAGCATCCAATGCCTAATAGACATGGTTGCATCTTTCCGGTGCAACTGAGCCACTGTATCCAGCCAAGAATAATCAACCCCGGGAAGGGCCCATACATCTACAATGGTGGAAGACCTCAGACTTAATCTTTTCTTAGGGAGAATTGATTCAGGTCTCATTAAACTAGACTTATCATAGTCATAACAATTATGACTAACCTAGTGGCATGGGTTAGCTCGGATTATTGACCACCTCAAATCAGAACTGAGTCAACAGATATGGCCAGGTAAGTGAGATCGGTGGAAGAGATATGCCATTAACTCGTACAAGAATGCATTCAGGTCGAGTAGCTTCCAATTAAAAATCAGTCGATCGTATCTGCCAAACTTACCTTAGACACCAAATTATTGAGCCAGAACCAATTGGGTTAGCCTACAATCCAGACTCTAACCTCTGAGCCTAATTAGGTCTTGCTTGATCGTGACTCGATCTTGACCCAGACTTAATCCTATTAGGCTGGTCAATTTAAGCATTGTTGATCCCATCTAACCAACTCTTGATTCGATTTGATCAACCACTTAGACCTAATTGAGCTACCCAAGTCCGAACCCAGTATTATGAATATGTCTTAGATCTAAAATTCTTAATTTTAGACCTAATTAATATTCCATAATCTTAATTCTTAATTAAGTAGGATTCATAAACAAAATATGCACTAATAAATCCTAGGGTTTCAGGATCTAGGGTTTTGCAGAAAGTAAGTTTTGGATTTCTGATTAAGGACGAACGCGCAGCACCCCTACACATCATAAGAACACCCCATCGGATGGAAGGAGAGGGCCTTTAAACCTTTTTTTATTCTTATGATCGGACGGCTAAGAGGAACGCCTTAATCAGGAACATGTAATACTACAAAACAGTTTTAGATCTATATCATATATCTCATATACAAATTAGATCTAATCATGGCATATTTTGCATACATCTCATGTATCGAATCATGCATATTTTTAGATCTAAATTATCTCATAATAATCTAAAAAATTAGATTTAAATTGATCTTATCAAAATAAATTCTAATCTAGACAACTATGTAGAACTATTCTACAACTAGTCTAGACATGCATCAATCATATCTCATATGATGTTAAAATTAAATAATTTTTATTTACTATTTTTTTAGATATTATTATAATAATTATAATATTAAAAAATAAATAAATAGATCTAAAATATGATTTAATCAAATTAAATTATAAACATGCAAGACTATTCTATAGAACTATTCTATTTTAGAACTAGTCATGCATATTTTCTAATCTTAGATCCAAATCATTTTATTTTAATTTTTCTGATTTTAGATCTGATCACATCTCATGTGACATCTGAAATTACTTATTTTTTAATTAAAATAAATTTAAAATTAGATCTAAATACTTTAGAATCTGGCTCTGATATCAGTTGAAGGAAAATCCTGATTTTCCAGATCATGTTCATTCAGATCTGATTGGATCAAGAGATATATTTCAAAAAATTTTCTTTGATCCAAATCAGATCTAGAATATTTTAGATCTAATTTTTATTATTTTAATAATTAAAATAAAATATAGATAAATTAAATTAGATTTAATTTATCTTGATGTAGGATAATCCTATTATCCGTTGATGATCCTATAAGCAGCGAAAGATTTTGGATCTAGCCATGCAAGTGCCTGGCCTCTATCGATATCCACTTAGGCTAGATCTGAAGATCCTCTTCTTCTCTATCACATCTTTAAAAATTAGATCTAAATTTGATTTGGAAGATCTTCAAAATAGCTTTCGAAGATCAGCAGTTGTTCTTTGCAGCAGCGTAGCCTTCTAGCTTTCTGTCACCTTTCTCTCCCCTAGATTGCACCAACTGAGATCCCAAACTTCCTTGAGCATGGAGAGGAGAGGGAGAAGATGAACTTAGCATGGCGGAGGAAGAGAGAGGCAGCCTTGGGGCATAGAGAATTATTTTTTGTTTGAGTTGGGCGCAGGATCTTATTTATAGACTATGCGTGATCCAACTCCTCTTCATCCCAACCAATCACAATCCTTTGTGAAATCAGATCTAAATCTAATTGATGGAAATAGAGTCTCTTAGATTCATCCTTAGATGGCACCTAAGACCAGTCAAAGTTGGTTCTTAGGAGGAGTCTAATCAAAATCCAATAAGGAGATGGAGTCCTTGTCTAATAGGGACTCCTGGGCGCCTTAAGCTTGGGCTCACGCCATTCTTGGCGTGCGCCTTCCTCCTTGTCAGTTTCTGACAGGAGAACAAGCCCCACCATCTCTCTAATAGATGCATGACACGTAGACAGAGGTAAAAGTATCAATGGTCAATATTTGACCAATCAAAGGTCAACTTTTGACCAAAGTCAAAGGATGAGAAATGGCAGGTGACCAAAAATGGTAGGTATTATCTTACAAAATAAGACAACCCTTTTCTAATCTAGACGGCTCCAGTCAGACCAAGTGAAGGCCTCTGATCGAGCACAAACTCCTTTAGCTCAGTCAGGATAACTATTTATGATAGTAAAAAAAGAATGTTAGGTTTAATCGAGTGCTAGCATGATTTTCTTGAACTTAATTGAATCTCATTCAGATCAATTGAACTAGATCAGTTCAATTGATGATCATCAGATTCAAACCCTTATTTGTGTGACCCAGTTAGATTTAGTTCTGTATGGTAATGAGATATGTCGTGATCTCTATCATCAACATCATCGAAACTCCTTTCGATGGATCAGAACTCTTCTGATTCGAACAGTTAGAATGATCGATCATCTAGATCATTCTAATTGCTCCCAAAATCCACCAGTAATACCTAACAGTATATGGTGGCAATCCATCATAGCTGAATACGAACCTCTTGGTGCAGCTACCTGTGTGATTAAGTTCTTCTATCTTGAGTCTCGATCAGATTAGGGTTAAGGTGAACTTGTCAAACCCTAGTTTCTGTCATATGATGTAATCATTCGATTCAAGTCCGATGTGAAAATCTAACTAGAAACTCTTCTATTATTTCACTCTGCTATGGCCATGGGCTTCTAGACTTGATTCTTATGATCATCATAGGGCTACTCCTCTACGATCGAGGTAGATAGATTTCATTTTGATGCAATTAGCTCTTACAATGAACATGCTATAGCCAACATACACCTTAGGATTCCAAATGGCTAAGAGACCGAGTTATGGTGTAGTCAAACTATAACACCCTCAAGATGAACTATCGATGCACCTCGGGTCAAAGAACCAGACACACCACTGTAGCATCGAGTCAGTCATTGATGAGAAGGTAGACTTCCTAATGACTACTCGGGATGGTCACGCTTAGTGCCCTCGTTCTCTAACAAGTACCTGTACTCTCTCTCCGATATCTCCACACCGTAGACTCAAGACTCATCTACTAAAGAGAAATGATTGTACAACAACCTTCCGGATCGATCACCATCCTCGTGATGATCCTATGGTTGGAAGCATTTTATGAGTTAATAATGATTATTCATGTCTTAAATTTTCAACTTTTGAAAATATGAATTATCATTACCATTAACTTAAAAGATGTATCACAGATACTAAATACACATATGTGATAGAAAATAACCCATTTTATTGATTATAGTCAAAATTATAATTTTGCTCCTAGAAGTGTATTATAAGTGTCAGCCAATTCTGACTTCTAGGACACATATATCTAATAATCTTATCTCCAACTGAGATTGTCATGGTCACTCAAAAGAGATCTTATCTTCAGTCGCGGTTGACTCGGGCACTCGAGAGAGATCTATCTCTAGTCGAGATAGTCACGATCACTCGGAAGAGATCTTATCTCTAACCGATGTTGATGCAGGTGCTCGGAAGAGATCTTATCTCTAGCCAAGGTTGACTTGATCGCTCGGAAGAGATCTTATCTCTAGCCAAGGTTATCACAATCGCTCGAAAGAGATTTTATCTCTGGCCGAGGTTGACTCGATCGCTCGGAAGAGATCTTATCTCTAGCCGAGGTTGACACGGGCGCTCTGGAGAGGTCTTATCTCTAGCTGAGGTTGTCATGGACAGTCGAAAGAGATCTTATCTCTAGCCGAGGTTGTCTCGATCATTCGAGAGAGATCTTATCTCTAGTCGAGATTGTCATGGGTGCTCGAAAGAGATCTTATCTCTGGCCGAGGTTGTCTCGATCATTCGAGAGAGATCTTATCTCTAGTCGAGATTGTCATGGGTGCTCGAAAGAGATCTTATCTCTAGCCGAGGTTGACTCGGTCATTCGAAAGAGATTTTATCTTTGGTCGAGATTGTCATGGGCGCTCGAAAGAGATTTTATCTCTGGTCGAAGTTGACACGATCGCTCGAAAGAGATCTTATCTCCAATCGAGGTTGTCACAGTTGCTCGAAAGAGATCTTATCTCTAGTCGAGGTTGTCACGGATGCTCGAGAGAGATCTTATCTCTAGCCGAGGTTGACTCGATCGCTTAGAAGAGATCTTATCTCTAGTCGAGATTGACACAGACGCTCGAAAAAGATCTTATCTCTAGCCGAGGTTGACACGGTCGCTCAAAAGAGATCTTATCTCTAGGCAAGATTATCACAGTCGCTCAGGAGAGATCTTTATCTCTAGCCAAAGTTGACATGGGTGCTCAGAAAAGATCTTATCTCTAGTCAAGGTTGACACGATAGCTCGGGAGAGATCTTATCTCTAGTCGAGGTTGACTCGGTCGCTCGGAAGAGATCTTATCTTTAATCGAGGTTGTCACAGTCGCTCGAAAGAGATCTTATCTCTAGCCGAGATTGACATGGATGCTTGAAAGAGATCTTATCTCTAGCCAAGGTTGACACGATCGCTCGAGAGAGATCTTATCTCTAGCCGAGGTTGACTCGATCGCTCGGAAGAGATCTTATCTCTAGCCGAGGTTGACACAGTCGCTCGAAAGAGATCTTATCTCTAATCAAGGTTGACACGGGCGCTCGGAAGAGATCTTATCTCTAGCCGAGGTTGACTCGATCGCTTGGAAGAGATCTTATCTCTAACCGAGGTTGACATGGGCGCTCGGGAGAGATCTTATCTCTAACCGAGGTTGAAGAATTTTGACCGACTCATGTTAGGACAAGATTCTCCTCCTGTTCCTAACACAGCCACTATTGACTGCTTCTTCCCTATTATCACATAGTTTTTGCATCAAGAAATAATATTATCAAAATGAAAGAATTTTATTGAAAGAAAGTTATTGGCAGCGCATCCCTAGATTATGGGAGCATTGTTCCTCCGAGTTTCTTCAGGCGATAAGCTCTGGGATCTAACGACCTCCTCTATTTTACACTAGCCTTCTTAATTTGGAAAAAGTTGGACATGGCATCGATGATACGAAAGGCGATCAACCTTTCTATTATTCCTGACTACGACAACGCCCTTGGTCAATCTTCTCCTACTTTAGACCGACGTCGGAGAAATCGATCCAGCTAGCCTCTCCTGATGAGCTCCTTAATTTCATCTTGGAGCTGAATGCATTCTTTAGTATCGTGGCTGTGGTCGCGATGGTAGAGGCAGTACTTGCTTTGATCGTGCTTGTTTGGGGGAGATCGTAATTCTTCTGATCTTGATAGCTGGTTCCTAATTTTTGTCAGAACTTAAGCCTTAGAAGTACTAAGGAGGGAATAGTTGTGGAACCTTTCAGAAGGAGGACTTCTTCGTACCCTTCTGTCGGAGCTTCCTTGATGACGAGCTCGAGGAGTTCGGGCGCGCTCGCACCCAGGGGAAGTCCGTGAGCGCGGTCGAATTTTACTCGGCCCTCCATCGACGGTGGATCTATTATACTCATCCGCCCATCGCTTTCCTAAGGCTTCTTCGTCCTTCAACTTGAAGGCTTCTTCTGCATCAGCATATCCCTTGGTCCGAGCCAGCAGATCAGTGAAGTCTCTGGAATACTTCTTCTTCAGGAAGAATAACAAGTTATTCTTCTGAAGGCCATCCTTGAGAGCGGCTATGGCGACTGACTGGTCCAGATCCTAGACCTCCAATGTCGCGGTGTTAAATCGAGTGACATAAGTCCGAATGAATTTTTTCTACTTCTGCTTGACATGCATCAGAAAATCCAAACTTCGGTGCGGACATCGGCTGCTGATAAAGTGAGCCACGAACTGATAGCTCATCTGATCAAAAGAGAAGATCATACCGGCTTCAATGCTAAGTACCAATTTCTCATTGCTCCTTTTAAGGTAGACGAAAAGGCTCGGCACAATATAACATCTGGTGCACCATGGAGTAGCATCATGATCTGGAAGGCCTCTAGATGATCAACTAGATCAGAAGTTTCATCGTACCTTTCAAATTAAGGAAGCTCGAAGTTTGACGGGATGGACTCTTGCATAATTCAAGGGGAGAAAGGAGGATCAGTGCGGACGTCATCAAGGTGAGCTAGGATGACGTGGTCAAGCTTCTCAATCCGTCGATCCATCTTCCACAGTCTGTGATCGAGGGCATCATCTTGATTGCAGATCTTGGGGGACTTTCGGCTACAAACGGGGAAGATCTCCTCCAAAAGAGAACCATGATCCGAACACAGATTCTCTACTCTCTATTTTTCCTTCCCAGGGACAATGGCTCTGTTAGCCCAAGTACTCTTCTTTGGGGTCAATTTTCGATATCCTGATGGCGGGTTTTTTGGTGGAGTCACCATCGGAGGCTGCTGCATGGCTTGCACCATCTCGATGAGGCCCTGAATCCACTGCATCAGTAGGTTGAATTGCTCCGCATCTACCACAGCTACAAGCGAAATCTAAGTTGCCAGGGCTGAAGCGGGAGCAGATGGATCTAGACGGAATCGGGCTGTGGAGGCCATCGATCGTCGAATCGAAGCTCTCTTGGGAGGTATTTTCTCTTGAAAAAGAACTCTGGAGAGGAAGAAGGAAGATTTCTAGAGAGGGAAGAGAGAGATCATCGTTGAGCACTCCTTTAAGAATAGAAAAATCTCAAAGGTAGAGGGTGCCCTTCCTCTAGCGCCAATTCTATTGGTGCAGAATCTGGTTGTCGCCAGATCGAGCTGGAGTGGAAGAGAATGAGGTCACCATCGGTGACCTGCAAAATAAAGTCCTGTCCAGAATCGGTGGTGGTGGCTCCGGTAAGATCCTCCGACGATCAAGTCATCTCTTCTGATCAACAGAAATGGAGTGCTCAGGAATGAGAAACGAGCTTAGAGCTTTTAAGGGGAGAGGAGAGCTTCTAGAAAGCATATCTGGAGGATCCCTTTTTATAGGCAGAGCTTGTAGCGGGTTGATGATGATGGCCATACCGTCCATTCGTGGGCTGCTCAGGGCCGAATGAAGTTCGATACAGAGAGGAAGGCATCATCAGACGGATAGTGACAGCCATACTGGCGGATCATGAGCCGCATGGGACTAATTATGGAGAGAGTGGTGTCGCCGATAGTGGTGGCCATTCATCCGATCGTGGGCTGCATGGAGCTTGTTACGGAGAAAAAGATGGCGTCAGACTGGTAGTGACGGCCATACCGTCGAGGTTCAATAGCCGTAGATAAAGAATCTCGATGTATATCTATTTTAGGAGAGCTCGAACTCTTAAGGGGGATACGTCTGGAGGAGATCATTCGGAAGGAGTTCGGCCCTTGGAGGAGTCCATCTGCAGGAGCAATGTAGAAGGAGTTTAGCTCCTGAAAGAGTTCGATCGAAGAAAAAGTTTGGCAAAAGTCCGACTTCTGTAGGCGTCCGGCTAGAGGAGCGCGGAAGAAGTTTGGCTCTCGTGGAAGTCCGACTGAAGGAGCGCGGAGGGAGTTCGGCGGCTCTCATGGAAGTCCGACTGAAGGAGTGCGGAGGAAGTTCGGCTCTCGAGGGAGTCCGTCTGAAGTTCGACCACTGAAAAGTTCGACTGGAGCTCAGTCGTTGAGGAGTTCGGCAAAGATTCGACCGCTGGAAAGTTCGGCTAGGACTCGACTGTCGGAGAGTTCGGCATGAGCTCGGCCATTGAGGAGTTCGGCCGGCTGAAGGAGTTCGGTAAAGACTCGACCGCTGGGAAGTTCGATAGAAGTTCGGCCGTTAAAGAGTTTGACCGGGTGAAGAAGTTCTGCTAAGACTCATCTGCTGAAGTTCTTTCGTAGCTACCGATTGCATTAGGCTGAGCATCGAACTGAACTTTGGTAGGAGCGGAATTTATCTCCACCAAGAATGATTTTGATCGGTAGATTCTCATCATAATTTTGATGCTACTAATCAATTCACAACTTGGAAGAATTTATTATTTCAACTCTTGATAAAAAAATTTAAATTAAATTATTTTAGAAAAATCCTACTGCAAAAGCACCATCGTCTAGCTTGGTAATATTTCATGTGTTTTTTTATTGTTATCCTACTGCTCTCTAAACAATGAACTAAATAAATTTTTTCATATCCTATTCAAATATCCATCTTCACCATCAGCTATTGAGAGACAGTGCACAAGATTATTTATCGACAATTGCGGTTTTTTTTTTTTTTTAATTCAAGAAGGTAAGCAACTTTGTGACCTGACTTGCAGCTCAAGGAAAACCATCCAACTTTTAAAGAATAAGAATATAATTATTTATTATAAATATTTATATACTTTAAAATATTTTGGTTTGCTCTCAAAGAAATAATATTTTAAATATTTTTCATCAATATTATATTTTTTTTTAAATGTATTTTGCTTGAAATCCCGCGAAACGCAGGTTATCAGCCATCGTCTCCTTAAAAATGAAGTCGGCAAGGCTCACCGACTATAAGCATATATTTCCAGAGCTTATTGGTAATTTTAATCCAAGACACGGACGTCGACAGTAATTTCTCCGCTAACGCTAGGTCCCTAACCTATCGATCTTCGATCGACGCCGATCTCGGGCTTCTGACCCCGGACGCCGCCTTCTCCTCCCCTTCCTGCAACCCTTGGTTCGTTCAATTCCTTCTCGCTTTGCTCTTGTAATGGCAAAGCCCTCCAAACGAATCATTCATGGCTTCCAAAGGCTCTGTTCCCACGACATCCGTCCAAACCCTTTGTCCCCATACCCCATATCTTCTGGCCAGTCTAGGTTCTTCAATTCCAGGCACTTGAGCTCCAACCTCTCTTCCAACAATCCGTCGCTCTCGGGAATCTGGAGAGGAGCTTATTCTAGTGAGGTTTTGTCCAAACCCGCGTCCCAAAATGGTGTCTTTGCTCGTTTCCTCTCGCCAAAGTTCGATTCATGCTCTCCACAGCTCAATAGCTTCAACAGGAATTGCTCTTATGAGAATCTCCCTGCTGGATTTTCGAATTCGAGGCATGTGAGCTCCGGAAACCCTATCAAGTTGCCATCTCTTTCTTCTGGGATCAAGGGGCTTGGTGGGATCAATGAGAATGGGTTCAGATTCAGGTTTTTCTCAGTTAATAATTACAATTCTGTCAAATTTAATGGAAATTTTGGAATATTGGTGGTTGAGAAGCCGTTATCTGCTGTTTCATCGGCATTCTCGTGGTACCGCGCGGCAGTTGGATTGCAAGTTGAGGCATTTTGGAAGAGAAATTACTTGGTCCTTCTGGGGGCTGGGGCGGTAGTCGTCCTTTCGGAAGGCATGGCCACGTATGGGTTCCTTGCTTTGGCAACCGCTATTGTAGCGGTTACTGTGAGTACTTCGTCAATCGTCCTGCTACCTAAAATGTTGAAACTTGGAGCAATATTATGTTTGTATAGAAAAATCATAGATGCTATGCTTATCTACGGCGATTCAGTGGAGTGGTGTTTTTACGTAACCGAATGAAAATTATAACTTCTAGTACTTCAAGATGGTTGAGTTGCCATGTCGATGCTTCCTATGTTTCTGAATTAAATGTTTTAGACTCTTATTTAGTGTCGTGTTTTTGTTGACATTTCAAAGAAGACAAGTGGGTTTTTTTTTCTTTTATTGATGATGCTTTTTTGCAGCTTTTTTTCTGTTAATAGAGAACATTAAGGACTTGGAAGTATAAGCATCGTAGCCCCGACACGACAATCATCACGTACTTATAGAAAAAAATTTTATAAATACGTAAAGTATCATCATCACAAAATAGAGAGTAAAATAAAATTTAAATAATTATGATTCAAATCTTAATTTAATAACTAAATAAAAAAAATTTAATGTCAATAAAAACTAAATAATCATTCGATAAGTTCACACAAAATAAAGTTTTTCACCAACTCTAACTAAACCCTAAATCCATAAGTAGACTGGCGCCATCTCTAGTCGCACTCCCATAGGTATTCCGTATCAAGCAAATTTTCAGAATCTAAAAAAAATTAGAAACTTGTCATTAGCTAACAACCCAGTAAGTAATGAAATATCTTTTATCTGATAAATTAGGTAATAAATATACATATAATAATTAATTAAAATAAATATATATCAAATTCAAAGTTTCAAATCTGGATGTATTATTTCATCAATCTTCATAAAATTTCATGTCCTGAGTTCATAAATTCAATTTCCATCAAATTCTTAGATTTTTCTTTTAGTCAACCATAAATTATGACCACATTTTTTCTATGATAGGGTCATAACATCGTGTATCTACTTACGGTGGGCTGCGAATCATCTGGCAGCAAGATCCTTCGGAACCACTGATTTGCTGGCAGTTAGTCGCTGGTCTGCCAGTAATATAAATCCTCAGAACTAAATCTTTGCCAACGAATTAGCCCCCATTAGCGGGGTCCTTTACATAGTCAGGTTGTCAATCATGCTATCATTATCTTTCAATTTCTTATCTTATTTTGATAATAATACAAGTAGATGATAATCAAATAATAATTCATATCATTCATCTACATTATCATAAATATTTCAAAGGAAAATATAATATCTACGATACTTTTCAACAAAACTCTAAATTCATGCATTCATATAAATTTTAAAATTCATCAATTTATAAATTTATAAATTATCGGATAGATCAGTAAAGATAAAACATTACTTATCTCAAATGCAAATCCAGTTATGATTCTAATTGATCTTGAAAATTCTTCTCGGAGCCTAATATAATTCATCATTCTTCAATCAAATTTCTATCATAATTATTTTAAATAAAAATCCCTAATATCGATGCCCCCTTAAGGATTTATTAGGTAACGGTGAGTAGGATTTTCAATTGACCAACCTAGATCATCAAAAATATATATATATATTTATATATATTTAAAAATCCAAGATTAATCCTTTTGAAAAGAAAATGAACAACATATATTATCTTATTTTATTTTATTTCTCTACCCTTTTTTTTCCCTTTTTTTTTTTGTTCTTCCTGTTGGGCGGAAATAGGGGACCGTGAGTCCCGTCTTCTTCCTCTCATCACCATGCCCGAACCGGGCGTGGCTTCCGGCCACGGCGGCGCAGCCACTGCTCCTCCATCAGAGCTCATCAACGACGACAGCGTCGACTTGTCGGCGACGATCGGCCACGGACAAGCGCCGATTGGCACAAAAAAAAAAAAAAAAAAAAAAAAATAGAAAACAGGGCATTCGAAAATCAAATTACTTTCCCAAAAAAACTAACTAAAAACCCAAGAAATCCTATCTATAGAACAAAAAATTGCAAGGAGGATTCTTTAAGGAATTTTACCTGGCTTTTGGTGATGATTTGATCCACGAAATCGCCGGCGTCTTCTTCAAACCGAGAAGAGGGAGAATGGAAAGAAAAACGAAGAAGGGAGATATTCCGGCGATGGGAAGCATGGAGGAGAGCGGGTCTAGATTTATAGATGAAATCTAGGTTTTTTGGCGTTGATTATACTCCTTATTTGGATCGGATTTGGAGTTTTAACGGGAGAAAAACTCTTCTCCACGCCTCGCCTTTCCTACTTTCCTTTTTTTATTTATTTTATTATTTTTATGCTTTAAAATTAGTGCTTTTTTTTTTTTTTTTTTGGGGGGGGGGGGGGGCTAGGTTATATTGGGTCTGACTTTATTTTGATTGGGTTATAACATTCTACCCTCCTTAAAAAAAATTCCAAAATTTTTCGTACTTGAATTCATAAAGAGCTGGGGATATTTCTGCCTCATTTCTTCCTCTAGCACCTAGGTTAGCTCCTAGGTGGCTTCTCTTTTTGAGTGACGATTTTATTGCACTTTGACATAAGGAATAACGCGATGATCTTTATGGTCTACTATCCACATAGGATATTCTTCATATGATAAATTCTTTCTGGTTTGCATGGGCTCAAGTTCCATGACATGACTTGGATTTGGTATATATTTTTTCAACATAGAAACATGGAAAACATCATGCACTCCAGCAAGTGAAGACGGTAAGGCAAGTCTATAAGCTACCTAACCAATTCTTTTCAAAATCTCGAAGGGATCCACATATCTTGGTTTCAACTCGCCACGAACACCAAATCTTGAAATTTCTTTTGAAGGGGATATTTTGAGAAACACATGGTCGCCAACTTGAAATTCTAATTTTCATCTTCTATTATCTTCATAACTTTTCTATCTATTTTGGGCAGCTCTAAGTCGCTCTTTAATTAATTGTATCTTATCCACTGCTTGTTGAATAAGTTCGAGACCCAATAATCTCCATTCGCCAACATCATCCCAGTGGATAGGAGATCGGCACTTCCTACCATATAAAGCTTCATAAGGTGCAATTTGTATGCTAGCTTGATAGCTATTATTATATGCAAACTCGATCAAAGATAAGTGCTCGTCCCACGAGCCCTTCATATCTAAGGTACAAGCTCTCAACATGTTCTCTAGTATTTGAATAGTTCTTTCTGATTGACCATCAGTTTGTGGGTGAAAAGCTATACTGAAGTTCAATTTAGTTTTCATTGCTTTGTGTAAGCTCTTCCAAAACTATGATATAAATCTGGTGTCATGATCTGATACGATGGTCACTGGAATTCCATGTAGCCTCACAATTTTTTTTATTATAACTTTGCTAGTCTTTTCAAAGTAAAACCAACTCTAATTGGTAAAAAGTGTGCTGACTTTGTTAATCTATCCACAATCACCCAAGCCGCATCATTAGTACTAGGAGTTTTGGATAATCCTGTCACAAAATCCATAGTGATATGTTCCTACTTCCATACTGGAATATCAAGAGGTTAAAGTAACCCTGCAGGTCTTTGATGTTCAGCTTTGACTCATTGACACACTAAATATTGAACTACAAATTGAGTGATTTCTCTTTTCATATTATTCCACCAATACATTTTCTTCAAGTCTCTATACATTTCAATGCCACTAGGATGGACTGTATAACCAATCTGATGAGCTTCCTCAAGTATTTCTTGTTTAAGTACTAAATCCTTGGATATACAAAATCTATTTTTGAACCTCAAAGAACCATCATCGTGTACTTTGAACTCAGATTGAATACTTGCTTCCACTAATTCTTTAATTTTTATTAATTGTGGATCATTATTCTGGGCAGCTTTAATCTTTTCTATAAGGGTTGGCTAAATCTTCATGTTGGCTAATTGAACCATTCAGTCATAAATTCGAATATCCAATTCTAGTTTCCTCATATCATCCAACAGTTGGTGTTGATTTGTGATTAAAGCAGCCAAGCTTCCCATGGATTTTCTACTAAGGGCATTGGCAACAACATTGGCTTTTCCAGGATGATAATTGATTGTCAAATCATAATTTTTCAATAATTTTGACCATCTTCTCTGTCTCATATTTAATTTCTTTTGAGTGAAAATATACTTTAGACTTTTATGATTTGTGAACACTTCACATTGCACACCATACAGATGATGTCTCCAGATTTTTAGGGCAAAGATCACTACTACAAACTCCAAGTCATGTGTCAGATAATTCTGTTCATATGATTTTAACTGCCTTGAAGCATAAGCCACTACCTTACCATACTTCATCAATACACAACCAAGTCTCTTCTTAGAAGCATCACTGTCAATCGTAAGTCCTTCATTCCCTGTAGGTATGGTGAGGATAGGGGCTTAAACTAACCGTTGCTTTAATTCTTAGAAGCTTTGTTCATAATCTTCGGTCCATTCAAATTTAATTCCTTTTTGAGTATGATGGGTCAAAGGTGCAACTATACGAGAAAATTCTTTCACAAATCGTCTGTAATAGCCTGCCATTCTCAAAAAACTATGAATCTTAGAAATATTTGTAGGTCTGTTCCACTGCACTACAACTTCTACCTTCATTGGATCTACCAAAATTTCTTCTTTAGATACAATGTATCCCGAAAATGCTATCTTGTCTAACCAAAACTCGTACATTTTTAATTTGGCATAAAGCTTCTCTTTCCTTAGTATTTGCAGTACACATCGTAAATGTTCCTCATGTTCCAATTTGCTTTTTGAATATACTAATATATTATCAACGAATACCACAACAAATTTATCAAGAAATGGTTTGAATATTCTATTCATTAAATCCATGAAAGCTGTCGGAGCATTAGTTAATCCTAACGGCATTACTAAAAATTTGTCGTGTCCATAATGAGTTTTGAATGCAGTTTTTAGTATATCTTCTGCTTTAATTTTTAACTAATGATATCCTGACCGAAGATCAATTTTAGAGAAAACTTGTGCACCTTATAACTGATCAAATAAATCATCAATTTGAGGCAAAGGGTACTCATTCCTTATGGTAATCTTATTCAACTCCCTATAATCAATACATAGCCTTATAGTTCCATCCTTCATTTTCACGAATAAAACCGGAGCTCCCCAAGGTGATACACTGGGTCTTATAAAATCTTTATCCAGCAAATCTTGCAACTGATCCTTTAATTCCTTCAACTCGATGGGGGCCATTCGATAAGGGGTCTTGGAAATTAGAGCCGCACCAGGTGCCAGATGAATGGTAAATTCAATTTCTCTATCTAATGGTAACCCAGGTAAATCATCAATAAATACATCCAAAAATTCATTTACTATAGAAATATCCTGTAACCTCCACCCATCTTGTTCTAAATCCTTTATGGAAACCAGATAATCTCTACATTCTTTTCTTAGCATCTATCTAGCTTGTACAGCTGAAATAATATGTAGAAGGTTAGTTCCTGTACTTTCCTCCAAACTAAAAGCTAGTTCGCCCGATATTTGGAAGTTCACTCTCTTCTTATGATAGTCTAAAAAGGCATGATAAGTGGCAAGCCAATCCATCCCCAGAATGACGTCAAAATCATGCATGTCCAAAACCACCAAATCTATAGGTAACTCTCTATCTTCTATTCTAATACTATATGATTTGCATATATTTTCGGTACTCAAAATACCACCTACTAGTGTCTCAACATGTAATTTAGTTTCCATAGGTTCACTGAACATATCATATTGTCTAATAAATATAGTGGGTATAAAAGAATGCATAGCACCGGAGTCACATAAAATATAAGCACAGATACCTGACATAGGGATGGTACATGTCACCACAGCATTAGAGGCCTAAACATCCTGCTACGTAAGTGCATAAACCTTGCCTTGAGCTCTTGGGTTTGGACCTCCATCCCTTATTTGAGCAGGTCTGTTTTCATTCCTCTGAGGGCAATCTGTTATTCTGTGTCCCTTTTGTCCACAGTTAAAACAAGAACCAATATTCCGTGGACAATTTGTAGCATGGATAATTTGTAGCGTCATGCTTCGTTCGACCACATCTCGAACATTTGCTGACCTCATTCCTATGACCCTTATCATTTACTAGTTTCTTTGCTGGACCTTTATTGTTCTGATTCCATCATTAAGGTTCACCAAACCTGTTTTGTTTCTTCTGATTCCATTCCCTCTCAGCAAGAGCTACATTTATCTCTCTTTCAATTATTAAGGCTTTATTCACAACTGCTGCATAGATAGTCAATTCATAAGGTACGATCTATCTTCTGATTTTAGTTTATAATTTTATTTCAAATTTATGTACTCGGTCTTGCTCATTTTCAACCAGCCTTGGAACAAACTTTGCCAACTTGATGAACTTGGCTTCATACTCTGTGACGGACCTATTTTCTTATTTCAGATGGATAAATTCTTGCTACTTTTGTGTCCTGACACTTCGAGGGAAGTATTTGTCGAAGAACTCATCCTGAAATCCTTCCTAGGTGAGTGGTACTTCATCATGTTCATATTTTTGTTCAAGTATTCGCCACCAATTGCATGCCTCACCCTGTAATAGATAGGCTGCAAAGCGGATCTTCTCATCATCATGGCACTCTTGAACAACAAACGCCTTTTCCATTTCCATAATCTAGTTGTCAGCCTCTAGGGGTTCAATGGTCCCTTTGAAAGCTGGAGGAGCTAACTTTTTAAACTCCAAAATGGTGTTCCGCTGCAATGGATGTTCTCCCTATCCATGTGGTTGTGGGGGATGCTGAGGTGGCTGTGCTTATTGTTGTGTTTGTTGTCGTGCCTGCATCACTTCGATTAGGGTCTGAAACAACTGGGTCATATTCGGCTCTTGCTATACTGTAGGAGTATTTCCAGCAGGATCAATGATTGCTTCCTGTTGAGGAGTGTCACCAATCTGCTGGGGAGTACTGCAATCTTGTAGGTCTGACACCCCTCCAATAGTTCCTTGAGTAGTCCTCATTCGACGTGGAGGCATGTTGTTCTTTATCAATTGAGATGGCAGCATATTCTTAATAAGGTCAGAAATTTTATTTAGAGTAGATTATTTCAAAGTCATTAAAAACTAATATTTTTCGAGTAATCCTAATATCTACCCATCACTCACTCATTCTACATTAGATTCTAGATGTCATTATCTATCCGCTTATTGCTCTGATACCACTTTAATTATCATGACCCTGATCCAAAATTCGTGAGTCGGGGTTATGACAACCGCCATGTACTTATAGAAAACTTTCCTATAAATACATAAGGCATCATCATCACGATATCATAAACAGACAGCAGAATAAAATTTAAATAATTATAGTTCAAATCTTAATTCAATAACTAAATAAAGAAAATTTAATGTCAACAAAAACTAAACAACCATTCGATAAGTTCACACAAAATAAAGTCTTTCACCAATTCTAACTAAACCCTAAATCCATAAGTAGACTGACGCCATCTCTAGTTGCACTCCTATAAGTATCCCGCATCAAGCTAATTTTTAGGATCTGAAAAAAAAATTAGAAACTTATCATGAGCTAACAACCCAGTAAGTATTGAAATATCTTTTACCAGATAAATCAGGTAATAAATATATATATAACAATTAATCAAAATAAACATATATCAAATTCAAGGTTTCAAATCTAGATGTATTATTTTATCAATCTTCATAAAATTTCATATCTTGGGTTCATAAATTCAATTTCCATCAAATTCTTAGATTTTTCTTTTAGTCAACCTACTATGACCCTTGTGGCAAGGTCATAACATCGTGTATCTGCTTACGGAGGGCTGTGAATCATCTGGCAGCGAGGTCCTTCAAAATCACTAATCTACTGATGGTTAGTCGCTAGTTTGCTGGTGACATAAACCCTCAAGACTAAATTTTTTCAACATATTAGCCCCCATTGGCGGGGTCCTTTACATAGTTAGGTTGTCAATCATGTCATCATTATCTTCCAATTTCTTATCTTATTTTGATAATAATACAAGTAAATGATAGTCAAATAAATAATTCATATCATTCATCTACATCATCATAAATATTTCAAAGAGAAATATAATATCTACGATACTTTTCAACAAAACTCAAATTCATGCATTCACACAAATTTCAAAATTCATCAATTTGTAAATCTATAAATTACCAAATAGATCAGTAAAGGTAGAACACTACTTACCTCAAACACAAATCCAGTTATGATTCTAATTGATCTTGAAAATTCTTCTCTGGGCCTAATATAATTCATCATCCTTCAATTAAATTTCTATCATAATTATTTTAAACAAAAATCCCTAATATCCATGCCCCCTTAAGAATTTATTAGGTAACGATGAGTGGGATTTCCAATTGGCCAACCTAGATCATCAAGAAATATATATATTTATATATATTTAAAAATCCAAGATTAATCCTTTTGAAAAGAAAATGAACTATATGCATATTATCTTATTTTATTTTATTTTCTCTTCCCCTTTTTTTTTCTTTTTTTGTTCTTCCTGTTGGGCGAAAACAGGGGACCGTGAGTCCCCTGTCTTTCCATGCTGGAACAGACTATGCATCCCAATAATGTACCCTCGATTCGATGAGGAAAGGTTGACCATCGAGGATAGTGACAGCAGCATGGTGGGCTTGCCTCCAGAGTTTCACATGGATGTGCACTGAGAGGGGATACTAGGACCAAACAAGACCCTAACGAGGATGTCAGGAATTTAAGTGGGGAAGTTTGTGATGGTCCCACATTGGTTGGAGAAAATTAATTGTGGGATATATAATGACTTAAGTAGTCTACTACCAATAATTAGGCTTAAGCATTTTGGGCCGTGTGATTTAGGCCTTTAACAAATTGTTGGGTAAGTAGACTGCTTCGGGCATTACAAATGGTATCAGAGCTACTCTCAAGGATACTATCATGTGGGCCACACTGGAATAGACTATGCATTTCAATGATGTACCCTCGATTCGATGAGGGAAAGTTGACCATCGAGGATGGTGACCGCAGCATGGTGGGCTTGCTTCCGAAGTCTCAAATGGATATGTACTGGGAGGGGATACTAGGACCAAAGATGATCCTAACGAGGACGTCAGGGATTTAAGTGAGGGAGTTTGTGATAGTCCCACATTGGTTGGAGAAAAATAATTGAGAGATATATAATGACTTAAGTAGTCTACTACCAATAATTGGGCTTAAGCATTTTAGGCCAAGTGATTCAGGCCTTTAACAAATTATTGGGTTAGTAGACTGCTTGGGGCATTACAAAATTATATTCCAATTTCTTATCTTATTTTAATAATAATACAAGTAAATGATAATCAATTAAATAATTCATATCATTCATCTACATCGTCATTAATATTTCAAAGAGAAATATAGTATCTATGATACTTTTCAACAAAACTCAAATTCATGCATTCACATAAATTTCAAAATTCATCAATTTATAAATCTATAAATTGCCAGATAGATCAGTAAAGGTAAAATACTACTTACCTCAAATGCAAATTCAGTTATGATTCTAATTGATCTTGAAAATCCTTCTCTGGGCCTGATATAATTCATCATCCTTCAATCAAATTTCTATCATAATTATTTTAAATAAAAATCCCTAATATCCATGCCCCCTTAAGGATTTATTAGGTAATGATGAGTGGGGTTTCCAATTGGCCAACCTAGATCATCAAGAAATATATATATATTTATATATATTTAAAAATCCAAGATTAATCCTTTTGAAAAGAAAATGAACTATATATATATATATATATATATATATATATATATATATATATATATATATATATATATATATATATATTATCTTATTTTATTTTATTTTTTCTTTCCTTTTTTTCTTTTTCTGTTCTTCCTGTTGGGCAGAAACAGGGACCGTGAGTCCCCTATCTTCTTTCTCTTGTCACCACGACCAAATCGGGCATGGCTTCCAGCCACAGCGGTGTAGCCGCTACTCTGTCGGAGCTCGTCAGCGACGACAGCATTGACTTATCGACAATAATCGACCATGGACAAGCGTTGATTGGCACAAAAAAAAAATAGAAAATGGGGCATTCAAAAATCAAATTTCTTTCCCCAAAAACTAACTAAAAATCCAAGAAATTATATCTATAGAACAAGAAATTGAAAGGAGGATTCTTTAAGGGATTTTATCGGGCTTTTGGTGATGATTTGATCCACGAAATCGTCGGAGTCTTCTTCAAACTGAGAAGAGGGAAAATGGGAAGAAAAATCTAAGAAACTAAGTGGAAGAAGGGAGATATTCCAATGATGGAAAGCATGGAGGAGAGGGGGTCTTGATTTATAGATGAAATCTAGGTTTTCTGGCATTGATTATACTCCTTATTTAGATCGGATGAGGAGTTTTAACGAAAGAAAAACTCTTCTCCACGCCCAGCCTTTCCTTCTTTCATTTTTTTATTTATTTTGTTATTTTTTTATGCTTTAAAATTAGTGCTTTTGTGTTGGGTTATATTGGGTCTGATTTTATTTTGGTTGGGTTATAACATTCAACCCCCCTAAAAAAAAATTTCGTCCCCAAAATTTTCCATACCTAAATTCACAAAGACTTGGGGATATATTTCTACCTCATTTCTTCCTCTAGCTCTCAAGTGGCTTCTCTTTCTGAGTGACGATTCCATTGCACTTTGATATAAGGAATAACACAATGTCTCAGTACTTGATCTTTATGGTCTACTATCCGCATAGGATATTCTTCATATGATAAATTCTTTGTAGTTTGCAGGGGCTCAAGTTCCACAACATGACTTGGATCTGGTATATATTTCTTCAACATAGAAACATGGAAAACATCGTGCACTCCAGCAAGTGAAGGCGGTAAGGCAAGTCTGTAAGCTACCTCACCAATTCTTTCTAAAATCTCGAAGGGACCCACATATCTTGGTTTCAACTTGCCACGAACACCAAATCTTGAAATTTCTTTTGAAAGGGATACTTTGAGAAACACATGGTCACCAACTTGAAATTCTAATTTTCATCTTCTGTTATCTTCATAACTCTTCTATCTACTTTGAGCAGCTCTAAGTCGCTCTTTAATTAATTGTATTTTATCCACTGCTTGCTAAACAAGTTCGGAACCCAATAATCTCCATTCGCCAACATCATCCCAGTAGATGGGAGATCGGCACTTCCTACCATATAAAGCTTCATAAGGTGCCATTTGTATGCTATCTTGATAGCTATTATTGTATGCAAACTCGATCAAAGGTAAGTGCTCGTCCCATGAGCCCTTTATATCCAAGGTACAAGCTCTCAATATGCTCTCTAGAATTTGAATAGTTCTTTCTGATTGACCATCAGTTTGTGGGTGGAAAGTTGTACTGAAGTTCAATTTAGTTCCCAATGCTTTATGTAAGCTCCTTCAAAATTGTGATATAAATCTAGTGTCACAATCTGATACAATGGTCACTGAAATTCCATGTAGCCTCATAATTTCTTTTATATATAACTTTGCTAGTCTTTCCAAAGTAAAACCAACTCTAATTGGTAAAAAGTGTGCTGACTTTGTTAATCTATCCACAATCACCCAAGCTGCATCATTAGTACTAGGAGTTTTGGGTAATCCTATCACAAAATCCATAGTGATATGTTCCCACTTCTATACTGGAATATCTAGAGGTTGAAGTAGCCTTGCAGGTATTTGATGTTCAGCTTTGACTCGTTCACACACTAAACATTGAGCAACAAATTGAGCAATTTTTCTTTTCTTATTGTTCCACCAATACATTTTCTTCAAGTCTCTACACATTTTAGTGCCACCAAGATGGACTGTATAACCAGTCTGATGAGCTTTCTCAAGTATTTCTTGTTTAAGTACTGAATCCTTGGGTATATAAAATCTTTTTTTGAACCTCAAAGAACCATCATTGTGTACTTTGAACTCAGATTGATCACCTGCTTCCACTGATTCTTTAATTTTCATTAATTTTGGATCATTATTCTGGGCAACTTTAATCTTTTCTATAAGAGTTGGTTGAATCTTCATGTTGGCTAATCGAACCGTTGAGTCATAAATTCGAATATCCAATTCTAGTTTTCTTATATCCTCCAACAATTATTGTTGATTTGTGATTAAAGCAGCCAAGCTTCCCATGGATTTTCTGCTAAGGGCATTGGCAACAACATTGACTTTTTCAAGATGATAATTGATTGTTTAATCATAATCTCTCAATAATTCTAACCATCTTCTCTGTCTCATATTTAATTTCTTTTGAGTGAAAATATACTTCAAACTTTTATAATCTGGGAACACTTCACATTGCACACCATACAGATGATGTCTCCAAATTTTCAGGGCAAAGATCACTGCTGCTAACTCTAAGTCATGTGTCGGATAATTCTGTTCATACGATTTTAACTGTCTTGAAGCATAAGCCACTACCTTACCATGCTGCATCAATACACCACCAAGTCTCTTCTTAGAAGCATCACTGTAAATCATAAATCCTTCATTTCCTGTAGATATGGTGAGGATAGGGGCTGAAACTAACCTTGCTTTAATTCTTGGAAGCCCTATTCACAATCTCCGGTCCATTCAAATTTAATCCCTTTTTGAGTAAGATGGGTCAAAGGTGCAGCTATACGAGAAAATCCTTTCACAAATCATTTGTAATAGCTTGCCATTCTCAGAAAACTACGAATCTCAGAAATATTTGTAGGTCTGTTCCATTGCACTACAGCTTCTACCTTTATTGGATCTACCAAAATTCCTTCTTTAGATATGATGTGTCCCAAAAATGCTATCTTGTCTAACCAAAACTCGCACTTTTTTAATTGGGCATAAAGCTTCTCTTTCCTCAGTATTTGCAATACACACCATAAATGTTCCTCATGTTCTAATTTGCTTTTTGAATATACTAATATATCATCAATGAATACCACAACAAATTTATCAAGAAAAGGTTTGAATATTCTATTCTTTAAATCCATGAAAGCTGCCAGAGTATTAGTTAATCCAAACGGCATTACTAAAAATTCGTAGTGTCCATAAAGAGTTCTTAATGTAGTTTTTGGTATATCTTCTGCTTGAATTTTTAACTGATGATACCCTAACCGAAGATCAATTTTAGAGAAAACTTGCGCACCTTGTAACTGATCAAATAAATCATCAATTCAAGGCAAAGGGTACTTATTCCATATGGTAATCTTATTCAACTCCCTATAATCAATACATAGCCTCATAGTTCCATCCTTCTTTTTCACAAATAAAATTGGAGCTCTCCAAGGTGATACACTGGGTCTTATAAAACCTTTATCCAGCAATGTTGCAACTGATCCTTTAATTCCTTCAACTCGATGGGGACCATTCGATAGGGGGCCTTGGAAATTGGACCCGCACTAGGTGCCAAATCAATGGTAAATTCAATTTCTCTATCTGGTGGTAACCCAGGTAAATCATCAATAAATACATCTGAAAATTTATTTACTATAGAAATATCCTATAACCTCAACCCATCTTGTTCTAAATCCTTTATGGAGCATCTACATTCTTTTCTTGGCATCTATTTGGCTTGTACAGCTGAAATAATATGTGGAAGGTTAGTTCCTATACTTCCCTCCAAAGTGAAAGCTAATTTGCTCGGTATTTGGAAGTTCACTCTCTTCTTATGACAGTCTAAACAGGTATGATAAGTGGCAAGCCAATCCATCCCCAGAATGACGTCAAAATCATGCGTGTCCAAAACCACCAAATCCGTAGGTAACTATATCTTCTATTCTAATACTGCATGATTTGCTTATATTTTTGGTACTCAAAATGCCACCTACTGGTGTCTCAACATGTAATTTAGTTTCCATAGGTTCACTGAACATATCATGCTGTCTAATAAATGCAGTGGATATAAAAGAATGCGCAGCACTGGAGTCAAATAAAACATAAGCATAGATACCTGACACAGGGATGGTA
Organism: Cocos nucifera; assembly: GCA_006176705.1. Classification (NCBI taxonomy): domain Eukaryota; kingdom Viridiplantae; phylum Streptophyta; class Magnoliopsida; order Arecales; family Arecaceae; genus Cocos; species Cocos nucifera. Next base: position 1,956,230 of record QRFJ01000091.1, on the reverse strand, counting down.
CCTATCATCACAGCATTAGAGGCCTGAACATCCTGCTGCATAAGTGCACAAACCCTGCCTTGAGCTCTTGGGTTTGGACCTCCATCCCTTGTTTGAGTAGGTCTGTTTTCATTCCTCTCAAGGCAATCTGCAATTCTGTGTCCCTTTTGTCCACAATTAAAACAATAATCAGTATTCCATGGACAATTTGTAGCATCATGCTCCGTTCAACCACATCTCGAGCATTTACTGACCTCATTCCTATGACCCTTATCATTTACTGGTTTCTTTGCTGGACCCTTATTATTCTGATTCCATCCTTGAGGTTCACCAAACCTGTTTCATTTCTTCTGATTCCGTTCCCTTTCGGCTTGAGCTACATTTATCTTTCTTTCAATTAAGGCTTTATTCACAACTGCTGCATAGGTAGTCAATTCATAAGGTACGATCCATCTTCTGATTTCGGTCTTCAGTTTTATTTCAAATTTATGTACTCGGTCTTGTTCATTTTCAACCAGCCTTGGAACATACTTTGCCAACTCGGTGAACTTGGCTTCATACTCTGTGATGGACCTATTTTCTTGTTTTGGATGGATAAATTCTTGCTCCTTTTGTGTCCTGACACTTCAAGGGAAGTATTTGTCGAAGAACTCATCCCGAAATCTTTCCCAGGTGAGTGGTACTTCATCATGTTCATATTTTTGTTCAAGTATTCGCCACCAGTTGTATGCCTCACCCTGTAATAGATAGACTGCAATGCGGATCTTCTCATCGTCATAGCATTCTTGAACAGCAAATGCCTTTTCCATTTCTATAATCCAGTTGTCAGCCTCTAGAGGTTCAATGGTCCCTTTGAAAGCTAGAAGAGCTAACATTTTAAACTCCACAATGGTGTTCCGCTGCAATGGATGTTCTCCCTATCCATGTGGTTGTGTGGAATGCTAAGGTGGCTATGCTTGTTGTGTTTGTTGCTGTTGAAGCAACTATTGCTGTGCCTACATCACTCTAATTAGGATCTGAAACAACTAGGTCATATTCGGCTCTTGCTGCACTATTGGAGTATTTCCAACAAGATCAACAATTGCTTCTTGCTAAGGAGTGTCACCAGTCTGCTGGAGAGTACCGTGATCTTGTAGGTCTGACGCCCCTCCAATAGCTCTTTGAGTAGTCCTCATTCGACGTGGAGGCATGTTGTTCTATATCAATTGAGATGGCAACACATTCTTAATAAGGTCGAAAATTTTATTTAGAGTAGATTATTTCAAAGTCATTATAAACTAATATTTTTCAAGTAACCCTAATGTCTACCCATCACTCACTCGTTCTACATTAGATTCTAGGTGTCATTATCTATCCACTTATTGCTCTGATACCACTTTAATTGTCACGGCCCTGACCTAAAATTCATGAGTCGGGGTTACGACAATCGCCACGTACTTATAGAAAATTTTTTATAAATACGTAAGGCATCATCATCACGATATCATAAACAGACAGCGAAATAAAATTTAAATAATTATGGTTCAAATCTTAATTCAATAACTAAATAAAGAAAATTCAATGTCAACAAAAACTAAACAACTATTCAATAAGTTCACACAAAATAAAGTCTTTCACCAACTCTAACTAAACCCTAAATCCATAAGTAGACTGATGCCATCTCTAGTCGCACTCCCATAAGTATCCTGCATCAAACCAATTTTCAGGATCTGAAAAAAAATTAGAAACTTATCATGAGCTAACAGCCCAGTAAGTAATGAAATACCTTTTACCAGATAAATTAGGTAATAAATATATATATATATAACAATTAATCAAAATAAATATATATCAAATTCAAGATTTCAAATCTGAATGTATTATTTTATCGATCTTCATAAAATTTCATGTCTTGGGTTCATAAATTCAATTTCCATCAAATTCTTAGATTTTTCTTTTAGTCAACCATGAACTATGACCATATTTTTTCTGTGGCAGGATCATAACACCGTGTATCTACTTATGGTGGGCTGCGAATCATCTGACAGCAAGGTCCTTCGAAATCGCTAGTCTGCTGACGATTAGTCGCAGGTCTACTGGCGATATAAACCCTTAGGACTAAATTTTTGCTAATATATTAGCCCCCATTGCCAGGGTTCTTTACATAGTTAGGTCGTCAATCATGTCATCATTATCTTTCAATTTCTTATCTTATTTTAATAATAATATAAGTAAATAATAATTAAATAAATAATTCATATCATTCATCTACATCATCATAAATATTTCAAAGAGAAATATAGTATCTACGATACTTTTCAACAAAACTTAAATTCATGTATTCACACAAATTTCAAAATTTATCAATTTATAAATCTATAAATTATCAGATAGATCAGTAAAGATAAAATACTACTTACTTCAAATGCAAATCTAATTATAATTCTAATTAATCTTGAAAATTCTTCTTTAGGCCTGATATAATTCATCATCCTGTAATCAAATTTCTATCATAATTATTTTAAATAAAAATCCTTAATATCCATACCCCCTTAAGGAATTATTAGGTAACGGTGAGTGAAATTTCCAATAGGCCAACCTAGATCATCAAAAAATATATATATATTTATATATATTTAAAAATTCAAAATTAATTCTTTTGAAAAGAAAATGAATTTTATATATATATATATATATATATATATATATATAATCTTATTTTATTTTATTTTCTCTTCCCCTTTTTTTTTCCTCTTTCTGCTCTTCCTGTTGGGCGGAAACAAGGGACCGTGAGTCCCCTATCTTCTTCCTCTCGTCACCACGCCCGAACTGGGCGTGGCTTCCGGCCACGGCAACGCAGCCGCTACTCCTCCATTAGAGCTCGTCGGCGACGATCGGCCATGGACAAGCACCAATTGGCACAAAAAAAAAAAAAAAACAGAAAACAGGGCATTCGAAAATCAAATTTCTTTCCCAAAAAAACTAACTAAAAACCCAAGAAATCCTATCTATAGAACAAGAAATTGAATGGAGAATTCTTTAAGGGATTTTACCTGGCTTTTGGTGATGATTTGATCCACGAAATCGCCGGCGTCTTCTTCAAACCGAGAAGAGGGAAAACGGGAAGAAAAAACTAAGGAACTAAGTGGAAGAAGGGGGATATTCCGGCGATGCGAAGCATGGAGGAGAGGGGGTCTTGATTTATAGATGAAATCTAGGTTTTTTTGGCGTTGATTATACTCCATATTTGGATCGGATGAGGAGTTTTAACGGGAGAAAAACGCTTCTCCACCCCCAGCCTTTCCTTCTTTCATTTTTTTTATTTATTTTATTATTTTTTATGCTTTAAAATTAGTGCTTTTGGGCTCGGTTATATTGGGTATGATTTTATAACAATAAGCTTTTCATATAAACTGGATACAATCCATGATTTCTCTTTGATATTAGATGAATATGCAGATGGATAAAGTGGTTGAGAGACTCTGCACGATTTTTTTATTTTTTTTTGTTATTGTGAGTATAGTCTAAAATAGGATTTTATTGCAAGTGCAAGAAATAAGAGTTAGGTGCAATCTCTTATTTCTCCATGTTGTGTTCTCCGTGTTCGGTAAAAGATCATAGTGCTGCAGTGAATGGCTTCATTGAAAGAGACAGAGTTGAAGCTTGGACGAAGAGCACCACTCAGTACAATTTGACTTGAAGATGCAGAGTATCCTATTTGCTTCCCTCAATTTTGTGATATGGCATCTAAAAGACAAAAGTGATGAACCATTAGATGATCATTTTTAGGGTGAAGGGTGATAAATGTGAAGGTGTTTGGGTTCGTTAGCATAGAATACTTTGTATGGGGATTGAGGAATGTTATCTTCTTTGTTTCTTTCCTTTTCGTCGTTCCCATGGATTATATTTAATCTTAGGTATTGATGCAGAATCTGGTTGTCGTCGAATTTAGCTGGAGTGGAAGAGGACGAGGTCACCACCAGTGACCTGCAAAATAAAGTTCCATCCAGAGCCGGTGGAGGTGGCTCCGGCAGGACTCTCCGACGATCAAGTCAGCTCTTCTGATCAACAAAAATGGAGTACTCTGAAATGAGTTCGGCAGAATTTAGAGGAGGAGAGAAGAGCTTAGAGCTTAGAGTAAGCATATCTGAAGGATTCCTTTTTATAGGCAGAGCTTGTAGCGGGTTGATGGTGACAACTGCAGCTGCCTGATAGCGGGCCGTTCGAGATTTGATAGGATCAGTCACGGAGGAAGGCACTGTCTGCAGTGCCGCCTGCCACAGATTGATGGTGACAGCCATCACCATCTGATAGTGGATCGCTGTCACCTACAGTGGATTGATTGCGATCGTTCATCGAGATTTAATGACCGTAGCTCTGAGAAAGCGGACGTTAGTTGGTAGACTTCGGCATATATCCGTTCCAGAGGAGTTCGGACTCCTGAAGAGGATACGTCTGGTGGGATTATCCGAGAGTAATTCGTTGGAGGAATCCGACTGGAGAAGAAGTTCGGGAGGAGTTCGACCGAAGGAGAAGCTCGGAAGGAGTTCGGCTCTCGTAGGCATCCGGCTGAAGGGGCGTGAAGGAAGTTCGACTCTCATGGGAGTCCGATTGGAGCACGGCCGTTGAAGAGTTCAGCAGGCTGAAGAAGTTAGGCAAAGACTAGACCGGCTGAAGGAGTTCTGTGGAGTTCGGTCGGCTGAAGAAGTTCGACAGGGATCAGGCAGGCTGAAAGAGTTTGGTCGGCTGAAGGAGTTAGGCTAAAACTCATCCACTGAAGCTTTTCCATGGCTATCAGTTGCATTAGGCTGAGCATCGAACTGGACTTCGATGGAAGAGAGATTTATCCCCAACAATAGTTCCGCCCACTTTCGAGTTCGAAACTCGAAGAAAGTGCAGAAAAGACAACTGTCGAAGTCCTCTTCTAGGCTCTATGCCGATTAGAGTTGAAGCTCGAGGGAGATCTCATCTTTGGCCAAAGTTGATGCTGAAGTTGAAGCTTGGAGGAGATCTCATCTCCAACCGAGATTGAAGTAGACCTCGTCTCCTACGATTGAGGTCGGAGGTTGAGCTCCTCGGAGGCAATATTGTCTCCAGTAGTCGAGGCTGACTCGGGGGAAATTCTATCTCTTGCAGTCGAGGTTGACTCGAAGGAGATCTTATCTTCTATAGCTGAGGTTAATACGGGCGCTCGAAAGAGATCTGATCTCTAGCCAAAGTTGATATAGATGCTCGGAGGAGATCTTATCTCCTGTAGTCGAGGTTAATATGGGCACTCAGGAGAGATCTGATCTCTGGCCGAGGTTGACTCAGTCACTCAGGAGAGATCTTATCTATGATCGAGGTTGTCTCGATCACTCGAGAGAGGTTGTCACGGGCACTTGGAAGAGATCTTATCTCTGGCCAAGATTGTCACGGTAGATCTTATCTCTAGTCGAGGTTGTATCGATCGTTCGAGAAAGATCTTATCTCTAGTCGAGGTTAGCGTAGACTTTGAGGCCCGGTCTTCAACTTTGCTCATGTTAGGATGAGGTTCTCCTCCTATTCCTAATGGATTGTGAGGGCACATAAGGGTCATTGTTAGAACCTCTCCTCCCATCCCATTCTAAATGAACGAGGCCCTCGATCTTGCTCGCGTTAGGACGAGGTTCTTCTTTTGTTCCTAATGGACTGTGGGGTAGACTTTGTTCACGTTAGGATGAGGTTCTCCTCCTGTTCCTAACGGACATCTCTTGCAGTCGAGGTTGATGCGGACGCTCGAGGGAGATCTTATCTCTTGCAGTCGAGGTTATTGCGGGGTGCTCGGGGGAGATGTTATCTCCTATAGTCGAGGTCAATCCGGACCCTCGGGGGGATCTTATCTCCTACAGTCGAGGTTGTTGCAGACGCTCGGGGGAGATCTTATCTTCTTCAACCGAAGTTGGCTCGGACCCTTGGAGGAGATCTTATCTCCTGCAGTCGAGATCGGCCCGGATCCTTAGGGGAGATCTTATTCCTACAGCTGAGATTATTGCAGGTGCTTGGGGGAGATCTTATCTTCTATAGTCGAGGTTGATGCTGGTGCTCGGAGAGATCTTATCTCCTACAGCTGAGGTCAGCCCGGACCCTCAAGGGAGATCTTATCTCCTACGGTCGAGGTTGTTGCAAGCGCTCAGAGGAGATTCCTATCTCCTACAGTCGAGGTCAGTTCGGACCCTCGGAGGAGATCTTATCTCCTACAACCGAGGTTGTTACGGATGCTCGGGGGAGATCTTATCTCCTACAGCCGAGGTTATTGCAGATGCTCGGGGGAGATCTTATCTCCTTCAGTCGAGATCGGTCTAGACCCTTGGGGGAGATCTTATCTCCTGCAGTTGAGATTATTGCGGATGACTCGGGGAGAGATGTTATCTCCTACAGTCGAGGTCGATTCGAACCCTCAAGAAAGATCTTATCTCCTGCAGCCAAGATTTATTGCGAGTGCTCGAGGAAGATTTTATCTCCTACAGCCGAGGTTGTTATGGACGCTCGGAGGAGATCTTATCTCCTTCAGCCAAGGTCGGCCCGAACCCTCGGAAGAGATCTTATCTCCTGCAGTCGAGGTTGTTGCAGATGCTTGGAGGAGATGTTATCTCCTACAGTCAAAGTCGGTCCAGACCCTCGGAGGAGATCTTATCTCCTACAGTCGAGGTTATTGCAGACGCTCGGAGGAGATCTTATCTCCTACAGTCGAGATTGGCCCAGATCCTCAAGAGAGATCTTGATCTCCTGCAGCCGAGGTTGTTGCGAACGCTCGAGGAAGATCTTATCTCCTATAGTCGAGTCGGTCCGGACCCTCGGAGGAGATCTTATCTCCTACGGTCAAGATTGTTGCAGATGCTTGGGGGAGATCTTATCTCCTGTAGCCGAGATTGATGCGTGCGCTCGGGGGAGATCTTATCTCCTACAGCCAAGGTCGGTCCAGACCCTCGAGGGAGATCTTATTTCCTACAACCGAGATTGTTGTGGGCACTCAGAGGAGAGATCTTATCTCCTCCAGTCGAAGTTGGTCCGGACCCTCGGAGGAGATCTTATCTCCTGCAGTCGAGGTTGATGCGAGCGCTCGGGGGAGATCTTATCTCCTACAGTCGAGGATGGCCCGAACGCTCCGGGAAGATATTATCTCCTACGGTCGAGGTTATTGCGGACGCTCGGAAGAGATCTTATCTCCTACAGTCGAGATCGGCCCGGACCCTCGGGGGAGATCTTATCTCTCTATAGTCGAGTTGTTGTTGCGGGCGCTCGGAGGAGATCTTATCTCCTTCAACCAAGGTCGGCCCAAACACTCAGAGGAGATCTTATCTCCTACAGCCGAGGTTGTTGCGAGCGCTTGGGAGAGATGTTATCTCCTGCAGTCGAGGTTGGCTCGAACCTCGGGGGAGATCTTATCTCCTACAGCCAAGATTGTTACGGGCGCTTGGGAAAGATCTTATCTCCTGCAGTCGAGGTTGGCCCGAATCCTTGAGGGAGATCTTATCTCTTGCAGTCGAGGTTGTTGCAGGCACTCGGAGGAGATCTTATCTTCTACAGCCGAGGTCGGCCTGGACCCTGGGGAAGATCTTATCTTCTGCAACCGAGGTTGTTGCGGACGCTCGTAAAAGATCTTATCTCCTGCAGGCGAGGTCGGTCCAGACCCTCAAGAAAGATCTTATCTCCTGTGGTCGAGGTTGTTGCGGACACTCGAGAGAGATCTTATCTTTTACAGCCGAGGTCGGTCCGGATCCTTCGAAGAGATCTTATCTCTTGCAGTCGAGGTTGTTGCGGACGCTCGAAGAAGATCTTATCTCCTGCAGCCGAGGTTGATGCAGATGCTCAGGAGATATCTTCTCTCCTGCAGTCGAGGTTGACTTGGATCCTCGGGGGAGATGTGTTAGATATATGTGCCCTAGAAGTCAGAATTGGTTGACACTTGTAATACACTTCTAGGGGCAAAATTATAATTTTGACTAAAATCAATAAATGGGTTATTTTCTATCACATATGTGTATTTAGTGTCTGTGATACATCCTTTGAGTTAATGGTAATGACAATTCATATTTTCAAGAGTTGAAAATTTAAGACATGAATAATCATTATTAACTCATAAATTGCTCCTGACCATAGGATCATCACAAGGATGGTGATTGATCCGAAAGGTTGGTGTACAATCGCTTCTCTTTAGTAGATGAGTCTTGAGTCTACAGTATGGAGACACCGGAGCGAGAGTATAGATACTCGTTAGAGAACGAGGGCACTGAGCGTGATCACCTTGAGTAGTCATTAGGAAGTCTATCTTCTCGTCAATGACTGACTCGATGCTGCAGTAGTGTATCTGGTTCTTTGACCTGAGGTGCATCGACAATTCACTTTAAGGGTGTTATAGTTTGACTACACCATTACTCGGTCTCCTAGCCATATGGAATCCTGAGGTGTATGTTGGCTATAGCATGTTCATTGTAGGAACTGGATGGCATCAAGATAGAATCTATCTACCTCGGTGGTAGAGGAGCAGCCCTATGATAATCATGAGAATCAAGTCCAGAAGCCCATGGCCATGGTAGAGTGAAATAATAGAAAGAGTTTCTATTTAGATTTTCATATTGGACTCGAATCGAATGATTACATCATATGACAGAAACTAGGGTTTGACGAGTTTACCTTAACCCTAATCTGATCGAAGCTCAAGATAGAAGAACTGAATCACACAGGTAGCTGCACCAAGAGGTTCGCATTCAGCTCTGATGGGTTGCCACCATATACTGCTAGGTGTCACTAGTGGATTTTGGGAGCAATTAGAATGATTTAGATGATCAATCATTTTAGCTGTTCGAATCAGAAGAGTTCTGATCCATCGAAAGGAGTTTCGATGATGTCGATGATAGAGATCATGACATATCCCATTACCATACAGAACTGAATCTAACTGGGTCACACAAATAAAGGTTTGAATCTGGTGATAATCAATTGAACTTATCTAGTTCAATTGATCTAAATGAGATTCAATTAGATTCAAGGAAATCGTGCTAGCACTCGATTGAACCTAACGTTCTTCTTTTGCTATCATAAATAAGTTGTCCTGTCTGAGCCAAAGGAGTTTGTGCTCAATCAGAGGCCTTCATATGGTCTGACTAGAGGTTGTCCAAGTCAGAAAAGGTTATCTTATTTTGTAAGATATTACGTGCCATTTTTGGTCACCTGCCATTTCTTGTTCTTTGACTTTGGTCAAAAGTCTACCTTTGACTAGTCAAACGTTGACCATTGACACTTTGACTTTTGACCACATGTCATGCACCTATTGGAGAGCTGGTGGGGGCCTGTCCTCCTACTAGAACTTGGCAAGGAGAAGGGCGCATGCCATCCTAGGTGTGTGCCCAAGTTGGAGGCGCCTAGGAGTCCTTATTGGACAAGGACTCCATCTCCTTTCTGGATTCCAATTAGAGTTCTTCTAAGAACCAACTTTGACTGGTCTTAGGCACCCTCTAAGGAGAAATTCAGGGGACTCTATTCCCACCAATCAGATTTAGATCTGATTTTATAAAGGATTGTGATTGGTTGGGAAGAAGAGGAGTTGGATTACAGTTAGTCTATAAATAAGACCCTGTATCCAACTCAGATTGATATGAGATTGAAGCTAAGAGTTTCCATACGCCCCAAGGTTGCCTCTCCCCTCCTTCTCCATGCCAAACCACCTTCTCTCTTTGCTCTCCACGTTCAAAAGGAGTTTTGGATTTTTGCTGGTGTGATTCAAGCAAGAAAAAGGCGATCAAAAGCAAGAAGGCTGCGCTGCTGCAAAGGACGACTGCTGATCTTCAAAAGAAGTTTTGAAGATCCTCCAGATCAGATCCAGATCTGATTTTTGGAGACATGATAAAAAAAAGAGGATCTCCAGATTCAGTCCAAGTGGATACCGGTAGAGGCCAGGCACTTGCGTGGCTAGATCCAGAATCTTCCACTGCATACAGGATCATCAACAGGGTAATAGGATTACCCAAATCAGGTAAATTAAATTTAATTTAATTTATTCTTATTTATTTTATTTATTAAAATAATAAAAATTAAATCTAAAATATCTCAGATCTGATACAGATCAAAAAAAAAAATTTTAAAATATATCTCTTGATCTGATCAGATCTGAACGAACCTGGACCGAGAAATCAGAATTTTTCTTCAACTGATATCAGAGCCATGGTTCTAAAAATGTTTAGATCTGATTTTAAATTATTTTAATCAAAAAATAATTGATTTCAGATGTCACATGAGATGTGATCAGATCTGAAATCAGAAAAAATTAAAATTAAATGATTAGGATCTAAGATTAGAAGATATGCATGACTAGATCTAGAATAGAATAGTTCTATAGAATAGTCTTGCATGTTTTTGATTTAATCTGATTAAATCATATTTTAGATCTTTTTATTTATTATTTTTTGATATTATAAGTGTTATAATAACATCTAAAAAATAGCAAATAAAATTATTTAATTTTAAACATCATATGAGATGTGATTGATGCATGTCTAGACTAGTTGTAGAATAGTTCTACATAGTTGTCTAGATTATGGTTTATTTTGATAAGATCAATTTAAATCTAATTTTTAGATTATTATGAGATAATTTAGATCTGAAAAATATGCATGATTCGATACATGAGATGTATGCAAAATATGCCATGATTAGATCAACTTTGTATATGAGATATATGATATAGATCTGATACTGTTTTGTAGTATTGAATGTTCCTGATTAAGGCGTTCCGCTTGGCCGTCCGATCATAAGAACGAAGAAGAGTTTGAAGGCCCTCTCTTCCCATTCGATGGGGTGTTCTTATGATGTGTAGGGGTGCTGCGTGTTCATCCTTAATCAGAAATCCAAAACTTACTTTCCACAAAATCCTAGATCCTGAAATCCTAGGATTTATTATGCATATTTTATTTATAAACCCTACTTAATTAAGAATTAAGTTTATGAAATATTAATTAGGTCTAAAATTGAGAATTTTAGATATAAGATATATTCATAATACTGGATTCGGGCTTGGGTAGCTCAATTAGGTCTAAGCGGTTGATCAAACCGAATCAAGAGTTAGTTAAATGGGGTCAACAATGCTTAAATTGACCAGCCTAGTAGGATTAAGTCTGGGTCAAGATCGAGTCACGATCAAGCAAGACCTAATTAGGCTCAGAGGTTAGAGTCTGAATTGTAAGCTAATCCAATTGGTTCTGACTCAATAATTTGGTGTCTAAGGTAAGTTGGGCACATACGACCAACTGGTTTTTAATTGAAAGCTACTCAACCTGAATGCGTTCTTGTACGAGTTAATGGCATATTCCTTCCACCAGTCTCACTTATCTGGCCATATCTGTTGACACAGTTCTGATCTGAGGTGGTCAATAATCCAAGCTAACCCATATCACTAGGTTAGTCATAATTGTTATGACTAAGCCAAGTCTAGTTTAATGAGATCTGAATCAATTCTCCCTAAGAAAAGATTAAGTCTGAGGTCTTCCACCATTGTAGATGTGCGGGCCCTTCCCAAGATTGATTGTTCTCGACTGGATACAGTGGCTCAGTTGCACCGAGAAGACGCAACCATGTCTATTAGGCATTGGATGCTATGGGCTAGAGGATGAGTTGGGCTCAATATTCCAGATACGGTGAGAGACTCAATTAGGAACCGAGTCTATGCAAATGGTGGGTCTGACTTAACTAAGGAGTGGATCAATATTCCGGATACGGTGAGATTCATGAATTAGAGACCAAGTTTGGGTGCACCATGATTAGAGAATCATTGAACAAGAGTTGTTCACTCATTGGCTAACCCATCACCAATAACTATTAGGTGAGGTGATGAGTCAGTTGGTGAGACCACACCACCCACTAGAAATCATTAATCGTGGAGATTTTTGCATCTCTACAGAGGGAGTGTAGGGATCCGAGAAAATAGTGGAAGCTAATTTGTTTAAAAATAAAATTCCTAAACAAATTGGTCAAGTCAAAATTATAATATCTAACTAGAATCTTTGACTCTCTATAGGAAAATGTCTGCGTCCAACCCATTGGCACGTATCCTGGACACACATAGACTGACTGGACCCAATTATAAAGATTGGCTCAGGAACTACAAAATTATTTTGGGTTCTGAGAAGTTAACCCATGTTTTGGATCAGGACTCTTCCACCTTAACAGCCCGTCCATCTGTTGAACAGAGAGCATCTCTGAAAAAATAGATAGACGAAGATAATAAGGCCAGATATTACATGTTGGGCTCGATGTCTGATGAGCTCCAGCGCCAACATGAGGATATCGAGACTGTACGCCAAATGTTGGCTCACCTGTAGGAGATGTTTGGTGAACAGAGTCGCGCAGCCAAATATCAAGTCACGAAATGACTTTTTAAAGCTAAGATGCGTGATGGGCAGTCAGTCTAAGATCACTGTCTGACAATGATTAAGGATATGGAAGAGCTTGAGAAGCTTGGTGTGAAGTTGGACTTGGACCTGCAGAACGATATTATTCTGCAATCCTTGACTGATGCATATGGGCAATTCATCATGAATTACCACATGCATAAACTTCAGAATTCCTTGGCCGAATTAATGAATATGCTGGTTACCGCTGAGCTTTCTATGAAAGATTCTAAAGGCTCAATTCTTGCTATGGAACGAACTTCTTTCAAAAGAAAGTCTTCTGAAAAGAAAAAGAAGTCTGTAAAAAAGCAAAAGATGGAAGGATCAAAGAAGAAGAAGGCAGAACCGAAGAAGAAGGCCGATGTCAAAGGAAAGTGTTTTCATTGCAACAGCGACGGCCATTGGAAGCGGAACTGCCCTACTTACCTGGCCACCCTGAAGAACAAGAAGGAAGGTCCTTCTGGAGGTATGCTCGTTATTGAGTCTAACCTTACGATTTTATCTACATCCAGTTGGGTGCTTGACTCTAGTTCTAGTGCTCATTTGTGCACTTCCATGCAGGATCTTGAGGATAGCAGGAGACTGAGGGATGGAGATATGATCCTATGCATTGGTAATGGAGCAAGAGTTGCTGCAGTAGCCGTGGGAACATACCCTCTTCGATTACCATCTGGTTTAGACTTAGTTTTGAAAGACTGTTATTTTGTGCCTGCAGCTAGCAGAATTTGATTTCTGTTTCATGCTTAGCACAAGAAGGTTATGTGATCACCTTCTTTAAGGACCATTGTAACATTCTTTATGAAAGAAATAAAATTACAAATGATTTTCTTATTAATGATCTTTATCAGCTACATATTGATGTACCTATTCTAACTATCGAGCAAAACGTGAATGCCAAACGACCTAGGGATAGTCTAAACGACAGATATCTATGGCACCTGAGACTAGGTCATATAGCAGAAGATAGGATCAACAAATTGGAGAAAAATGGGCTATTGAGTTCGTTGACTTTCGAGTCATATCCAACTTATGAATCTTGTCTTCAGGGCAAAATGACTAAACTTCCTTTTGTAGGACATGGGGAAAGGGCCACAGATCTCCTTGTCCTAGTACATACTGATGTGTGCGGACCCATTTGATGTGCCGGCTAGAGGCAATTTTATCTACTTCATTATCTTTACCGATGATCTATCTAGGTATGGGTATGTGTATCTTATGAGACACAAGTCTGAAGCTTTTGAAAAGTTCAAAGAATTCAGACATGAAGTAGAAAAACAAACAGAAAAACCCATTAAGGTTTTTCGATCAGATCGAGGAGATGAATACCTTAGCCGAGAATTCCTAGACTATCTAAAGGAAAATGGCATAGTCTCTCAATGGACTCCACCAGGAAACACCTCAACTCAACGGGATTTCAGAACGGAGAAATCGGACTCTATTGGATATGGTTCGATCCATGATGAGCTTCACAGACCTCCCTGATTTTCTTTGGGGACACTCATTGTTAACTTCAATCTATCTACTGAATAGGGTTTCCTCTAAAACCGTTCCTACCACACCATATGAGATATGGCACGGTAAGAAACCAAGTCTGAGTCATCTCAGAATTTGGGGTTGTCCAGCTCACGTCAAAAAATAACAAGCGGACAAGTTAGAGTTTAGGTCCTTCAGAGCTCGATTCATAGGATATCCTAAAGAGTCATTAGGATACTATTTCTATATTTTAGAAGACCACAATGTGATTGTGAGTCGATATGCCATCTTTCTTGAAAAATAGTTTATTCAAAACAGCGGCATTGGAAAATAGATCAAGCTTGATGAGAAAGTCTCACAAGTGGAACGAGCTAAGGACCAAATGGAACCTAATCAGTTTGAGCCAATAAGAACACTACCTCCTCCACCTCGTAGATCGGAAAGAGTTTTCCATCCTCCTGAAAGATACTTAGGTACTATTTCAGAGAAAGTAGAGAAAATGTTCCTCGTAGGTAATGGTGCTCATGGTGATGATCCCAAAATCTACAACGGGGCGATATCAGATATCGACTCCGAGAAATGGCTAGAGGCAATGCAGTCAGAAATTGACTCGATGCACTCAAACCAAGTCTGGACCTTGGTAGATCCACCAGAAGGTATAGTACCTATTGGATGTAAATGGATCTTCAAGAGAAAGATTGGTGCAGATGGAAAATGTGGAGACATTCAAGGCTAGACTAGTGGCAAAAGGTTATAGTCAACGCGAAGGCATTGACTATCAGGATACCTTTTCCCAGTGGCTATGCTAAAATCCATCCGCACATTGCTTGCTGTTGCAGCCTATTTCGATTATGAAATATGGCAAATGGACGTGAAAACGGCATTCCTAAATGGATATCTTGAGGAAGATATCTATATGGAACAGCCATTAGGTTTCACATCCAGTGATACTGATCACAAGGTTTGCAAGCTGCAAAGGTCCATATATGGACTTAAGCAAGCATCTCGGAGCTGGAACACTCGTTTCAATGATGTGATCAAAAAGTTTGATTTCATCAAAAATGAAGAGGAAACTGTGTGTGTTTTCAAAAAGGTCAGTGGGAGCGCTGTTGTCTTTCTCGTATTGTACGTGGATGACATCCTCCTTATTGGAAATGATATTTTCATGTTGACGACAGTCAAAATGTGGTTGTCCAAGAAATTCTCCATGAAAGACCTAGGTGAAGCATCCTTTATTCTAGGAATTAAGGTCTATAGGGATAGATCGAATAGGATGCTAGGACTTTCACAGAAGATGTACATAGAGGAAGTACTAAAGAGATTTAGTATGAAAAACTCTAAGAGGGGATTAATACCCTTCAGACATGGTATTCATCTTTCCAAGAAGATGTGCCCTAGCACACCTGAGGAAATAGAACGCATGAGCAAGATCCCTTATGCTTCTGCAATAGGGAGCCTCATGTATGCCATGCTATGTACACGACCTGATATAGCCCATGCTGTGAGTGTCACAAGCAGATATCAGTCAAATCCAAGTGAAGAACACTGGACTTCTGTGAAATGTATCCTTAAGTACTTGAGAAGAACTAAGGATATAATGTTGGTCTTTGGTAATGGAGAACTCCAAGTCCAGAGATACACAGATTCAGATTTCATGTCTGATATAGATGATCGAAAGTCGACATCTGGCAGACTGTTTGTGTGCAATGGTGGTACTGTCAGCTGAAAGAGTTCCAAGCAAACGGTGATACCACCCCATCCACGATTACCTCGAGAAGGATTACGTCGAGGTCAAGAGAGTCGACTCCGTAGATAATGTGGCAGACCCACTTACAAAGCCGTTGGGCCAACAGAAGTTCGAAGCCCACCTTGAGAAGATGGGAACTTAGACTTGTAGCCAATTGGCTTTAGGACAAGTGGGAGATTGTTAGATATATGTGCCCTAGAAGCCAGAATTGGCTGACACTTGTAATACACTTCTAGGGGCAAAATTATAATTTTGACTAAAATCAATAAATGAATTATTTTCTATCACATATGTGTATTTAGTGTCTGTGATACATCCTTTGAGTTAATGGCAATGATAATTCATATTTTCAAGAGTTGAAAATTTAAGACATGAATAATCATTATTAACTCATAAATTGCTCCTGACCATAGGATCATCACAAGGATGGTGATTGATCCAAAAGGATTGGTGTACAATCGCTTTCTCTTAGTAGATGAGTCTTGAGTCTACGGTGTGGAGACACCGAAGCGAGAGTACAGGTACTCGTTAGAGAACGAGGGCACTGAGCGTGACCACCTCGAGTAGTCATTAGGGAGTCTACCTTCTCGTCAATGACTGACTCGATGCTGCAGTAGTGTGTCTGGTTCTTTGACCTGAGGTGCATCGGCAGTTCACCTTGAGGGTGTTATAGTTTGACTACACCATTACTCGATCTCCTAGCCATATGGAACCCTGAGGTGTATGTTGGCTATAGCATGTTCATTGTAGGAACTGGATGGCATCAAGATGGAATCTATCTACCTCGGTGGTAGAGGAGCAGCCCTATGATGATCATGAGAATCAAGTCCAGAAGTCCATGGTCATGGCAGAGTGAAATAATAGAAAGAGTTTCTATTTAGATTTTCACATTGGACTCGAATCGAATGATTACATCATATGACAGAAACTAAGGTTTGACGAGTTTACCTTAACCCTAATCTGATCGGGGCTCAAGATAGAAGAACTGAATCACATAGGTAGCTGCACCAAAAGGTTCGCATTCAGCTCTGATGGGTTGCCACCATATACTGCTAGGTGTCACTGGTGGATTTTGGGAGCAATTAGAATGATTTAGATGATCAATCATTCTAGCTGTTCGAATCAGAAGAGTTCTGATCCATCGAAAGAAATTTCGATGATGTCGATGATAGAGATCATGACATATCCCATTACCATACAGAACTGAACCTAACTGGATCACACAAACAAGGGTTTGAATCTGGTGATCATCAATTAAACTTATCTAGTTTAATTGATCTGAATGAGATTCAATTAGGTTCAAGAAAATCGTGCTAGCACTCGATTGAACCTAACGTTCTTCTTTTGCTATCATAAATAAGTTGTCCTGTCTGAGCCAAAGGAGTTTGTGCTCAATCAGAGGCCTTCATATGATCTGACTGGAGGTTGTCTAAGTCAAAAAAGATTGTCTTATTTTGTAAGACATTACCTGCCATTTTTGGTCACCTGCCATTTCTTGTTCTTTGACTTTGGTCAAAAGTCTACCTTTGACTGGTCAAACGTTGACCATTGACACTTTGACTTTTGACCACATGTCATGCACCTATTGGAAAGCTGGTGGGGGCCTGTCCTCCTACCAGAACCTGGCAAGAAGAAGGGTGCACGCCACCCTAGGCGTGTGCCCAAGTTGGAGGCGCCTAGGAGTCCTTGTTGGACAAGGACTCCATCTCCTTTTTGGATTCCAATTAGAGTTCTTCTAAGAACCAACTTTGACTGGTCTTAGGCGCCCTCTAAGGAGGAATCCAGGGGACTCTATTTTTATCAATCAGATTTAGATCTGATTTCACAAAGGGTTGTGATTGGTTGGGAAGAAGAGGAGTTGGATCACAGTTAGTCTATAAATAAGATCCTGTACCCAACTCAGATTGATATGAGATTGAAGCTAAGAGTTTTCATACGTCCTAAGGCTGCCTCTCCCCTCCTTCTCCATGCCAAACCACCTTCTCCCTTTACTCTCCACGTCTAAAAGGAGTTTTGGATTTTTGCTGGTGCGATTCAAGCAAGAGAAAGATGATCAAAAGCAAGAAGGCTGCGCTGCTGCAAAGGACGATTGCTGATCTTCAAAAGGAGTTTTGAAGATCCTTCAGATCAGATCTAGATCTGATTTTTGGAGACGTAATAGAGAAGAAGAGAATCTTCAAATCCAATTCGAATGAATATCGGTAGAGGCCAGGCGCTTGCATGGCTAGATCCAGAACCTTCCGCTGCATACAGGATCATCAACAGGATAATAGAATTATCCAAATTAGGTAAATTAAGTTTGATTTAATTTATATTATTTTATTTATTAAAATAATAAGAATCAGATTTAAAATATTTCAGATCTGATATAGATCAAAGAAAAAAATTTTGAAATATATCTGTTGATCTGATCAGATCTGAACGAACCTAGACCAGAAAATCAGGATTTTCCTTCAAGATGTTATCTCCTGCGGCCTAGGTTATTATGGACGCTTTGGGGAGATCTTATCTCCTGCAGTCGAGATTGATGCGAGTGCTCAGGGAAGATCTTATCTCCTACAGTCGAGGTCGGCCCGGACCCTCGGAGGAGATCTTATCTCCTGCAGTCGAGGTTGTTGCGGGCACTCGGAGGAGATCTTATCTCCTACAATCGAGGTTGATGCAGATGCTCGGAGGAGATCTTATCTTCTGCAGCCAAGGTCGGCTCGGACCCTCAGAGGAGATTTTATCTCCTGCGATCGAGGTTGCCTCGAGGGAGATCTTATCTCCTACAGCCGAGGTTGCCTCGAGGAAGATCTTATCTCCTATATCCGAGGTTGAAGAACTTCGACTCGCTCATGTTAGGATGAGGTTCTCCTCCTGTTCCTAACATGGCTACTATTGACTGCTTCCTCCCTGTCATCACATAGTTTTTGCATCCAGTAGCAATATTATTGAAATGGAAGAATTTTATCGAAGAAAAGTTACTGACAATACATCTTCGAATTTTCTATGTTTCAGGATCATGGAGGCATTGTTCCTCCGAATTTTCTCGGACAGTAAGTTCCAGGTCAGACAACCTCCTCTATCTCATGCTGGCCTTCTCAATTTGGAGCAAGCTTCTCTTGACTTTGTCACTGAAAGATGACAGCCCACCGAAGTACCAAGCCTCTAGAGATAGCATCGATGATGTCGGGAGGCGGCCGATCTTCTTGTCGTTCCTCCCTCATTGGTGGTTCTAGCTTCTGGGGGGAGAACTTCTTCACGCCATTCGGTCGGGGCTTCCTTGATGATGAGCTCGAGAAGGAGTTCGGGCCTCTTGCGTTGGGGGAGGTCATGAGCGCGGTCGAACTTCATTCCGCCCTCCCATAAAATCTTCTGGGAGAGAACTTCATACCCCTTTATCAGGACTTCCTTGATGATAAGCTCGAGGGGGAGTTCGATGGCCTCGCTCATGCCGAACTTCATTCCATCCTCTTGTGAAATTTTTGTCGGAGCTTCCTTGATGACAAGTTCGAGGAGGAGTTTGACCTTGCTTGTGCTGGGGGAGGTCGTGAGCACGACCGAACTTCATTCTGCCTCCTATGAAATCTTTCAGAAGAAAACTTCTGCTCTCTGTTTCTCCTTCCTAAGGATGATTGGTATGCTAGGCCAAATGTTCTTCCTTAAGGTTGGTTCCTGACATCCTGATGGCAGGTTTACTAGCAAAGTCACCGTCGAAGGCTGTCACATGGCCTGCATCATCTCGGTGAGGCCACGAACCTATTGAACCAGCAGGTTGAACTGCTCCGCATCTACGATGGCTTGAGGTGAAACTTGGGTTGCCGAAACTGAAGCGGGAGCAGATGGACCTAGCGTGGAGGCCGCCAATCGTCGAGTCGAAGCTCTCTTAGGAGGTATTCTTTCTCGAGAAAGAACTCTAGAGAGAAAGAAGAGAGATCTCCAGATAGGAAAGAGGAAAATCATCGCTGAGCACTCCTTTAAGAATAAGAGGGCCTCAAGAACACCTCAAGAATAGAGGTGGCCCTCCTTCTAGCGCCAAATCTATTGGTGTAGAATCTGGTTGTCTCCAGATTCAGCTGGAGTGGAGGAGGACGAGGTCACTATCGATGATCTGCAAAATAAAGTTCCATTCGAAGTCGGTGGGGGTGGCTCCGGTAGGACCCTCCAACGATCAAGTCAGCTCTTCTGGCCAACAAAAATAGAGTGCTCTAGAATGAGTTTGGCAGGGTTTAGAGGAGAAAAGGAGAGCTTAGAGCTTAGAGTAAATGTATCTGGAGGGTCTCTTTTTATAGGCGGAGCTTATAGCGGATTGATGGTGACAGCTGTAGCTGCCTAATAGCGGACCGCTCGAGGTCTGACGGGATCAATCACGGAGGAAGGCACCGTCTGCAGCGCCGCTTGCCATAGATTGATGGTGATAGCCATCGCCGTCTGGTAGCGGATCGCTATCGCCTGCAGTGGACTGATGACGATCGTTCATCGAGATTTAATGACCGTAGCTCTGAAAAAGCGGGCGTTGGTTGGTGGACTTTGATATATATCGATTCCAGAGGAGTTCGGACTCCTGAAGGGGATACGTCTGGTAGGATTATCCGGGAGCAATCCGCTGGATGAATTCGACTGGAGGAGAAGTCCGGGAGGAGATCGGCAGAAGGAGAAGCTCGGAAGGAGTTTGGCTTCCGTAAGCATCCGGCTGGAGGGGTGTGAAGGAAGTTCGGCTCTCGTGGGAGTCCGACTAGAGCGCGGCCGCTGAGAAATTTTGCAGGCTGAAGAAGTTCGGCAAAGACCAGGCCAGCTGAAGGAGTTCTGCAGAGTTCGACCGACTGAAGGAGTTCAGCAGAGATCAGGCAGGCTGAAGGAGTTCGATCGGATGAAGGAGTTCGACTAAAACTCATCCGCTGAAGCTCTTCCGTAACTACCGATTGCATTAGGCTGAGCATCGAATTGGACTTCGGTAGGAAAGAGATTTATCCCCAACAATAGGGATGGAAATTTTCTTACACTGTTTCATTGTTTCTTGCAAGCATGGAACATTCATCGTAATTTGGAGAAATGGAAATTGGATCTGCTTGAACCATTCACAATTCAAGCTTTGAAATGTTGTCTTGAGAGGAGAGGCATGAAAATCAAGATCACTGAATGCTCTCAGTGAATTGCAGTATATGTTGGACATTTAATTACATGCTTCTCTCCTGATTGAATGAATGTAGATTAGTGACTTCAAAAAGCGGTGGTGCTGCTGGGCGTTTTGGATGCCAAGACGTGCTGATTTTTTTTTAAAAAAAAAAAAATAAGGGACATAATTTTTTTTTTAATTTAAGAAATATTATAAAAATAATAAATGAGTCTTCTGCTGACACTTGCCATGTGCCAGTACTGGCTTGGCATGGGCCAACACTTGGAACATAGGGCGACCTTATGCTGCTTCCATATTATTGGTATCAGCATGCATCTATGTGAACAACTCAAATAATCGTCCTTATAGGCACTTGAGAATGCATGACAATAACTTAAGAATTCTGGTATCTCAACTTCTGATTTTTATGTTGGACCTCTAATACTAGAAGCTCGATTGCTGATCGAACTTAACTATGAAGTTGGTTTTATATGGAATGGCAAACTGATAGGCCCAAACAGCGGTGCAACTCATTTGGGATCGAGTTTGGATTATGCGATGGTTAACTCACAGGTCAAAATGAGACCTCACCACAAAGACCTGACAGAAAGGTGGACTGATCATAGTATGTCAAGGGCTCTTTAGCCATTATCAGCATGTATGCCATGGGTGCTAGTCACAATTTTGAGAACTTAACAACCCACACATCTAATAGTACAATTTGTGAATGTGTCTCCCTTTGTCTCATTCCTATGCCACATCTTTCAACCACTTCTTTGCATTATAATTAGAAGAACATCTCCCCTCTCTATTATTATCTACCTAATTCCAAAGCATAAAACAATGTGCTTGTTATCTAGGTCCCTAAAATTCAACTCAAAACTGGTATATGGATGGTGAATTTGACTCGAGTTAAGGAAAAATGATGGTCTCCATGGGTGTGCACGCAATTTGAATTTTATCTCGCTTGCAGTTGATTGCAGAGTGGTAAGGCTTGATATGCTTCTTTTCTTTTTCCTGCACTTTCATATGTCTTTTATGATATTTCTTTCCTATAAATTTTCTTATTTGACTATTTTCCCCTAACTTTTCCTTCCACCCCCTGGATAACTAAAAAGTGGAATATGAGATTCTTCAGTGTTGAGCCAGAGGTGGGAAAAACTAATTGTACTTAAATGATTCATAGGCTGAGAAAGATGTGATCAGATCAGCAAGCAGATGGATCTGTGCGTGGGACTTGGACCTCGCATCCATGGAAAAGATATTAGTTTATTATCTGTTTCTTCAGTGCACTACAACTGATAGATTTTGTGCCTGCATGGGCATACTGGAGTATGGTTAATAGACGGTTATCTTTATGATTTGGATGTGATATTGTGTACACCCTTTCGTCATTTTCTTATTCCTTGTGCTTCCTTCGTCAGTTATAGAAATTTTAAAAGAAATAGAAGTTACGTGAAATTTGAGGTGCCAATGCCTACCCTAAATTACATAAGAGAACTCGCTGGTCATCTGATGCGTGGCTAAAAAAATTGTTTTATAGATTCCATCAACCTACCAAGCAAGAATTTGGCTACATAGGTAACGAATAAAATACAATATCATTATTTTGAAAGCCTAGCGTAGCATGCCTTGCTTAACTCGTGTCTTAGCTCTATGCCATGACACCACCTTGTTCAACCCCTTCATGGCCTCGATGACTGGTAAATGCTAGATACTACCTGCTGTACTAAAATTCAGAGTGCTAACACTTCTGGATGGCTCACTTCTATCAAACTTTTAATGGAACTCAAACGTATTGATCAATCGTAATATTTCTCCCCAGTTCTAAAGAGTATTGGCTGGAGAACTCCACATGTGCTCTCTTTCATATCTCCAAAGTCAAAAGGAAGATATGCTCCCGGGACGCACTCATAATATGCCCATTTCCTTCCATTTTCATTTGTACTTTTATCATCATGCACTAGTCTATTTGGTGCATGGATTCTGCATTATATTGTTGATATGAACCCCATGCTAATTTTGTCCAACTTGCCAAGCTGCTAAAGGCTAAGACTCGCTATACTGGTGCATATTGCTCCATGCTGGGCATACCGTACTGTACTTGAACAGAACCAACATTCCATACATGAGGCATGCCAAGTGTCAATATGCTAAACTAACCCCATACGGAGCATACTTACAGTGTAATGACATGGAGCCAATAGGAGTCGAGTGAACCTTGGTAAAGGCTTTTAGTATTAATATCAATCCCGTCTTCACTACACTTCATGATCTCAATGATATATATTCTAATGACTTTGCTTATTTTTTTTAAAAAAAATAATAAGTTATTGATGCCATATTTATTACCTGGAATATTGGTTACTATTTGTCTTCTCATTTCTTTGCTTCTAATAGGGATGGTGCAGCTTGCTTACTACACTAATTCACTTGGCCATGTACATGACAATTTGATTTCATCTTTCCTTCTTTTTTATTGTGGAGGAACACTGATTTCTAAGCAATATGCAATCAGATGGTACTCATGAAACTCGTAAAATTACTTGTGTGTTTGACGGAGAAATAACTGTGTATTAGAGGGTTGTATTGTTTTTGGTAAATCTAAATTGGATTATTTTAAAGTAACTGTCAAAGGACTATGCTAAGCCTTCTCATTGTGCAATAGCGGTTGGAACTTGAAATAGTTCAATATTCCCCTTTATACATCTTGAGACAGTAAACTTTATGTAGGTTGGTATTTCCTAGTGCATCAAAATTTTGAGCCTTGAAATACCAGTATCAGGGCAATGTAATATTTTTGTTACATGGTGGAAGCCTGTGGTTTCTTGAATATTTTTTCCCTGATCTTATAGAAGCATGCATGAACAAATTTATAGAGACCTTTTCATCTAACACCTTGAGATGATGCGATATAATTTCTAGATTTCTGGCTGCAGCTATGTCATTTCCGGGTAGCAGCATGACTCCGACATTGATTTAAGCTTCTTCTTGCTTTTTCTAGGGCTTGTATCTTTGCTCAAGATTCACTATCATTCCGGACAAAAATTACAGAATGGCAATGTGGAAGTTGAACACATCTGCTGGTATTCTTGACGTGATGGGTGCCTCTCTAACTGGGACAGTTGTGAGAACTAATGTTATGTCTGGAGGTGGACCTAGATTGAAGAATTTTAAGCTTAAGTTTGGTGGCAAGCGGTGTTTCCTTATTTTCCCCATTGAAGGATCTGAAAGAAAGGGACCGGTAAGCGTTGAGGTCAAGAAGAAAAAAGGCCAGGTGACTTTTTACATCTTTTTAACACTACACAGAAAAATAATCTATTAATATTTGGAATTTCTACCATTGAACTTCTAGTTACAACCACAGAATGTCAAATCTGTCCTACTATTTAATTTATGAATCAAACTATATTGGGTGTTTACCAAATAGTAGCAAATGTATGAATTAATGAGAAGTTGGATCTTAAATGTCCTTGATTTGGTTAAGCAGTCACTTCCATCACCTGCTTCTCGCAGTGTGTATTCTATTGCATATTGTTGCACATTAGACTTCTTTACAGAGGATAATTTTAAAGGAAATATGGATCCCATGTAGAGAGCCCATACTGAGATGTAGATGTGTATTCCTTAATATTTTCTTTCTGCACTTTTTTTTTTTTTTCCATGTCTCTTGAATTGGCAAGGAATCACCAAATTTGCCTTTTTTGCTACAAGTACATCTAAGATTTTAAAGAGAGACGCATACATAGCTTAGTCACTCTAAAGAAGCTTGTTTAGTCTTTCACCATCTTTATCTGCTGTTTCACAAAAGTTGGAGGCAGGTGGCATTGGAAGGGATTCAGTTTAGATAAACAATTTCTGACAAGTGCAGGTTAAACCTGTTTCATTTGCTACAAAATACGAATATCCATCCAATCAAGAGATCGCCAGAAAATATTCAAGTTCCTTATGCCCAGTTATCTAATAACGTTTTAACCTGAAATGATGTTATTTGATGCAGTACGACGTGAAACTACTTGCGGTTGATATGCCAATGGCATCAGGGCCTGATCAGCGGCTGTTTCTAGCTGGGGACGAGAAAGAATACCAAGTTGGTCGGGGGTTGATATCTGAACTAAGGGGCCCCATAGCCAAAGCAATGGCTGCAGAGAAAGAGTGAAGATCTTGATCAAAAGGAGGAAGAAGATGCAATCAGAGAGCAAGAGGAGGCAGAAAGAAGGCAACATGAGGAAAAAGAAAGGGCACTTGAAGAGGAAGAAAGAAAACGGCGTGAGGATAAAAGTAGTTCATAGAAGTGATGGATGTTCCTGTTGTGCCATTTTTCTTTTCTTTTCCCGGATACAAAACAACAACATGCTCCTTTGTGAGAGAACAGAATATCCGATCAAGCCTTCAAAGGTTATTGTTCCTCCTTTTTCCTTATTCCTGTCACTGGGACAATGGTGATCACTTATTAAGCATTAAAGCATACAAACCATTCAATAAATACAGTCACAAAATATTGGGATTTTTGCAACTTCTCAAGCTTGTTTGTAATTTGTTCATGCAATCTTGACTGAAGGATATAGCATTTTACTTCGACGTGAAAATAGAGAAAGTTTTGTTCTGCATGGTGCTATATCATGTTATCATTCTGGTGATTTCATTACCTCTGATCAATCCAAGTCGAATGTGTTAATGTGATACAAGTGGCATGGCACTGCACCAACCAAAATGGCAAGGACTCAGGTATGAACATGCAGGTAAGGCACAAGCATCAGGAATTTTCTTTTATGCAATAGAAATATTCGGAGATGAGGAAAATTCATGTAAACAAGTAACATAACAGTGAGTGTTGGTTTAGGGTTGTTTTTTTTAATGTCTTTTGGTCAGAATTTTCTTTTAAGATCCAGAGGAATGTCCTTGGTTACCCTCCCCTCCCATAATTGAGCCAAACAAGCTTTAAACTTGTGCACTTCTTGACATCTCTACCCACTGATACCACTAGTCGTTCTATCCTGCAAATGTTTACCTTGCACAAAAGATGTGAAAAAATTGCATTTAGGTACGCCGCCGATGACAATTACTTATCTTTACATTAAATCTGTGATACCTCTTGTGATCATACTCCTAGTCTGATCAATTAGGTAGTAGTATGTTAACAAGAATCCCATGATCCTGACATTCTTTGTGTAAGATATATATGTTCAATTATGGATTTAAATAATTAATACGATAAAAATATGGATAGTTTCTACATAAAACATGGTAGTTGGTTATAAAAATCATCTACAATAACTTCCATATAAAACAAATGAAATTTTATCGAAAGAAATAGAGAAAGAGAGAGACACTAAGAGTTTTATCCGAAGAATGATTCTTACTCTCAGAGACTCCAGATCCCATAAAAAAGAAGAAAATCAACGTAGATGAGAGACAATTCGGGCTGTGGTAAGAATTTTTTTTTCATTATTTTGTGATTAAAAATATGACCGAAATACTTAGAAAATGATATTTAATCTTTCAAGATATTTTTCTTGAATCTAGCATTTAGGCTTTCAAGAGAAAAATTTTATTTAATATATTTAACATTGATATTAGAGCCATTCATGAATTAAATTCGTTTATGCATAGGCTCGAATTTATATTTTTTCATGTTACCTATTGTATTTTTGCAATATTAAATTTTTTTTTACTTACCTATGGTCAAGCATAATAATAATAAAAATAAATAAATCTAATATTGATATCTTATTCAACAATGTCAGAGGCTTTGAATCCTTGTGGAAAGTCTTGGTTATTAAAAAAAAAAAAAGTGATGATGAGTCTGTCAGACAACCTCGAAGCCATTTTTTTTCTTTTTCTTTTTCTTTTTGAAGGGTTGAGAACGATCCTCTACAGCCCCAATCTCGTGAAATCCGGACCGTTAATCATGCTCTGGCAACGAGGTTCCATGTCATCCACCAGACTGAGTTGCCCGTCTCCTTTGCAATCAAGGATACGGTTGTACGAGCTAAGGGAAGGGGGCTTAAACTGGTATGCGTTCCCTTCAAAAATATTTTTAAATGTGTAGAATGGCATGAAACTGGTCATCATTTGCTGATTAATTGAATAACTAATACTTAACCAAGGATTTTCCAGAAACCAAATAGGACATCAGAGCAAGTTGTTTTTTTTTTTTTTTTTGAAGTAACTTTGTTACTGTTATTTGTTTATTGCTAATCATTTTATTTATCAATTAATCAAGAAGATGAGATTGTTAGTTGAAAATGATGTTATATGCTTTCCTAATAATATAAATTATATATTTTTTTTGTATTTATTATAGAAAAAAATAATATTATGGATCAGAAGCTCCATAGCCATAAGAACTATAGAACAACTGGCACATGGTAGGGATATGGTGCAACAATTGAATGAATATAGAATGGAACCCCATGTTGACATGGTTAAGCATGTTAAGAGAGTTAATAATAAAATACAAGACATTATATGGGCTGGATATGTCATGGATGAGGATCGTAGGTTCTTAGCATTAAGAGCAACTTTACCTAATTGTTGGCAACAATTGGTAGATCAATTTTGGGAACTACCTAAACCAAATAAATCATATTCTTGGTTAGTGAAAGCTTTTTATGGAAGAATACATGATTAGGAACATCATCAGAACAGCTTCTCTCTCTTTAAACCCTCATTTCCATCATCATGGATATGTTTTCTTAGGTACTTCATGCTTATCTAAGTCAGTATCTAAGTATATCCTTAGAGAAATCAAGGAGTCTATCCCGAGAAGAATACGATAATTTCATCGTTAATACATTGTATTTGAAGTACATTTGTAAATATGCTTGTATAAATGCATACTTTTTTTTGTTATATTGACTCATGTATGGTTATTTTTTTTTTTAATGCAAGTTTAACTGTTCGATTAAATTTGATTAAGTAGGAGCAGTTGTTATTTGAAAGTATATGTATAGCTCTAACTTTATTATTGACAGTAGATTATAAATAATGGTATTCTAACATAAGATATGGAAAATGATTAGAAACATAGTGAACTTTCGATTCCATTACTTATGTTAAGGTTATCATTACTTATGCATGCTACAAAATTAAATAAATATATGCAATGGATGAAATGTGCTAGTATTTATTTCTTTTGTATCAAATGTCTATGTAGTTTTGAATGGCATCAAAGAATATTATTGCTGACCTTAATAAAGACGAAAAATTGGACGACAAGAATTATAATATCTGGTAGACTAAGATCCTATATGTTTTTAAGGAACAAGAGGTTTTGGAAGCCATCAACCATGCCATGATTGATCCTGGTGAGGAAAACGATCCTCAGAATGGAAAAGATCAAGAGGCTTATCGTGCTTGGAAAGCAAAAGATATCACTGCACGTGGTATTCTGATAAGTGCAATGATAGATGATCTCATAGATGAGTGTAAATTATTTTTCACTGCTTATGAGATGTGGATGCACCTAAAAGAGAAATTTGGTGGCACAACTGTGACTAGGCTGAGACAACTGACTATCAAATTTGATACATACAAGAAGCGCCCTGACCACACCATATGCGAACATTTGAATGAAATGTCTAAAATGATTAGAGAGCTAAAAGCAACTGGTCATGTCTTAACAGATGAGCAACAAGTTCAGGTGATCCATTCTCTTCTTAACAATTGGGAGCACATGAAGCTTAATCTGACCCACAATGATAATATCAAAACCTTCATAGATGTTGCCTGACATGTTGAACTTGAGGAAGAGCGCCTTGTGTCTGATAGAGGCACTGAGAATGTCTTCCTAGTTGGTTCAGATTCAAAAGTAACTTCCAAGTTTTAAGAAGTACAAAGGCAAGGATCATATGTGGAAGAAAAAGAGCAAGAAAGCAAAAGAAATGGCTCATGGGCCTAAGAAGAACTTCGAAAGAAACAAAAAAGGTAAACAGTTTAAAAGAAAAGGACAAATCCAAGATGAAGTATTTCAGTTGTGGCAGGATGGGCCATTTTGCTCGTGAGTGTAACGAGCAAAATAAGGTAACACCTCATATTATTTTGCAAGATATTGTTTATATTTCTAGTACAATATTACTCATCGATTCTTATCCTACATGGATTGTAGAGTCAGGAACCATGGACCATGTGAGTGCTGATCGAGGAGCGTTCGTGGAGTACTATCGTGTCCAAGCAAGGACAAGGTGGATATATGTAGGTAACAATGCAAGACTGAAAGTCAGACATTGGAACGTGCAAGCTGATTTTACATAATGAAAGAATTATGTACCTACATGATGTCCTCTATGCTCCGAGTATAAGGCGCAATCTGATCTCCTGAAAGTTCTTCTTAGCTTAGGATATGCTTTCTATTTTTATGGCTATATTGTTGAAATCTATTATGAAGACACTTTATTTACTTCTGCATGTTTGTTACGTAATTTTTTATTATGGATGATGGATATTCTGCCAATGTTTATCATAATAGTAGTTGTTTTTCTTTAACCACTTCTTCAAATATTATGGATGTGAAAATATGACATGCTAGACTAGATCATATTGGACAAGAGAGAATATATGGATTAGCTAAGGAAGGACTTTTGGGTCCAGTTGGTAAAATAGAATTAACCAATTGTGAACATTGTCAAGCTGGAAAAATAACTAAGAAACCATTTAGAAAAGGATCAAGGGCAGACTATCCATTACAATTAGTCCATTCGAACATCCGTGGTCCAATGAGTGTTAGAGCTAGACACGGTGCATATTATTTTATTACATTCATAGATGACTATACCTGATTGGATATATCTATTTGATATCTCATAAGTCAGAAGCATTGGATTGCTTCAAATAATATGTCAATTTGGTTGAAAATCAATTAGATAAAAAAATTAAATTTTAAGAACTGATCGAGAAAGAGAGTATCTATCTGAACAGTTTAAGAAATTGTGTAATAATAAAGGAATAGATAGATAGTTGACCATTCTTGGAACCCCAGAGCAAAATGGAGTGGCTAAGAGAAGAAATAGAATCCTATTGAAAATGGTCTGGTCTATGATGGCACAGGCCAATCTCTCAATTTCTTATTGGGAAGATGTTTTGCTAACGGCTGGGTATGTTTTAAACCGTGTACCTTCCAAATCAGTTATGTCAACTCCATATGAACTATGGATGGGTAAGAAATCTGACCTATCTAATCTGAGACCCTAGGGGTCTGCAACATATATTCATGATCCTTCCAACAAATATGAAAAATTGAGTCCAAGAAAAAATAAATGTATCTTTATAAGATATCCAGAACACTCAAAAGAATATGTGTTCATAGGTGAACATCCACGGAGGAGTAACTAAAATTGAATCACGAGATGTCACATTCTTAGAGAATGAATTTCCAAGTAGACGCGAGATAGATAAAGAAATTCAATTATATGAATTGAATGAGACTAAAAATAATAAACCTAAATCTTTTGATTTGAGTGGGATTGGTTCCATGCCTCAAGAAAAACCATCTCAGATCTCTCAAATACGAAAGAGTACTCGTCAGAGTATTCCTCATAGGCATTTTGAGATTGAGGGTGAGATGTTTATGTTGGCTTCGCATGATGAAGCAGAACCAAAATCGATTAACAAAATCTTATCTAGCTCTACCAAAGAAGAGTGGAAGATTGCAATAGAAGAAAAAATGGAGTCAATGAAAACAAATCATGTTTGAGACTTGATTGATCTGCCACAAAAACGAAAGGCCATTGAGAACAAATGAGTTCTTAAAATCAAAAAAAAAAATAGATGGTACAATTGAGAGGTATAAAGCACGATTAGCAGCGAAAGATTATAACCAGTATGAGGATATAAACTATGAGAAAACTTTTTCTCCTATTGTAAAATTTATCTCAATTTGCTTAATACTAGCCATGGTAGCTCAAATGGATCTAGAGCTACACCAAATGGATGTTAGGACGGCTTTTCTCAATGAAGAATTGGATGAAAAAATCTATATGGAATAACCTGTAGGTTTCGTGGTCAAAGGTCAAGAGAACAAAGTTTGTAAATTAAATAGATCAATATATGGCCTAAAACAGTCATCGAGATAGTGATATTTAAAATTTCACAAAGCTGTATCATCCTACGACTTTAACATGATCAATGAAGATCATGGTATGTACATCAAGCATGATAGAGATAATTTTATTATCTCGTCACTATATGTCGATGACATTTTATTGGCTGGTAATAACAAGAAATTTGTAACTACCATCAAGAAATTGTTAGCATCAAGTTTTGAGATGAAAGATATGAAAGAAGCTGCATATATTTTGAGAGTCAAAATTTATAGGAATTGTTCTATGAGATTTTTAGCGCTCTCTCGGGAACCTTATATAAAGAAGGTTCTAGAATGATTTCACATGCAGCATTGTAATCATATTGATACTCCTATAACAAAAGGAGGTCTTAGTCGTGATATGTGTCCTAAAATTGCAGAAGAAAAGAATGAGATGTTTAAGGTTCCTTACTCAAGTGCTATTGGAAGTTTAATATATGCCACCATGTGCACTAGGCCAGATATTTGTTTTGCCGTTGGACTAATAAATCGCTATCAATCAAATCCTAGAAGAAAACATTGGAAAGCAGTCAAGAGAATTATGAGATATCTCAAAGGCACCTCAGACTATTCCCTATATTATGAAGAAGATTGCTTGCGTTTGGATGGATATTCAGATGCTGATTGGGCAGGAGATTTAGATGAACGCAAATCTACATCTGGTTATGTTTTCTTGCTCAATAATGGCGCCACATCATGGAGTAGCAAGAAACAAACTAGTATTGCACTATCAACCATGGAAGCTGAGTTTCCAGCTTACTCATCAGCAGTACAAGAAGCTATATGGTTGAGAAGATTTGTGTGAAGTTTGAGAATAGTGAGTGACTTAACCAGACCTGTAACAATGCACAGTGATAGTCAAGCAGCATTAGCTTATGTTAAAGATCCAAAGTATCATTGAAAAATAAAACACATAGACATTAAGAATAATTTTGTAAGAGATATATTGGCACAAAATGAAGTGAACTTGAAATATATTTCTACACGACAAATGTTAGTCGACCCGTTTACTAAACACATTCCAAGAGATGTATTTATTACTCATATAAATTCCATGAGGCTGCGTAGAATATAAATTATTGAAAAATGCTACATTTTGTATGCACTTTATTATTAATGAATGGTGCATTTTCTTTTCAATTGTAATATTGTTGAAATATACTAGCACATGCATATATTATAAGAAATAAAAATATATCATCAGGCAAAAGATTAACTCTCTCACACGAGTGACCGCCTCTGACGTGAAAGTTACAGCAGAGATGAGACACATGTGCACCAAGATACAGAGATGATTAAGAGCTAATTGCATTTTTTTTGTCGCCTTGAACATAGTGATCAAGATGAAGTCCAATTTCATTATGAGGACCAAATACTTTAATGCCAGCAAAACATCAGCCTGAAAGAGTACCGGATTTGAGTTTGAGCATAATGGTGCTAAGAAAAGCAAGCAAATGCTAAACTCAAGCTAGATATGAGAGAATATTTATGCTGAAAATCCGCATAATAGTAATATATAAAATAAATAATGACATACGCTCTTTTCAATTATGAAAGAAAGGCTACCATGGCATGTATTTCATACTACATATGTAAAGACGACCAAAAAGAAAAAGTAAGATATATATATATATTATTAATAATAATAAATCTCTATAATCTCATTGTATGAGTTTTCTGAAGCAAATAAATTATAGCCTCACTATTGTCATTATGGACTTTCGACTATGTCTTAAAGTGATAGGTCAATATTTGCTACCTTAATATATTTTTTTCAATGATGATGAATATAATTAATCTTATGAGACATGTTAGGACAGCAATTGATCTGAAACTAAAAGATATAAATACGAAAGAAAGACCATTGGTTAAACCAACAATGTATATATTTTCATTGGTCGATCAATTATATATATATTAGCTAAATTTAGCTTCTTGCATATAATTGTGAATATATATATTGTGCAACAAAAATTAAACATGACTCTTGAGGGATTGAGTATGTGTTAATTATTGATATATATATATATATATATATATATATATATATATATATATATATATATATATATATATATATATATATATATATATAGGGCAAATGACACTCAAAAAAATATCTCTGTATTGATTGTTAATAATAACAGTTGTGATATGCCTAATAGGTTGACAGCAACATGCCAAAAGTATTTACGAGTCGCACGAATGATCACCAAAAGGAACCGTTGTTTTTATTTGGATCGAAAACGTTGTTCAACCCATTATTATGCAAATGAGAGATGTAAGATATATATATCCAATTATGAACTTAAATAATTAATATAATAAAAATGTAGATAGTTTTCACATGAAATATGATGATTGATCATAGAAACTACCCACAATAACTTCCATTTGAGTTTTATTAGAAGAAATGGAGAAAAAGAGAGACACTCACAATAACTTCCATTTGAGTTTTATTAGAAGAAATGGAGAAAAAGAGAGACACTGAGAGTTTTATCCGAAGGACTCTTATCCTCGAAGACTCAAGATCCCATGGAAAAGAAGAAAATCAACATAGACGAGAGACAATTCAGGCTGTGGTAAAAATTTTCTTTTCATTATTTTGTGATTGAAAATATGATCGGAATACTTAGAAAACAATATTTAATCATTCAAGGTATTTTTCTTGAATCTAGCATTTAAGCTTTCAAGAGAAAAATTCTATTTAATATATCTATTAACGTAGAAACTGATCGTCGCCAAAATCCGCTGGAGTAGAGGCCAATGAGATCGCCGCCGGGAACCTGCAAAACAAAATCTCGTCCGAAGCTGGTGGGGGTTGGCTCCGGTAGGACCCTCCGACGATCAAGTCAGCTCCAGTCAACAGAAATGGAGTGCTCAGTGTAGAGTTCCGTAGAGTTTAGAGGAAGAGAAGGATTTTTAGAACCTAGCGTAAGTTTATCCGAAGGATCTTTTTTATAAAGAGAGCTTGTTGTAACCGCCTTGATTAATGATTATCGTAACTATCCTGATCAATGCCGATCGTTATTGACTCGATAAATGCCGATCATTATTGATTCGATAAATGCCGATCGTTATTATCGTGTAACCGTAGCGGGATCGCCTGCAGAAATCCATCATAAGAAGTTCGGCTTTCATGGAAGTTCGGCCATTGAGAAATCCACAGGGAGCCCGACTTTCGTAGAAGCCCGATCGCTGGAGAAGTCCACAGAAAATCCGGCTTCCGTAGAAGCCCGACCGCTGGAGAAGATTTTGGCTCCCGCAGAAGCTCGACTGTAATGATGCGGAGAGAGTTCGTCTCTTGCGGAAATCTGACTGAAGCTCAACGATTGGAGAGTCAGAAGAAGTTCGACCGCTAAGTAGTTCGACCGACTGAACGGATTAGAAGAAGCTCGGCCGCTGAGATTTTGGCTAAAGCCCGTCTACTGGAACTCTTCCGTGGCTACTGGCCGCATCGGACTGGGCACCGAACTTGACTTCGGTAGGAGAGATTTTATTTGCTCTCGAAGAAATAATATGGATTTGCACCTTGTTAATTTTGATCTAAATTTAATAGCTGCATCATTGGAGAGTTTCTTTAAATGCTTGCAACAGAAAAAACATTTGATTCCAAGATTTAAGAGCCACAAGCAACATATAAATTTTCTCCTAAAGTTCAACTAGTGATCAAAACATCTCAAGCAAAACAATTGATGCAGCAATGGCATCCAACTGGTGATTTGTGCCCTCTTCCACAATGACAAGGGTATCGAAGGGTCCTTATTCAGACAACAGACCATCCATGAACTTGAAAACGAGCAAGACCATATGGCGAAACCAATTACTATAAAAATATGTATTAACTATAATTTCTCTACCGTTTTGATCATACACCAGAAGTTTGAGAGAGTGCATGGGATCTCTTATTACAGATGATAGGGCAGATAATGGGTAATCAGGTGGCAATTTTTCCAAAAAGGCGCTTCCCGATATGCAAGAAAAAACCGTATAGTATTTATTAACAACAAAATGAACATAATGCAAACATTGGAGAAAATTGTACCACACATTTTAGCTCTGTGTATTTTTTTTAAGTAATAAAAATAATCCCGTGTCACTTAACGATACCATATCTAATGCAGAACCAATGAAAAAGAAGAATGAACAAAACCCATCTAAATGCCAAATGTATTGCACAAAAAAAATTCAAGCCAACAGACTACATTTAGAGGCTGCTTTTATTATTTTTTCATAGAAAAAGTTTATAGACAACTCCGAATTTACAGTACTTCAAAAAGAACAGACCACCAGAGCCGAAAGTTGGGTTAAGAGCTGAATTTGATGGGAACCGAGTCATGAATGGATTGCTAAAATTTGTGGCATGCACGTTCAATAGGTCAGAAATTTGTATTGTTTGCCACAGACATCACTAATAATTGGCAATCCCAGGACATACCTCAGGCAGTTTCCGTCTGAAAACAACATCCAGTCTGGCATCCACTGTGTTCTTGCAGACAATTTTCCCATCTTGTGAAGCCAAAACAACACCTCCGGAGCTATTAAGGAAAAAGAACATACAGAAAGATTATGTAAATTGCATTAACAGATAGAAGCCCATGTTGCAATCATAAGCTTAAAAACTACCAAAATTGCTAATGAACCATGACAGAAAAGTTATGGAAAATGTGACATTGTGAAATAAATCAATTTGAACATTGAATATGACTTTTCATTCCAGAAATCATAAGAGAACTGCATTATTTAAACAAGGGCAGTATCAAGCATATAGTGTCATATGGCACTTCAAAGCTAATTTTAATATGTTAAGCTAAAAAGATTATTTTATATTGTCCGTTCTCATAAGGTAAATACAACTTCCTATTTTTAAATTTAAACTTTATTGTTTAAAAATTTTAATCTAACAAGGACTGACCGCAAGCACAAATCTTTTTCCATCAAAACTGGAATTTAGGTCATGTTGAAACTTGGAAGAACGATAGGGGCAAATATCTGCTTTAAGAATCCTCCATGTGGCGATCATGAAGCACATGGAGATCCAGTTATGCCATCAATTAGATTCACATGCAGTTGGATGCAGAAAAACCCTGAAGGATCCCTTAGTCAAACTAATAAGGCAAATGCTACCTAATACTTCTAATGGATATTGCATCTAAACTGTATATTTCTGAACCAACGCATAATCAGCAGTTAGGAAATTACCAGAAAAGACCGTGATCTTCATAATCGGTTGGGGATGGTGGAAGGTACACATGCTCATCAATAGTAATTTCTGGAGGATGTACTTCTGCTTTCTCTGCATACTCTTTCTTTGCTTCCTCCAAGATGGATTCAACCAATTCACGATCTATTTCTCTGCAACTCAACAATATTGCCGGCTCCTTCAAGCGTGGTAAACTCTGAAATTGCAATACAACAATTCAATCATTAAATTCATCCTGAAAACAGACAGATGAAAGGGAAAGTGATAAAAGGTGAACGTTTATTGCCAAACTACCCCATCTCAGCCTTAATTTTACCTGGTTAAGAACTTCCAGGCAAGCTGAAATTACTAACATAAAAAGACTTCTTACAACTTCAGGTCCTTCACCTCTTCTGTATTTTGTCATTTTCATATCCTTAAAACAGACATTCTACTCATCTTCCCTGAATTCATCTCGCTAAGGTGAGATCACATCAAGCCTTGGTGCAATGAAAAATTTGCTCCATTGTGACCTAGAGGGAAATATAGAAACAGCCTATTCGTACATGGGGCAAGGCTGTGTAAATCTGACCCTCTCCAGACCCTAACAGAAGCCTCATGTACTGAGTCAGCCTTTTTTTACACTGCTGTTATTTAATTTAATAAGAAATATATGTCATAGGCCCACCATCAAAATATTTGATATTCTTTATCTCAAGAATCTCAGAAACATGTTTTATGTTTCATGTGGGCCCACCATCACTACCGATCATAGGCAGGAGGCCTCCTCAGTATCAGAAAGTAGATTGTCCATTACACTTGCAGAGATTAGGAAACTTCAGCCACCGCTAGTGCAGGCATTATGCAACTAATTAACTTCTGCAAAAAAAAGTGATTTCTCATAGGTGTGATTTATTACTCTCCATATCATTATCCTCTCAGGTTGAACATCTTAATAGCCATTTCAGCCAGTGTCTCTAAATTACATTTCTCAAATCTCTGCAATATCCAATAATCAGGGTACAACTTAATTTAGTTTCTTCTCATGATATTTTTTGGTTAAATGTGTGGATCAAAATAAAGGCCTTAACAAGTTATCTTCCTAGGATAGCTTAGGATTATGAACATAAGATGAAATTGATTTGACTAATTTTTACATTCTTCAAAATTTTATTTTTCTTAAAAACGTGGGACTTTAATTTTTCCTTTATGTACACAGCTCATTATATAAAAGATGAAGCCACAACGCTGACATACTCTAATCATGACCTAGGAAATAGGAATTGCTCACATAAATGCACTTAGTTGTACCAGACAAATTTGTCTTCAAAGAAAGGAACAACATAAGTTGACCTCCATCTCTTCTTCCACCACCACAAGTATTCTTCAGAATTAGAACCCACATTGAATATTCTTCCATTAGTTTTCTAGCAGACCCATCCATTTTTCTCACACTTTGTCAAATTGCTGAAAAGCACTTATCTAATCCAAGTTAGAATTGAAGATCAGTAGCCCTTGAATTTCTTAATCTTCATAAAAGTTTAGGCAATAATATTATTTGTTTATATTCAGATGAAAGGTATGATGCACATCATTTCATCAAACTAGTGTTTTCTTTCACTTTGAACCTGATTATGATTCTACAAGAAATTCGACTTAAGGAAATTGAAATATATGAATGGCTACCAAACCAAAAAAAAATAATACTACATAAAAATACTTAGGAAGCAACAAAGAGTTCCCTGTAATATAACCAAGTAGCCTAATCCTCAAAATTCAACAGTAATCTAAAAATATGCGCCAACTAAGAAGAGCACCTTGTGAGAAATCCCTCAATACAACAAGAAACATTTGTAAGATGGACATACTTGACATATCTCAAAACTCCACAATATCAGGATTCACATCTAAGATATCCAAGCACCATGATACTTACCATATTGCTGATCTAGGATATCCAAGAATACCAGCATTGCTATATAACATGCAACTTATTATGTTGCTTTGTAAGACTAGATATATAGAAACTTAAACTCACAGGACCCAAAGGGAGATTAAGACTAGATATACAGAAACTTAAACTCACAAGACCCAAAGGAAAATCTCCCCAAGAAAACCATTAGAATCTGAAAATACAAAACTGTCTCCGGTTGTCAACTATTTAGCAACATTTATTGGCATAATTGTAACAGTAGTTCAAAAATTTTTAACATGAAATTCCGGAAGAGTAAAACATCAATCAAGCTTGTATTATATACCTTTATTTAAGAAATACAACTATTCCATCAGAAATAGCCCCATTTTAATGCACAAAGAATATGACTACAGCATACCTGTACCATCAGATTTTTCAGAAGCATTCCATAAGCCTCTGAATCATCAGAAACATGCAAAAACTCCTTGCTAGCAGAGTCCATGAAATTAACCAGATCATCCTGGGCTTGCAGAACTTTGATACGTAATGCATTTAGCTGCATTGAGTACTCACTGCCAAGAAAATTGACTCCATGATATCAGGAAAGTGGTCGATATCCAGTGGCACAAAGAAACCAGGTGTTTAGAAAGTTAGCATCAGCATAGTATATTGAAGCCCAAGGCATAATGATAGAAATCAAGATTTACGCACATATATATGTCAGAAAGAAGCATCAAAACTCTTAACCCTAATTTCAATTGAGGGTTTATTTAGAATTTTTATTTTATTAATATTTATTAAATTGAGTTTTTTAATTTTGTTAGGACTCAATAAGTAGAGTTCTATTAGGTTTCAGGTCAGCTGCTAGAGTCCTATTAGGTTGCTTTTTCTTCCTCTATTTAAAGGCTCCACCTAGGTGGAGAAAAACATATTTGAATGATTGATTAACTGAATTCCTGAATTCCAAGCTTTGGATCTTATTTTTCTTTTCAACTTTTTTCCTTTTCTTTTTTTATTTTATTTTATTCTTCGTTTTTGTTGATGGTTTTATATCAATTTGGTATCAGAGCTAAAAGATCCCATAATTCTTCAGTTCCAAGGTATTTTTTTCTGAGTTGCAGAAATTTTTCTTTTCTTTGCTTTGACACCGTCCTTCCTTCC
Source organism: Cocos nucifera (assembly GCA_006176705.1). Taxonomy (NCBI): domain Eukaryota; kingdom Viridiplantae; phylum Streptophyta; class Magnoliopsida; order Arecales; family Arecaceae; genus Cocos; species Cocos nucifera. The sequence continues at coordinate 1,917,211 of QRFJ01000091.1, read as the reverse complement.
CCTCTCCATCTCTCCCTCTCGCTCTTTTCCCATCACCTTCAACCCACTCAATCAAAAAGAATCCCCATCTTTCCCTTCCTCTCTTCGTCTCTTTCTTTTTTCCGAGTCGCCGCCTCCTTCGCCAACGACAGTCGTCGCCCCCGCCGGCCAATCGCAAGCCGCATCTCCCATCCAACCATCGTCGTCTCCACTTCCGACCACCGTCTCCCTTTTCCCCACTATTGCCGACGTCCAGGAGTCTAAAATCAGGTTCGCCCGACCGTCGAAGCACCTAAACCCACGGCCGCTGTCGACGTTGCCCCAAACGGCCCTCGATCAACCAACCGCCTCCATCATCATCTCCAACGACACACCATCGACCGCACCGCCTCCTCCACCTATTCCCCTCTCTATCTCTTTCGATCTGCCCTATCTGGCAGATTCATCACCATCGCCGCTTCCCGTCGCCTCTGTCGACCGATCGCTAGCTGTCATCGACCAACCGAGCCCCCTCTGGCACCGTCAATCCGCCTCTTCCTGTCAAACGACCAAGCCCCCCTAGTGCGTCGATCCACTTCATGTGTCGCAGACTGACAGAGACCTGTCGACCTTGCCGTTTTCCCATCGGCATCACCCCCATCGCCAGCACCAACTACTTCCCCTCCGATCTTCCTTCGGAAATCTCGATCGGGTGTGGAGCTTGGAGCGGCCGACTGTCGTCACGGACTCCGTCGCCCCACTACCATCCGACCGGACCCTCGCCAGAGGCCCCTTCCTTCCGTCACTAGTCACCGACATCCACTTCCCTTCGCCAAAGCCCGCCTGTAGCTGCGAACAAAAAAAAAAACAGAGAACAGTCCAAAGCGGTCTATAAACCGCATGTAAACAGCGGTCTATAGACCGCCCGATCTATAGACCTAGTCCATAAACACCCCCCCCCCCAAAAAAAAAAAAAAAAATTGGGAGGTCTCCCTTGAATTCAACCAGCATCATGAGGTGGTATTGAATTTCGTCTGATGAAAGGTACAATCGCTCTATTAAATTTTGAGATTTTTTTAAATCTTTGGATAATTTATATTGCTTAGATCCTTATTTTATCTTTTACCATATTTTTTCCACATATTTGCTATTGTATGCACCAAATACCCACATAATTTATCCTTGCATGCACAAGAAACATAGGCAATAAGTTGGAACCCTACAATTTTTACTGTGAGCATCATGGTTAAATTTTAAGTACATATAATATTTAATTATTATTTTTTTTTTTTTTGTTATCATGACTATTGGTAACCTAAAAACCAAACTTGAATCTATCAAAAATATCCAAACAACCTCCCAATGAACTTTAAACCACATTTACCAGTCTTTAGACCAGACTTCATACTGAGATTAGGGAGTTTCATGCTGATCAGATAAATAGCCATAAAGACATAGCAAATCTTATAAATAGAATACCAACTATCCCTAAAAAGAGTCAAGAATAGACAAACAACCCCTAGAAGATGATTTTCCTAGTAATCGACCTATTTATCGATCTCCTTCATGAAATTTTAAATCTACTGTTAGCTAGAGTCATTTCATGTACACTAGTCAGTCTTTTCAGACATCTCCGATCTACACAACAGTCCCTCCGATTACCTACCATTCCATGAATAATTTTGAGGGTTCTCATCATCATAGGATAGATGAATATGATAGAAAAGGCTATGAAGAAAAAGTAAAGCCGCCACATTCCACATTTAGAAATCCTAGATAGTCTACTAGGCATGCACGAAATCCTAGAAGCTATAGACCTCAAGTACAACAATATAGAGCATATCCAAATAGACATGAAGATTTAGAAGAACCACTAAAACGGATTAAGATTGAAGTAGCCTCTTATGATGTTAAGTTAAATCTTGTCAAACCTAGCGTATCCCGACCTATTAGAAAAGATAAGAATTCTCTTCAACCTCCAAATCAAAAAAATTGTCACACTTTGTCTCATAAAGAATTTGAAAAAGAAAATAAAGAATTTGGAACAATATTAGCTGTCCTTCCTAGGAATGAGATTCAACTGACCTCAGACTTCCAAGATAATCCACCTTCTGAAATTGAGCAATTAAAAGAAGAATTTAAAGATGAAATCCTAGAAGACATATCCGATGACTTACCTCCCATGCGTGACATAGAACATGCCATTGATTTAGTCCCGAGGTCACAAATATCTAATCTTCCATATTATAGATTGAATCCTAAGGAGCGTGAGGAAATGAAAAAATAGGTAGTAAAAAGACCAAAGTTCTAATTGTTAATCGATTAGCACATTTCATTTCTTACCAAAAGAATTCTGATGTTTTTTTTTTATTATTGCAAAGTTATTCTTTAAGGAAGTCGTTCGACTTCACGATTTGCCTTCTATAGTATCCGATCATAATGTCAAATTTATGAGTTAATTCTGGAAGATCCTTTGAAAACTATTTGGGACATTTAAATTTTTCTTCATCCTTTCATTCACAGATATAATTGTCAAACAGAGATTGTAAACGATAATATTGATAATTTACTTAGGTGTCTAGTTGATAATAAACATAAGACGTGGGATTTATCATTGCCTACAGCAAAAATTGCCTATAATAACTCAGTAAATAGGTCTACTGATAAAAATCCTTTTGAAATTGTTTATGGCTTCAATCCCCATCAACCCATTGATCTTGTTTTCTTACCTATGAATAACCATACTTCTGAGTCTATCACTTCTTTTGCTAAACACATCAATGATATTCACACTGATACTAGACAAAAGATTGCTGAGTACTAAAAAATATAAATTTGCTCACCGTAAAATAATGGAGTTTAATGAGGATGACTATGTGAAGGTTCGTATTCATCCTAAACATTATCCTCGAAATTCAATTAAAAAGTTACATGCCCGAGCCACTAGTCCATTTCATATTAAACTTGGGCCTAATGTATATTTTATAGAATTACCTTCAGATTTAAAATTTAATCCAATTTTCAATGTTGAGGACTTGCTACCTTATCGAGGCACATTCGAGCCTCCTACTATGAACGCAAGTGATAGTAGGGATCACACTCCATCTCCTCCAGTGCCAGTTCCAGTTCTTCCATCACTTTCACCATCTTCATCAGATCGAATTGAATGCATTATCACGAACGAGATTGTTTCTTCTGCTGATGAAGGATTTCGATGATTCTTGATCAAATGGTACGACCGTCCAGACTCAGATATTACTTGAATTCTTGAAGAAGAACTACAACGTATTGATCCAGACACTTTAAAAGATTACATCAATTCCTTGCCCGAGTCGAATTCTTTTCAGCCAGAAGGGAATGATGGGAATCAGGGTTTACGCACATATGTCAGAAAGGAGCGTCAAAACCCTGACCCTAATTTCAATTGAGGATTTATTTAGATTTTTTATTTTATTAAAATTTATTAAATTAAATTTTTTAATTTTATTAGGACTCAGTAAGAGTTCTATTAGGTTTCAGGTCCGCTGTTAGAGTCCTGTTAGATTGCTTTTTGTTTCTCTATTTAAAAGCTCCACCTATGTGGAGAAAAACATATTTGAATGATTTCTACTTTCAATCTACTTCTCTCCTTTTTCTTTTAATTCTCCATCTTTAAATAGTCTTCACAATGGCTGGAGAGAAAGTTTGGACTGTTGGAGGGCTTGAACTAGCCGTTTGGAGTGAAAAAGGCCATTTGAAAAAGTGTACAAAACTAGCTGTTGCAGCCTATCCCAATTTTAGGGTCGACACCTTTTTTGCAGGGATCGGCACTTTTTGATCTAGGATCGACACCTTCTGATTTGGGGTCGACACTTGGACAGTACTCAAAAAATTCAGCCTTCTATTTTCAGTTTCTATACAACAGAGGTCGACCCTTTCACCAGAGGTCGATCCATAAGTTGACCCTTTTGTGAGGCCATACAAAAACAATGTGCCAGAAGGATGCCAAGTTGCCATTTTTAAAAGGGGTCGACCTAAGGGTCGACCCTTTTTGCCCAAACATGTTTTACTTCATTTTTTGACTTCCAAATCTTTCCAAATTACCTCCAAAAGTTTCAAACTCTTCTCTAATGCTTTTGAGGCTTCCAAAAAATATTATCTTGATCTTCAACTTGGTAAAATTATGATTTTACCCTTCTTCAAGCATCTTTATCAATTTAACTTCCTTGAAGCTCTTGACTTGGTGATTTTTGTGTGGATCTTTTCTTGGATTAATTTTTTCAATTTGAATACCGGAAAAGACCTACATCCACTCTTTAAACACATGATTAAATACTTAAACACTCAAAGTTTGGTGATCATCAAAATGAATCATGGGGTTAACAATAATTATCATATTTCTATCAACAGATGATCAAGTTACTAAATTTAAGATCCAATTTGAGCTAGGCCAATTTTGGATTCTCTTGACAATTCAATTAGACAACTTAAAATTGATCTCTCTCTTTCAAGGATGTTAATTTTATGCTCCAATAAATTATAGGATCTCAAATTAACTCGCTTGTGAACATAATCAACCCTCTAGAATCTTTTCTTCTTCTTTTAGGTCAAACTCATTTAAGCTCTCAAAATAAGTTCATAAAATTCTGCTAGCAGTCAATAGAGATGGCAACAAATTTATGCTCAATTCATAAAACAAATTTTTGACTCTAAAATTATTTTACAGAAAAATCTAATAATCTGGTTTAAAGATTTATTAGAAATTCTAACAAGACATAGGTTCTATAATTTCACTATAAGATTAATTCCATCAATTCTGAGTCACATCCAAAATTTGCTATATATTTATTTTCTTTTGGTAATCTAAAATAACTTTTAATAAAATCAAAATTGCTATCAAATTCCAGGATCACATGAAAGTTATATTTCCAAAATATGCTAACATAATATAATACAACTCATCTATATTGCTTAAAACATACCTCCATGTATCAATTGTTTAGCCTTGATAACAAGCTTCCTTGAACTAGGCTTGGTGTATTTAATCAGAATTTTAATAATATAAATCTTCTATACTTATCTTAAATGAAGTCCAAAGAACTTTAGTTTATAAAATTAGACATTATAAAATGACTTATTGGATTTCTTGTACCAATAATTATTTCAAGATATTTAATCAAAATCATAATTCTATCCCATTCTTACAAATCTAAGTTCTTATAATCTTGAACCTAAGCTCTAATACCATTTAATCTGTCAAACCCTAGCCCGAGGCTCATGCCTGGCATGAGACTAAAGGCCACGCATCCTTAGTGTTTGATCCCACAAGACATACAAGGCATGCCTTTTCATTCGTATACATTTACATCATTTCTAAACTCAAACAGTAGTAGAATATTCTAACGCATTAATTCAAAGAATAATCCATATTTATTTAATAATAATCATGAGAAGATCTAATTAATTTCTCTATAAAAATATTAATCATAGGTATTCTAATCCTTAAGCTCCTTATAGTTCGAACCCATGCCCCATCTATTCTACAACATCTGAAAGAAAATTAAAAAGAGGTAGTGAGCTTTATGATCCCAGTAAGTAACCAAAATCTTTAATTAAATATTTTATACATAAAATATAAATTTTCAGATTATATGATTTTTCATAAAACATGCCAATGTATACATAAAACATATCATATCTATCTACATAATCCAAAATATGCATTTGGCTAAAATAAAATTTTAAAATATTATAGGATCGACCTTCCACTGATCTCACTCTCCTAGTCCCCCTAACTATGGCCATGATCGGCGTGTGGCTAGTCCCGAAAGAGACTATATCCTAACTGCAACATGTCATCTATCGATCATGCACCAATGATCATCTCACTGAAGGCCCGAAAGAAAAATTAGCTCTAATATCATACAGAGAACATGCTCCCATCAGCATGTGCTAGCGATTAGCCCTGCTTGGCTAGGTTCAAAAGAAAAACTAGCTCCCAACTACAACACATCATCAATCAGCATGCACCAGTGATCGCCCTACTAGAGGCCTGAAAGGAGACTAAATCCTAAATTTATCTGATTATAGACGGACTAAAGAACAACAGAACCAATGTATAACACATTTTGTAAAAATATTTCATATCTAAGTATATCATGTAAACTCGATCCAACATTTTACAAACATTTCATGTAAAGCATGTAAAATACCTAATATAAACAATTTATTATAGCATTAGATAAATTTAAAAATCAACAGATAAATTTATTATAGCATGATAAAACATACTAAAGGTAGAACTTACAATTTTTACCATAGAATTTCGTAAAATTTCACCAACAAAAAAAAAATTCAACCAAAACCTAGAATAATTCAACACCTTATTAGACTTCTATAAAGTAGTAAATAGTTTTATTATCTTATAGGAAATACTAGTCCAGACCATCAAATTCGACCTAACATCCATGGGTCTTGACCAACCCTTGGATTTAATAATTATCTAGTGGGGTTCGTGGTTACCTAAATGTAGAGGAAATCATCACGATCATGCCTCCTTATTATCCAGATTCGAGTTTCTATCTAATGGAACTCACAATCCCAGATTAGATATAATTCATCAAATAAGAAAAAATTAGAAAAGTAGACTCGGTATGGGTCAATCAATAGGAACAGGAAGGAAAGAGAGAGAATTCAGTCTGGGTTAAACTAGAAGGTGGGGTTTGATCCATCAAAGTCGGAGAGAGACAGATTCATCGGAGGTGGCAGCGGCAGGGGGTCATGGAGATGATGAAGAATCCCAATGGGAAGGAGCCAATCAATCTTGAAATAGAGAAGAAAAAAATAGAGGAATCGATGGCTTTTGAAGAGGAGAAGTATGATTTTGAGGGTGGTGGTGTTTGGCTACGGTCGATGGCTGCCAGAGATGTTCTACATATGATCGATCACGAAAAGTCCTTGACAAGTCTTCATCTCCACCCTTCATTAAGCTTGCAAGAACCCCAGCAGCATGCTCCTAGCCTAAACTTGTACAGAATTACAGAAGTCAAATCACAATGATAAGCTAAATTGTTTTTAAAACAATAATAACAGAATCGCTTGATCAATAGAAATAGAAGTTTCTCTTGTATCAGAGATGCATGCAAGCTTGTGACTTCCAATACTGTCAAGTTCACCAAATCATTCTTTCCAGTATATAGAGCTATGTAAACATAGGATCAGAAATGAAAGTAGTCTAAAGATTATACCCCAAGATGGGGCCACATATCAAATATGCATGTGTTGCTTTATTTATCAGAAGGCCTTATAGCAATAGTCATCAAAAAGAGCATGATTGTCTTTAACATGTTATCCTTAAAAACATGTTGCCATCTTTCTGTTTGCGAATGATGACAGGAGATGAAAGACCAACACACTTAATAAATCTCTAAATGTCAAATATGCTTATTGGAAGTTACTGATGGATTATATTTCAAAATCAGATAGATGGACTTGCCTCAACTTGGTCGTCAATAGACAATAGGTAGCTTCTCAATACTTTTCCAGATTTGTAATTTCTCTGAAACTGAGCAAGTGAATGTGTGCCTGTAACCAATAGCCAAAACAATATCAGAATAATTGCAGTTTAGTTGCCTTATTAGCAAGGTAATTGTCTTCTTTGTATACAGAATTGAGTTTTATAAAATACAACCTAGACGCTACTATTGCTGCACATGTAGACAATAAGAGGATAACTGATCTAAAGAGGCCTGTCTAAGCTGACCACCAAATGTGAAGCCTCTACAGATACAGTAAATACAACTCCACAAGCACAAATTTTTATTACACAGAGACAGAAAATAAAAGGCACAATTAATAAAAATGAGAGCGGACGTAAATATTCTCTTACAATATTTTAAAAAAAAAAAATGAAACCATTAGTAAAATAGATAGATGTGTTAGAAGGCCATTTCTACAGGAGTTTGACAATGAACTGAAAACAGTAGTGAACATATAAAAATATCACTATTGTATATAAAAACCCTTTACATCACAGCAATAATAACCACTTTGCATCCACTTATGGTGTCTCACCTATTAAACAATAACTCTCCAGCTTCTTACAAGCAAATCTAATGACACAAATCCTGCATCTTGCTTACAGTTTTGAGCAACATATTCAACAATTAAAATGCAATAACTTATATTTCAGTTACAAGATGGAGGATCGAGCGCTAGAAAAAATAATATTGGAAAAGGCTACAAACCCTTAGGCCTTGGATCCAAGAAGCTCTCATCAAGACCGGAAGAGAAGAGATTAGTCTAAAAGGGAGAGAGAGGAAGGACCTGATCTTTCCTTTCCTTGGTTTTTCTTCTGCTTCGATCGGGTGGGAGGCTTGGAGCGGCCGAATAGGAGAGCTTTGAAGACGGTTCCCCAGTTTTTCCTCTACTTCCGAGTCTCGATCCGGTGGGAGGCTTGGAGCGGCCAAAAAGGGAAGCTTAGAAGACGCCTTGGAAGATGGCCGAATAGGGAAGCTTCGTCGACATCGGCGCCGCCGCTAGGGATTGGGAGGAGGATAGGTGGGTTTCCGCCGAGTCGCCCCTAGGGATGGGGGGACTGGGCACCCGCCGGCCGCCAACCATCGAGAGAGAGCGAGAGAGAGAGAGAGAGAGAGATAGATGGCGGGTCGGGTGTGAGAGAGAGAGAGGGAGAGAAGAAAGAGGGAAAGAGAGGGCGACGGCGGATCAGGAGAGAGAGAGAGAGAGGAGGGAGAGGGAGAGGAGAAAGAGGGAAAGAGGGGGAGCGAAGATGTGGATTAGGGGTTTTTTCAGATTTACAATGGATTAAAATTTTTGTTGTAATTTAATTATAAAATTATATTTAAATTTTTGTTTTAAATTAGTTTATAATTCATGTGACCTATAGAATTTTTTTTAAAAAAACTTTTTCTATTTTCAAGTTGTTCGTCCTTAGTCGCTCCCTCACACCCTCCCCATGGCCACAGCCCTCTACCCATTTTTAGGTATAATATTTTAGCAAATATTTTATAATTTAATAAAAAATTTATATTTTATTTTAAATATCATAATTAATTAATTTAATAAAATAATTAATATTTAAATTAAATCTATATATATTAAAATAAAGATATATGTCTTTCTCCACCATATGTCATCAAAGCAAATACCTCCATACCTCCATCAAAGTAGATGCAAATGAGTCATTAACCCATGATTTGATCTGGTCCGATCCATATAAACTTGATCCAAATAATTTTAAAGGATCGTGGATCCGGATTGGACTCTAAAATTGAATCCATTCTATTTTTGGATCGAATCTGTATTTACTAAATTTTGATCCGATCCGATCCATAGAGAGTTATTGGTTGATTTGGATCTTAATGCAAATGACCTGATTTAAATCCAATATGAGATCCGAAAAGCTTCAACATTCAACCACTCCAAGCCTCCCATCCGATTGAGACTCTTGAGAATGAAAAAAAAAATTAATACATGCAAGCACAACATATAATTTTTTAAATTATTTTACTTATTTTTAAAATATATAATAGATAAATAAAATTAAATATTATTTTAAAAAACTTGCATACTATGCATCACATGGGTTTATTGTTAAAATAGGATTAAAAGAAAAATGATAGAAGAAAGAGGAAGAGAGAGTGTGTGTGAGGAGGGAGAGTGATAGAAATAAAAAAAAAAAGTGAGGCTTTTTTATTTAAAATTTACAAACGGACTCTAAATTCATTATTTTTATGTTGCAAAACTATAATACTTATATTTTCATTAGCAACGAACTAGTATCGTTGCCATTCGGTTATAAAATATTTATATCATACTTAGTATCAGACCATATTCATCATAAATTAGTTGCTAATAAAAATATATCTTAACTTAACAATGATATTAAGATCCATTGTTATTTCATTATAATTTTTTTATTTTCAAATTAACAACGGAGATTATGCCATTTCAATTCCATTACAAATTTTTTATTTTTAGATTAGCAACAAGATAACTTCGGTTGTAAATCCATTGTAAGCTTATCAAAAAAATATACAATTTCTTTAATGAACCATTAACAATGAAAATTGAGTCCGTTATAAATTTGTTGTAATATTTAGTTGCTAATTTATTGTAATTCTATTACTAATAATATACGGAAACCTTCCACGAAATTTAGCAATAGTTTTCAGGTCCATTATTATTCGGTTGCGAACTTTCCATTTCTAATCTGTTGTAAATCTATTATAAATTTATTTTTTTAAAATTAACAATGAAATTTAGCATTCTGTTGTAAATCTGTTACCAATTAGTAACTGATTAGAAATAGATTCTATCCATTGCAAAATTTTCATTGCTAAATGACATTTTTGTTGTAGTCTCACTGACGAGATCCTTACCTCCACCTCTAGTACGTTCCAGCGGTCATCCGTTTTCTGCACCAATAGTATTAAATATGCTAAAATATATTAAAAAAACTCTATCCCTCGATATTGATTTTTAAAAAAAATGAATTTGATCCATTTTAAAAAGATGGAGAGTGGTATCAATATAAATTTGGTATCAAACATGCTTATTTTCATATTAAATGTCCCATAAAGTTCAAATTTGATATCCTCTTAAAATTAAATCATTTTTTTGAATTTGATATGTTTTTCTGAATCTTGATTGATTTTGATGATATTTCTTAATTCTTTCCAAGAGATTTTTGATGTTGTCAAAAGGAGGGAGAAGAATTCTTAAGTATATGCTTGTTTGAACTTGTATATTTTATGCTTAAAAGTTCATCTCATGCTTAAAAGCTTATTTCACCCATAAAAATACTTAAAATCTAAGAATCTGAATTTAAGTTAAATTGGAGCTTTCATGAAGTATGCATTTATATTTGTGTATATTCTTATTTCATATTTTATACTAACCAGTTAGTTGAAATATATTAAATTTTATTTTTATATATATACTCAAAATTTTGTCATCATAAAAAAGGGAGAGATTATTGACTTCATGAATAATTTTGATGATCGTCAAACTTTAAGTATTTATGTATCTAATCATGTATTTCAAGAGTAATTGTAGGTCTTTCCAAGTGTTTAAATTGAAGACATTATCCTTGAAAAGGATCTTCTCAAAAGAAGCTAAATCAAAGGAATTAAAGAAGATTTTTAAGCTTCTGACTTAGTGGAGCTGACCCCAAGAAGAAAGGAGCCAATCTCTATACTAAAATAGGCTGAAAAAGTGAAGACTTTAATTTTCAGGATGGCTAGAAGTCGACCCCAGGAACAGAGGAGTCGACCCCAACTCGTTGGCACGTAGAGGGGATGCCCCATGGGACGACCCGTGTGCCAAAGGTCGATCCCTGTTGCACAAAAACAACAGATATAAAGCTAATTTTTTAAGAACCCAAGTGGAGTCGATCTCTGAAGAATTGGAGTTGACCCTAGAGCCACCCCAAGGAAAATAGAGTCAACCCCAAGCATGGGATAGGCTATAATGGCTAATTTTTTGCACTTTTTCTAACGGGCCTTTTTCATTCCAAATGGCTAGTTCAATCCCTTCAACGGTCAAATTTCTTGCTCCAGCCATTATGAAGCTAATTTAAAAGTAGAGAATCAAAAAGAAAGGAAGGAAAGTGGATTGAAAAACAAAATCATTCAAAATTGAGTGAGCTCCATTTAATATCCATAAAATAGAGAAAAAGTGAAGCACCATGCTTCAAATTTAGAGAGCTTTCAAGAGACATCTTCTACAACTTCTCAAGCATCCTCTCAGCAATCAAATAAGAGTGTTCAAGCTTCATATGAGCCAACCACTCAACTTCTTCTTCGGGCATAAAATGTTTTTTCTATTTTTTATTTTATGCTGAAATTTCATCTTTGTAATTTTATTTTTTTATAAGTTTTTTTAGAAAAAAAACTTAAGATAAAGGCAGGTCCAAGCCCAAAATTGGATGTTGTATAGATTTTGGTTAGTGAGTCTAGAAAACCAACTAGATTGTTAGTGAATGTAAGCTCAGGTATGGTGCTCTCAAGCTTTGAAAGTAGGTGGAAAGAGAGCAAGGAGCATCAAAGATTATCAAAAAATAACTACTGCAAATAAAGCCTATAGCAGCGGTTTTCGAAATCGCTGTCGTAGGATCTGGCAGTGATTTTCGAAATCGCTGTCATAGATCCTACGGCAGCGATTTTCGTAAACCACTGCCATAAATCGGATCTATGGCAGCAGTTTCTAAAACCGCTGCCATAGGTCGGATCTATAGCAGTGGTTATAAGAAAATGCTGCTATAGATCCGACCTATAGCAGCGGTTACAATGAACCACTGCTATAAGCTTATTTATGGCAGCGGTTAATTATAACCGCTGCCATATTTTTTTTTTTAAATATTATATAATTTTAAAATTTAATATCCATCTTCCTTGTTCATTATCTAAATAATTATCATTAGAGTATTGTTGCAAAAGATCGTCTCAATCCGATGGCCCTAGCTTCGTCGATCAAAAAAATTCGATTTCGATGACTACGAACGATGATGCGATGATTTGATAGATGGAGACCTCCGATGGATCCAAAAACCTGCAATAATGATCTCGATGATGTTTGTAGCATACTATCAAAGTTTCACTTCAATCAGATATCATTTTCTTGGTCAATTTAGTATAGATTAGTTTCGACCATTAAATGATAAACGAGTGATCAAAAAACCAAATGGTGTCTTATTATGAGATAATTTTTTTTATAAATGATCTTGGCTATTACTTTAATCATTTTTTATGATGATGATTATAAAATTCAACTCGTGAGACGAAGACGATCTAAAACTATATGTCTCCTAATAACCATTCTAAAACTTCACTAGTTGTTATGCTCGTGCTTTTGTAATATCTGCTTAACATGAACAATTTATACGAAAATGATTTGAATTTTACTATCATCGCCGTATAAAATATTTAAAATTATAACAAAAATTATTTAACTAAAAAATTATCTCATAATCGGATGTCATTTAATCCTTTGATCGCTTATTTCTAATTTAACGGTCGAAATCATTCCATACTAAATTGATGTATGATAATGATATCCGATTGAAGTAAAATTTTGATAGTATGCTACAAATATCATCGAGATCATCATTGCAGATTTTTGGATCCACCAAAGATCACCATCTATCAAATCATCGCATCATCATTCATGATCGTTGAAATCAAATTTTTCTGATTGATGAAGCTAAGGCCATCGGATCGAGGCGATCTTTTGTAACGACACTCTAATGATAATTATTTAGATAATGAACGATGAAGATGAACATTAAATTTTAAAATTATATAATATTTATAAAAAAATTATTTCTAACCTACGATAGTGATTATCAAAAACTGCTGCTATAGATCTACGACGGTAGTTATAGAATCGCTGTCGTAGATCTATAGCAGCGATTTTGGATAACCGCTGTCGTAGATCTATAGCAGTGGCTCGATAACCGCTGTCGTAGGTTAGATTAAAAATCTCTATATTTTTTTTGCTTTTCTTTCGTGTACGCTCAATCTCTCTCTTTATCTCTCTTTCTTCTCTTCGTCGTCGGTGACGCTTCTTCCCCCCCGGTCGGTGCCACCCCTCCTTCTCCCTCAGCCAACATCGCCCCTCCTTCCCCCTTCCCCCTCCAACCCCCCATCCCCGACCGCCCCTCCTTGCCACCCGCCACCCCACCCAGCCCCCCCCCCCCACCCTCCCCCCGGCCGCCCCTCCTTCCCCCCATCCCCGGCCGCTCCTCCCCGCAACCCCCCACCCGACCCCCCCACCCCTGACCCTCCCCCCAGTCGCCCCTCCTTTTCTCCCATTCCCGACCTCCCCTCTTCACCACCCCCAGCCCCTCCATCTCCGATCGCTCCTCCCCACCACCCCCCACCCTCCCCCCGGCCACCCCTCTTTCCCCCCATCCCCGACCGCTCCTTTCCGCCAACCCCCCACCCGACCCCCAGCCGCCCCTCCCCGCCACCCTGCCACCCCCCCCATCTCTAGCCGCCCCTCCCCGCTCGCTTCCTTCCCCAGACCGTCCCTCCCCCCCCCCACCCATCCCCCCCACACTTCCGATGACCCTCCATCACTGTGCCTCCCGGGCCTCCTCGTCACTGTGCCCCTCCTCCTGGCCCCCCATCCCTAACCGCCCTCTCTCTCTTTTTCTTTCTCTCTCTTCTCTATCTCACTATCTTACTTTTATTTTGCAGGTTACCTCTAGTGCCGTCATCCTCCTCTAGCATCATCGTCGGCGATCCTCGGAGCTTTCGGTGCGACCCGCTCTCTATAGCCATAGGTATAATTTTTTTTAATTTTATAGTATTATTTATTAATCATGTATATTTATAATAATTTATAAAATATTTATAATAAATATTATAAATATTATAATTATCTACATGCCATAGTTTTTGGGTCGTGTCGTGATGGTAGCCTTGGGCTATGCCATGTCGGCGGTTGTGGATTAGATCTGTCAATGAGTTGGGTTCAAATCAAAATTTGGATATTCAGATCCAGACCCAATTTTAATTACTTGATACCGGATCCAAATTCGAATATCCGATGGATCTGTACTTGAAGTACCAGACTCGGACCCTAATGGATCCCGAAAGGCGGACCCGATTCCAAAATTTGAAACTAAGAAACAGAGAGACTGAGAGGGAGACCGACAAATTGAGAGAGGGAGGGCCGATCGCTCACCGACCGTTGGCAAGGGAGATCGAGAGTGGGAAGGAGGGAGGGAGGGAGGGGGTCCGACCTTGCCACCATCTCGATGAGGAAGATCGAGAGAGGGAGAGAGGAAGGGAGGGATCCGCCTCACCCATCCGAGAGAGAGAGAGGGAGGGAGGGGTCCGACCTCGCCGGCATCACTAGGAGGGATGGGGTCCGGCCTTCCGAGTGAAAGAGGGAGGGATGGGGTCCACTCTCGTCGTCATGCTGACGAGGGAGATCAAGAGAGGGAGAGAGGAAGGAAGGAATTTGGCCTTGCCACCATCATTGGGAGAGAGGGGGTATGGCCTCATCGACGAGGGAGATCGAGAGAGGGATAGTGGGAGATTAAGAGAGCAAGAAAGGGAGGGAGGGGTCCGACCTCACCGACATCACTGGGAGGGATGGGGTTCGGCCTTGCCGACGAGGGAGATCGAGAGAGTTAGAGAGGGAGGGATAGGGTCTGGCCTCGCCGGCAAGGGAGATCGAGAGAGAAAGAGAGGAACATCGAGAGATAGAAAGCTGGTAGGAAGGGATTCAGCCTCGCCACCATCGTCGGTAAGAGAGATCGAGAGAGGGAGTGATCGAGGAATGGCACATAATCGAGCCAGCTCGGATACGCAGCCGAGCTGGCTCGGGCCATGATCGAGCCAGCTGGGGGAGGATCCAAGCCGAATATCTTAGGCACAGAGTCGGCTATCTCAGGCATGGAGTCGGCTCGATTTCTAAGTGAATAGAATTTGATATGTCTCTCTAAGGTTTCAACTTTAAGCCCTAAGGTGCCACCATCATCTATTTGATTCTTCTTTCAGGTTTTTGGATTAACACCAAGATTCGTGCAAGAGATTGGATCTATGATTGTTGCTCATCCTTAATTATTTGTGAATATAATTCATATTGTAGAATTTATTGCATAACATTTTTTGGATATTTATATCTTGTTGCTTTTATTTATTGCATTGCATAATGATAGACATGTCAATTGATTAGTGTACATATTAGAGACTATTTATTGATACTATACTAATATTATTATTCAATATGTTATATTGATTAATGTGCATTAATGTTATAGATCACGATGGCATCGAAATGCCATCTAGCTTTTACCCCTGCCCCTCGGTAGGTTATGCGCAGTTCAATATTCGAGGAGCAGTCAGAGCATACTTCATCCACCTCAACATCGATTGCTCAGAAACCTTCATCGATGGCATCTACTCCACCGGTAGCTAAGCCTCTACCGTCGTCCATATATGAGATACATGCTACTATGTAGGTATTTGAGTGTATATTTTTATTATATTAGCACAACTTTATTTTTTATATAGTATTTGTATACTTATATATTTGCATAGCATATTTGCATTACAGGTGCATCATCCAGTCAGATATTTCATGGTCCCACACATATGGCACACGTGTGGAACCGCCAGCATCAAGTGATGGTCTATTACAATACAGAGGGGAGGCCGGTAGGGGATACCGTGTGGGAGATGTATTCCTTTTTTGGAGTGCTTGTATGGCGGTCAGACATCATTTTCGTAGAGCCCAGAGACTGATGTTTGATGGATGCTACTGTCAGGGACCGAGTATGAAAGGAGATATGGATAAGTAGCGCATCTTAGTTATATTTATGTATTTTATATGTTTACACTATATATGTTTAATTAGAATAATTTTATAACTGATTTTTGATAACTTTGTATAAAGAAGGTACGATTTTTTCGATCATGAGAGGGCTCAAGATGCCCGACTGAGAAAGATCGAGGAGTTGTACCGAGGTTATAAGGTCAAGCTCCATAGAGGATGGCTCAAGCACCGACGATACACCCGGAAGGAGCTTGTTCCCTAGATACAGGATTGTCCTTCGAGTCAGTGGAAGAGGATGGTTAGACACTGAAGGAGCCAAGAGTTCGAGGTAAAATTTCTAACTTTTAAATTTTTTAATATATTTAAAATTTTATTTAAATATTTATTATTTATTTGAATACTTGTTAGGCTACCTTCCATCAGAATTAGGAGAACCATGCAGCTCAGGAGTATACACATACTCTAGGCCGTGAGTCTATGGCCAGTCGTATGTATAGAGAGATAATTAATTTTAAATCTTATTAGATAAATTAAATTTATATTTTTTATCATCTTTCTGATAAATTTATTTTTTGTTATAGCTGATGAGAGATGGAGTGATGCCCAGCCATAGCGAGATCTTCCGATCCAACCGCACGAACAAGACGGGTAGGTCGATGAACACCGCAATCGGACGTATTTTTATAAGTATTAAATATATTAGTATATATGATTAGTATTATAGTATTTTTTATAAAATTTTATTTTAATTTATAATTACAGGATTAGTTAGATGTGCTCGCGAGCGAGGGCCCGGATACCTCTGGGCTCCATGATCATCTGTCTTAAGTCTTGGGGCCTGAGCACTCTAGAAAGATCCGATGCAGGCCCGGACACACGTCGACGAGCTACTGGTCCAAGACAAGCATCTTCTCATAGACTTTCAGTATCGTCAGCCAGGAGGAGCTTGAGGAGGCGTTGGCACAGATAGATCATGCTGCGATATGGGCAGATCGGGTTGAGGAGCGCGTATCTCATCTAGAGGGCATTGTGAGAGATATGATGTCGATGCTCAGTACATATTTTGAAGTCATGGACTTCGAGGATATGTTGGCCCGCATTCCAACTTTAGCTCTAGCTCTAGCTTCGGCTCCAACACCAGCTCCAGCTCTGGCTCCGGCTCCCGATGACGATAATGATGATGTAGATTTAGAAAACTTTTGATGTATTTTATTTTTTTAAAAAAATATTATAATAAATTTTATTCAATAATAAAATTTTAGTATTTTAGAATAATTTTTATGTTTATTATATTTTCTTATGTTATATATCTATTGGGGATAAACCCCGCTCCCGCCGAAGTCTAGTTCGATGCTCAGCCCGATGCAACCAGTAGCCGCAGAAGAGCTTCAGCAGACGGACTTTAGTCGAACTACCCAGCGATCGAGCTCCTTCGAACTTCCAATGGCCGAGCCTTAGCCGAAGTCCTTCAGCCGGACCTCAGTCGAGCTCCTTTGAGCTTCTCAACAGCCGAACTCCTCAGCGATCGTCCCTCGATCGAACTTCCAGCGACCGAGCTCCTTCGGACTCCCAACGGCCGGGCCTCAGCCAAAGTCCTTCAATCGGACCTCAGTTGAGCTCCTTCGGACTTCTCAGTGGCCAAACTCCTCAGCGATCATTCCTCGATCGAACTTCTGACGATCGAGCTCCTTCCGAACTCCTCAGCGGTCGTCTCTCGGTCGAACTTCTAGCGACCGAGCTCCTACTGAACTTTCCAACGGTCGAGCCTTAGCCACGTACCTCCAGCCAGATGCCTATGGAAGCCAAACTCCTTCCAAGCTTCCTCTTCAGGAACCTGAACTCCTCCGAAATGGGCACACGACGAAGGCCTTCAACCCTTCATTCGACCGACTCTACAGCCATCACCATCAGTCCACCGCAAGCGATAGCGATCCGCTATCAGGCGGCGATGGCTATCACCATCAACCCACCGCACACGGCACCTTTTCATGAGACTGACTCTATCGAACCTCGAGCGGCCCGCCAGCATGCGGCTATAATTGTCACCATCAAGCTCCACTATAAAAAGGATCCTCCAGATACGCTAAGGCTAATCTCTCTGATCTCTAAGCTCTCCTCTTCTTCTCCAAGCTCTGAAACTCATTTCCGAGCACTCCATTCCTGTTGGCCTGAGCTGACTTGATCATCGGAGGGTCCTATCGGAGCCACCCCCCACCGGCTCCGGACAGAACTTTATTTTGCAGGTCCCCAGCGACGACCTCATCGACCTCCACTCTAATGGATTTCGGTGACGACCAGTTTCTGCGTCAACAGATTGGCGCTGGAAGAAGGGATCCGACGATGATTTCTCTCTTAAAGGAAGCCGAGGTTCTCTTGTTCTTAAAGGAGTGCTCGACGACGATTTCTCTCTTCCCACTCTAAAGATCTCTCTTCTTCCTCTTTCGAATTTCTTTCCAAAAAAGATGCCCCCCAGGAGAGCCTCGACCCGACAATCGACGGCCTCTATGGCCCGATCCCATTCGGATCCATCCGCTCCCGCTCCAGCCCCGGCAACCCAGGCTCGCTTTGTAGCCATGGTGGACATAGAGCAGTTTAACCTACTCATCCAGTAGGTTTGTGGTCTCATGGAGGTAGTGCAGGCAGTGCAGGCCCTACACCAGCAGGCTCCAGTACCAGCTCAACCGACACGGGATTCCCCAGAGTCGTGTGGTCCAGTCCAGGGGCAACCGACATGGGCTACCCGACCTCCCATCCCCGAAAGAGGAAGGCAACGGAGGGAGAGCCCCTGCTCGGACCGCGGCTCAACCCAGGGTGAAGCTTCACACCCATTCGGCAAGAAGACCTTAGAGATCAGAGACCGCGAAGATCTCCTGGATCAAAGGCTCTTAGAAATAAGCCGATGAATCGAAGAACTCCATCACACTCCCTCCTCACGCGGTAATGACATCTGCACTGACCCTCCTTTTTCACAGAAAATCATGCAGGAACCGATCCCACCGAACTTCAGGCTCTCGCAGTTCGAGAGCTACGATGGGACCATCGATCCGATCGACCATCTGAAAGCCTTTCGGACAATGATGCTGCTCCATGGTGCGCCAGACGCTATCCTATGTCGGGCTTTCCCCTATACCCTTAAAGGGGCCACCAAGAACCTGTACTCAATGCTCAAGTCGAGTACCATCTTATCGTTTGACCAGATGAGTCAACAGTTCGTGACCCACTTTGTCAGTAGTCGACGTCCGCGCCGAGGTTCGGATTCCTTAATGACCATTAGGCAGAAGAAGGGGGAACCCATCCGGGCTTACGTCATCCGATTCAATGCTGCTACACTAGAGGTCCGAAACCTGAACCAGTCAATCGCCATGGCCACTCTCAAGGGCAGCCTTCAGAAGAACGACTTACTGTTCTCCCTGAAAAAGAAGTATCCTAGGAACTTTGCCAACATGCTGGCTCAGGCTGAAAGTTATGCCCGGGCAGAGGAGGCCTTCGAGGCTAAGGATGACGAAGCCAGCGGCAAGCGATGAATCAACGAGCCAGGCAGGCCCACCGAAGTAAAGAAGCGGACTGAAGCTCGGCTGCATTCTTGGACTCCCCCTGATCGCGGGCGAGCTCGGACTTCCCCTCAAGCTCGGAGGCGGGGAAGCCCTGATGGAAGGGCACGTCGAGGTTCCCTCCAGCATCGAAGTTCTCCCCGATGATGATGATTTTATAACTACGCCCCCCTTAACGCCCCAAAGACTTAAGTACTGATGGAGATTTGGGAGCGACTTCCAAGATCGGAGAGAATGCATTTCCATCCTAGCAAGCGCAATCCCAACAAGTTCTGCCTTTACCATCGCGATCATGGTCATGACAGAGAGGAGTGCATCCAACTCCAGGACGAGATCGAAGAGCTCGTCAGGCGGGGCAAACTTAGTCAATTTTTATGAAGATGGCCTAAGGAGAAGGAAGATCGACCAAGAGCATTATCGCCAAGTGAAAAAAACCAGTAAGAAGATCGGTTGCCCATTGGCGTTATCAATACTATCTTAGGGGGACCCCCAGCAAGGGGAGACCAGCAGATTCGGAGGATCGGTGAAGAGGCGGAGGATCGTGGAGCCCATAACCTTCACCAAGGAGGATGGTCGAGGAATCCAATTTTTGCACAACGATGTGGTTGTAATTTCTTTAAATATTGCTGACTACGATGTACGCCGCATCCTGATAGATAATGGAAGCTCGATCGATGTGTTATTTTACGATGCCTTCTCAAAAATGTCCCTGCCTGACAACCGTTTGAGATCGATGAATTCTCCGCTGGTAGAATTTGCTGGCAATGCCGTACCAGTCGAAGGCATAATAACATTGACCATAGCGGTAGGGCAGCATCTGAAGCTAGCCAAAGCTCGGGTCGACTTCTTAGTCGTAAGGACCCCGTCCGCCTATAACGCGATCCTTGGCCGATCTGGTCTAAATGCACTCCGGGCGGTAGTGTCAACCTATTAGTTAAAGATGAAGTTTCTGACGAGTCACGGGATCGGAGAAGTCAGAGGAAACTAGGCTCTGACGAGATATTGCTACTCAATCGCTCTGCATAAGGGGGATCAGTCCGACCCTTATCTTATTGACGGATTGGACGTCCGTGATGACCTCACTGAGGAGCGGGGTGAGCCTATGGAGGACCTCGTCTTTGTGCCCCTGAATGATGGAAACCCAGAGCATGTGGTGCAGATCGGCTCCAACTTGGTGGTCGAGGTTTGGGAGCAGCTCATCGCTTTCCTCAGAAGAAATGCGGACGTCTTTGCCTGGACCTCGGCGGATATGCCGGAGATCGATGCCGAGGTCATGGAACATCGGCTGACCGTCGATCCGAGGCACCGACCGATAAGAGAAAAGCTGCGCCACCACACCTCGGAGAGGCAGAAAGCGATCGCCGAAGAAGTAGACAAGCTCATCAAAGCCGGACTCATTTGGGAGGTTAGCTATCCGACCTGGGTCTCGAACGTGGTTCTTGTCAAGAAAGTGAATAACAAGTAGAGGATGTGCGTCGACTTCAAGAAGCTGAACAAGGCTTCTCCGAAGGATAGCTACCCCCTATCCAGGATCGATCAACTGATGGACGCAATCTCGGATCATGAGCTCCTCACCTTCATGGATGCCTTTTCTGGTTATAATTAGATATGCATGGCGCCCGAGGACGAAGAGAAAACCGTCTTCATTACTGACCGAAGTCTTTATTGCTATAGAGTCATGCCTTTTGGACTCAAGAATGCAGGGGCAACATACCAGCATTTGGTTAATAAGGTCTTCAAGGAGCAGATCGGTCGCAACATGGAGGTATACGTAGATGACATGCTCATCAAAAGTCGAGCTTCAACAGACCACCTTTCCGACCTTAAAGAGACCTTCGGTGCATTCAAGAAGCACAAGATGAAGCTGAACCCAACCAAATGCGCCTTTGGTGTAACCTCTAGAAAATTTCTCGGGTTCATGGTGTCAAGATATGGAATCGAGGCAAACCCCCAAAAAATCTGAGCCATTCGAGAAATGGCCATTCCAAAGATGATTAAGAAAGTTCAGCACCTGGCCGGAAAGGTGGCATCCCTAAATCGCTTCGTCTCAAGGTCGGCCGAACGATACATGCCCTTCTTCGAGGTTCTCAGGCGATCGAAGGACTTCTGCTGGACGGTGAAGTGCCAATAGGCATTCGAGAAGCTCAAAAACTACCTCGGCATGCTCCCGCTGCTGGCATAGCCCGAACCCGAGGAAGAATTATTTCTGTACCTAGATGTCTACCCGATGGCCCTGGCGGCAGTCTTGATCAGGGAGGAAGCAAAGACGCAGTGACCAGTGTACTACGTGAGTCGAGTTCTGAGGGACGTGGAGATCAAGTACTTTAGGTTAGAAAAACTAACTTACTATCTTCTAATTGCTATCAGGAGGCTCCGACCTTACTTTTAGGAGCACACCATGACGGTCCTCACAGACCAACCAATAAAAGCAGTTCTCCACCGAGCAAATGCTTCCGAAAGAATCGCAAAATGGGCAATCGAGCTCATAGAGTTGGACATCAACTACCGCCCCAGACCGTCGATTAAAGCCCAAATATTGGTGGATTTTATGCTGGAATGCACCATTCCAGTTGAAGCCGAGCTTGAATCAAGCAGAACTGGCACCAGAGCGAGGCCGAACTTCGATGAAGCTGAGCTGTCGCGGTCGATCCTCCCCAAAGAGAGCGTCGACCTCCCTGAAGGTTTCTAAGCTCTGCACGTGGATGGTTCGTCCAACTCCACTGGAGCTGGCGCGGGGCTGATCTTGGTCAGCCCCGAAAGAGTCATCGTCGAATACGCACTACATCTTGAGTTTTTCGTGACCAACAATAGGGTCGAGTACGAAGCACTGATCACCGGATTAAAGATAGCGAGGGAATTAAAAATAGATCGGCTTCAAGTCTACAGCGATTTTCAGCTCGTGGTTGGTTAAGTTGGCGGTGGCTACGAGGCACAGGAGGAAAGCATGGTGAGGTACCTCGAAAAAGTGAAGGACTTGATCCCGGCCTTCGGCATTCGGCACATCTTGAGGGTGGAAAATGCAAGAGCCGACCTTCTCTCCAAGTTGGCCGCTTCAACGCTGGCCGAACTGCCCAAAGAAGTATTTTTGGAAACTTTGAAGTGCTCGACCATAAAGGAATCTTAGGCCATCCTGTAGACGGAATTCGAGCCCAGCTGGATCGACAATTGATCACCTACCTTCAAGAGGGGGTCCTTCCCCACGACCGAAAGGAAGCTCGGAAGCTCAGGAATCAGGCCTCCCGCTACGTCTTATACGAAGGCAGGTTGTATAAGAGGTCGTACTCCCTCCCATTGCTGAGATGTCTCCGACCTTCAGAGGTCGACCTCACACTATGGGATGTGCACGAAGGACTCTGCGGAAGTCATGTAGGAGCCAGGTCCCTGTCGCAAAAACTACTCCGGTAGGGGTACTACTGGCCGACTCTATTTTGCGATTTCGTGAAATATGTAAAGAGGTGCGACCGCTGTCAGAAAAATGCTAGTGTGCAGAGGCAACCGGCATCCGAACTCACTTTGCTCATCTCACCCTGACCGTTTACATAATGGGAAATGGATATACTCGGCTCCTTCCCAATGGCATCTGGGCAGCGGAAGTTCCTCCTGGTCGCAATCGACTACTTCACCAAGTGGGTCGAGGCCGAACCACTCGCGAAGATTACCGAGGCTAAGGTGCAGGACTTCATCTGAAAGTCACTAGTCTATCGGTTTGGCCTGCCCCAAACCCTCATAACCGATAATGGGCGACAGTTCGCTAGGGCAAGGTTCGTTGAGTTCTGCGAAGGACTGAACATCTCCCACCGCTTCACATCGGTGGCTCACCCACGGCCAATGGGAAAGCTGAGATAACCAATCGGACCTTGCTGCAAAGAATCAAAGTAAGACTCGATAGGGCAAAAGAGGCCTGGGTGGATGAACTTTATCATGTCCTCTGGGCATACCGAACTACTCAGAGGGTGCCGACCAGAGAAACATCCTTCGCCTTGGCCTTCGGCACTGAGGTAGTTATCCTGGTCGAGCTTAAGCTCCCGTCTGTATGAGTCATGGGCTTCAACGAGCGGCACAAGCCCCAGGACCTCAGAGTCAACCTTGACCTTCTGGAAGAAAAGAGGGAGGAAGCCCACATCCGGATGGCAGCTTATAAACAGAAGGTGGCTCAGTACTACAACTCTAGGGTTAAAAACAAGACGTTCAGAGCAAGGAACTTAGTGCTTCGATAAGCCACTGTCACTCAGCCTCAGAGTCAAGGAAAGCTCGCCCCAAACTAGGAAGGTCCGTATGAGGTAATGGAGGTCATCCAACCCGAAACTTATCGCCTGAAGGAACTCGGAGGGATAGTACTTTTTTGACCGTGGAACTCAGAAAATCTGAGGATGTATTATCAGTAAGCTTCCTTTAAAAACTCCTTTGCTCTACATTATTGGTTTCTAGCATTACATGATGGCAGGAAAGAAATAAGTGAGAATAGCCCATTAGGAACAGGAGAAGAACCTCGTCCTGATGTGAGCAGATCAAAGACTCCTAAACCTCGACTGCAGGAGACAAGATCTCCCCCAGAGCAACATCGGCCATGGAAAATAAGACCTTCCCAAAATCGAAGGCCTCGTTCACCTTAGACAAGATGGGAGGAGATGGACGATGGTCCGAATGTGCCCCCATAGCTCGTTAGGAACAGGAGGAGGACCTCGTCCTAACGCGAGCAAAGTCGAAGGCCTCGTTCATTTTAGACGAGATGGGAGGAGAGGCTCAGACGACGGTCCATATGTGTCCCCACAGCCTGTTAGGAATAGGAGGAAGACCTTATCCTAATGCGAGCAAAGTCGAAGGCCTTGTTCACAAAGGACGAGATGGAAGGAGAGGTACGGACGACGGTCCGTATGTGCCCCCACAGCCCATTAGGAACAGAAGGAGGACCTCGTTCTAATACGAGCAAAGTCGAATGCCTCGTTCACAAAGGACGAGATGGAGGAAGACGAACGACGGTCCGAATGTGCCCCCATAGCCCATTAGGAATAGGAGGAGGACCTCGTCCTAAAGCGAGCAAAGTCGAAGGCCTCGTTCACCTTAGACGAGATGGGGGGAGAGGCTCGGATGATGGTCCGCATGTGCCCCCATAGCCCGTTAGGAACAGGAGGAGGACCTCGTCCTAACGCGAGCAAAGTCGAAGGCCTCGTTCACCTTAGACGAGACGGAGGGAGATGGACGACAGTCCGAATGCACCCCCACAGCCTATTAGGAATAGGAGAAGAACCTCATCCTAACGCGAGCAAAGTCGAAGTTAGGAACGGGAGGAGAACCTCGCCCTAATACGAGCACCCGCATCAACCTCAGCCAAAGAAGATAAGATCTCCCCCAAGCGATCGGGCCAACCTCGGCTGGAGAGCTTCAACCTCGATCAGATGAGGTCTCCCCCGAGCGACCTGGCCAACCTTGGCTGGAGAGCTTCAACTTTGACCTCGACTAGAGATAGGATATCTACCAAGCGACCGTGTCAACCTCGGTTGGAGAGCTTCAACTTCAACCTTGGCTAGAGAAGATCTCTTCCGAGTGATCGAGACGACCTCCGCCAGAGATAAGATCGGAGACAACCTCGTCCCAAGATCAGATCTCTCCCGAACGCCCGTATCAACTTCAGTTGTAAAAGACAATATTGCCCCCGAGGAGCTCAACCTCCGACTTCGATCACAGTGGATGAAGCCTCTCTCAATCTCGATTGGAGATGGGATCTCCCCCAGACTTCAAGTTCAATATCAACTTTAGCTGGAGATGAGATCTCCTCCGAGCTTCGACCTGGACCAGCACGAAGCTCAGAAGAAGACTTCGGCAGTCGCCTTTCCTGTACTTCCTTCCTTCGAGTTTCGAACTCAGAAGTGGGGTGCTAGTGTTAGGGATAACCCTGCTCCTATCGAAGTCTAGTTCGATGCTCAGCCCGATGCAACCAGTAGCCACAGAAGAGCTTCAGCAGATGGGCTTTAGTCGAACTATCCAGTGACCGAGCTCCTTCGGACTCTCAATGGTCGGGCCTCAACCAAAGTCCTTCAGTCGGACCTTAGTCGAGCTCCTTCAGACTTCTCAGCGGTCGTCCCTCGATCGAACTTCCAACGACCGAGCTCCTTCGGACTCCCAACGATCGGGCCTCAGTCGAAGTCCTTCAACCAGGCCTCAATCGAGCTCCTTCGAACTTCTCAGTGGTCGAATTCCTCAACGGTCGTCCCTCGGCCGAACTTCTGGCGATCGAGCTCCTTCCGAACTCCTCAGCGGTCGTCCCTCGATCGAACTTCTAGCGACCGAGCTCCTACCAAACTTCCCAGCAGCCGAGCCTTAGCCACGTACCTCCAGCCAGACGCCTATGGGAGTCGAACTTCTTCCAAGCTTCCTCTTCAAGAGCCTGAACTCCTCTAAAATGGGCACACGATGAAGGCCTTCAACCCTTCATTCGGTTGGTTCTGCAGCCATCACCATCAGTCCACCACAAGCGATAGCGATCCGCTATCAGACGGCGATGGCTATCACCATCAATCCACCGCACACGGCACCTTCCCATGAGACTGACTCTATCGAACCTCGAGCGGCCCACTAGCATGCAGCTACAGCTATCACCATCAAGCTCCGCTATAAAAAGGATCCTCCAGATATGCTAAGGCTAATCTCTCTGATCTCTAAGCTCTCCTCTTCTTCTCCAAGCTTCGAAACTCATTTTTGAGCACTCCATTCCTATTGGCCTAAGCTGATTTGATCGTTGGAGGGTCCTATCGGAGCCACCCCCCAACAACTCCAGACGGAACTTTGTTTTGCAAGTCCCCGACGGCGATCTCATCGGCCTCCACTCCAGCAGATTCCGACGACGATCAATTTCTGCATCAATAATATCTATATTTATTAAGTAAAATATATAAAAAATAATTTTTTTTAAATTATTTAATATCTACGATAGTGGTTTTATAATCACTATCATATTCATATCAATTGCTGCCATAGATTCTTGGTACAAATGGTGCCAACCGCTGCATTAGATCTATGACAGCGGTTAATAAACCGCTGCTATAGATTATCTATAGCGGCAATAATATAACCGCTGTTATAGATTATCTATGGCAGCGATTATGTAACCACTGTGATAGATAACCTATGGCAGCAGTTACATAACCGCTGCCATAGGTCGATTTATTATAGTGATTTATAAATCACTGCAATAGGATATCTATAGCAGCTGTTCAAGCAACCGCTGTAACAATCGCTGTCATAGAGCTACAGTGACGGCCACAATAGCAGCAATTAGAAAATTGCTGTCATAGCTTATGGCAACGATTTTTGGGCTATAGCAGCGATTACGAACCACTGCCATAGTCTTTTTTTGTAGTAGTGAATGCTTCAGTCAAGCTGGCTTGGCTTTTGACCAAGCCAGCTCGAGCAGAGGTCCAGAAAGTATATCAGGCTGATACGCTAGACAAGAGCCGAGCCAGCTCGAGCAGAGGTTCAGAAAGTATATCAGACTGATATGCTAGACAAGTTGGCTCGATACGTGCCCGAGCCGGCTTGAGTAGAAGTCGAGCTGACTTGAACCCTAAGATAGCCAGCTCAAGCAGGAGATCAGAGAGTGCTTGTAGGAGACATCACCATCGAGCTGGCCTAATTGCTGATCGAGCCAACTTGAGTGATGAATAGAGCAGTTCGTGGATTGTGTTCTGGCCTAGGATTGGGTTTAATTCTAGAAACTTAGGACCTTGGTTTGTAAGATCCTAAGGGGGCTAACCTAAGAATTAAGCTGGAATTTTTCTAATGGGTGTGTGCATGAGAGACATGGATGTACATGGGCATGGTGAGTGCATCACATTAGATTAGCTAGGGGAGTTTTTTAGATTGGGTCTTATTTGACTAGGTATATATATACTATGTATTGAGTTTTGTAAAACCAGAGAAGCACGAAATCAATACAAGCCTTTTCTCCCTGATATATCTCTCTTCCTCTCTCATTCTCTCCCTCTTCTCCACATCTATGGTTTTCTAGGATTTCAACAGAATGACCCTCTCTTTCCTCGAATCTTTGTTATTGTTTTTGCAATCTTCAAGTAGCAAGGATTGTTCCAATAATTAATATCAAAGCAGTACCGATTATTCCAACATTTGGTATCAGAGCCCTATTGTTAGATTTGATGGAGGAAAGGACAAAGCTTCGCTTGGGGTTGTGGTAAGATGCTGAACAAATTTTTTTGAACACTGTTTATTCTCTTTTGTATTTGGTTATTGGAATCTGATTGGGATGGCATCGAGTACCATCAAGGTGGACTTTGAAAAATTTGATGGTAATGATAACTTCAGTCTTTGGCAGCAAAGGATGAAGGATCTGCTGGTGCAGAATAGAATCTACAAGATTTTGACTCGTGAAAAACTAAAAAAGATTTCTATTGAAATGGGAGGAACTTAAAGAGATAGCCTTCAGTACGATTCGTATGTGCCTCGCTGATAAAGTTCTACCAGAGATTAACATGAAAACCACACCGAAGGAGCTTTGGTAGAAATTGGAGAACACATATATGGGCAAGAACATGACAAGAAGCAACTATACAATTTGGGGATGCCTGAAGGAGGAGACCTAGTTTCCCATATTTAGAAGTTCAATCAAATTTGCTCGGATGTTATGAGCCTTAATGTGAAGATTTATGAGGATAGAGCTCTCTTATTATTGTGTTTTCTACCTACAGCATATGATGGTCTTATTACTACTCTGATGTATGGAAAGGAGACATTAAACTTCGAGGAAGTGGTTAGAGTTCTCAGGTCCAATGAGCAACGAGAGAGGCTAGTTAAAGAAAACCCTAATTCTAAGGTGCTTTCTGTGAATGAGATACAAGGAAAGCCTAAGAAGAGGACTCGAGATAAATCTAAGGATAGATCAAAGTCTCATGAAAATTAGAAGGCTTGAAAATGTTACAAGTATCATCAACCTGATCATATTAGAAGAAATTGCCTACTTTTGAAGAATAAAAAGGGGAAGGGCACTTCTAAGGGTGGATCGACCAACGGGAGTGGTGCTCTATCATTTGAAGATAGTGGAGAAGATATACTGATAGTATTAGATGAACTAACAGAGTTGGATAACCACTGGATACTAGATTCAGTATGTTCCTACCATTACACTGCACATCGAGAGTGGTTCTCAACATACGAGAGATCCGATGGAGGAAGTATAAGTCTTGAAAATGATCACCCATATAAAAATGCTAGTATTGGAACAATCAGAGTGAGAATATATGATGGAGTCATACAAACACTCGATAATATGAGGCATGTGCTAAAACTAAAGAAGAACTTGATATCCTTAGGTTACTTGGAAGGACAAGGGTATGCTTTCAGTGGTCAACCGGGCAGCGGATGTTTGAGGATTTTCAAGGACGCATTGGTGGTGATGAAAGAGAGAAGACGGATCAACAACCTATACAAGATGGAGGGCTCAGTGGTTAAAGATAGTGCGGAGGTGTCTATAGTAGCACAGGAGGAGCAGCTAGCCTACAAGCTGTGGCACTATCGTATGGATCACTTGAGTGACAGGAGACTCACAGAGTTGAGTAAGAGAGGTCTGATTCTAACACTTAGAAAGGAAGGTGATGATCTATGTGAGCCCTATATCTATGGCAAACAGCACAAAGTTTCATTTGCCAGTAGTACCAAGCAAAGTAAAGCTATGTTGAAGCTTGTTCACTCGGACATATGGAGACTGGCATCTATTGCATCTCGAGGTGGAGCAAGATATTTTGTCACATTCATAGATGACTTCTTTAGGAAGGTATGGATCTATCTGATGAGAAAAAAATTAGATATTTTTTGTCCAATTTAAAATCTAAATAGCTGAGGTAGAGAAGGAGACAGAGCACCTAGTGAAGTGCTTGAGATCTGATAATGGAGGAGAATACACCAGCCTAGCATTCAGAAGATACTATGAGAAAAATGGAATAAAATGCTATTACACAGTGAAG
Organism: Cocos nucifera; assembly: GCA_006176705.1. Taxonomy (NCBI): domain Eukaryota; kingdom Viridiplantae; phylum Streptophyta; class Magnoliopsida; order Arecales; family Arecaceae; genus Cocos; species Cocos nucifera. The sequence continues at coordinate 1,887,444 of QRFJ01000091.1, read as the reverse complement.
ATGACCCCTTAGCAGAATGGTGTCATGGAGAGGATGAATCGAACACTGACAGAGAAGGCCAGAAGCTTGAGGCTACAGGCATCACTGTCCAAATCGTTTTGGGGTGATGCTCTTATTGATGCATGTTTTTTTGTGAATAGGTCTTCCCATAGAAATTTGAATGGAGGACTTTCAAAGGCTGTCTGAAGTGGAAAGAAGGTGAAGCTTGGCCACCTAAAGGTGTTCGGCTATCCTGCATATGCTTTGGTAGAAGAAGCCACTAGAAGCAAGTTGGATCCAAAGTCATAGAAGATGATATTCATCGGATTTTCATGAGGTGTGAAGGATTACTTGCTATAGGATTCACAATCCCAGAGATGTGTCATTAGTAGCAATGTGATATTTGACAAGAAGAGCATCGTGTTGAAATTGGGAAGTGTAGATGAAGTTATGAAGACAACACAGGACAGCATGGGATAGCTCTTAGATACAGGTGATTTGCCCTCAACATCAACCTTGGGTCGTGTTCAGTTTGAGGTGGAGTTAGGTAGGCATGGTGATACAGCTGTGGAGGACCAACATAGAGAGTGATCTATCCTAAAAAAGATGTAGAGACAGCCATAGGTAGCAGACTTGCAAGAAACTGTAAGAGAAGTAGCACTACACAAGCCAAAGCGCACTATTCATAAATCGATGCGATTGGCATTGATGAGACTATCTCTTATGCTCTCATCGCTATCGATGGAGATTCAAAGAGCTTTGAAGAAGCCATGGAGAGCTCGGATCGGAAATCATGGATGCAGGCTATGATGGAGGAGATGGAGTCTCTTAGAAAGAATAAGACATGGCAGCTAGTGGATCTACCGAATGATGCTTTGACCTGTTAGCTCTAAATAGATTTTTACTAGAAAAGAGACACCTTCAGAGCAAAATGGAGTGAGGTACAAGGCTAGACTGATAGCCAAAGGATACTCATAGAGAGAAAGGATTGATTACTCCAAAGTCTTTTCTTCGGTTGTCAGACATACGTTCATTAGGGTGCTGTTGAGTATGGTTGCTGCTCATGACTTGGAGCTAGAGCAAATGGACATTTAGACAGCATTCCTCCATAGGGATTTGGAGGAGAACATATACATTGAGCAGCCATAGGGCTTCAAGAAGCCTGGGTTAGAGGAAGAGGTCTGTTTATTGAAAAAATTGATGTACGGGTTGAAACAATCTTCTAGATAGTGGTACAAGCGGTTTGATACATATGTGAGAAGTATTGATCTTTCCAAGTGTGATCGTGACCTATGTGTATATGTGAGGTCTCTAGAAGATGGATCTTGATTATACTTACTCTTGTATGTAGATGACATAATAGCATGCAAGAGTAAGAAAGTTATGTAGGATTTGAAAGGAGCTTTGTCTCGGGAGTTTGAGATGAAGAACTTGGGGTCTGCAAAGAAAATCCTTAGTATGAAAATCATCAAAGACAAAACCAAGAGGCTACTGCATCTATCTCAGGAAGGATACATCAAGAAGGTCTTGGAGAGATTTGGACTGAAGGTGGCCAAACCGACTGAGCTGCCACTTGCCGAGCATGTTAGACCTCTAAGATCATGTCACCACAAATTGAGATGGAGGTTCAGGAGATGAAAAAGGTTCCATATGCTTTTGATGTGGAAAGTACTATATACTTTATGGTATATTGTAGGCCGGATTTAGCCCATGCAGTGAGTCAGGTGAGCGAATTTATGGCTCAGCCTGGAAAGGAGCACTAGAGAGCACTAAAGGATGTCCTTAGATACTTAGCAGGTTCAGTTAGGATTGGCATATGCTATGATCAGCGGAAAGGTACTGAGGAACATCCTAATATGTCCAAGGAGGCTCGAGGGCTAATAGAGGGATTTATAGATGTAGATTTTGGTGGAGATGTGGATACTTGACATTCGACTATAGATTTTGTATTCAACCTATACGGAGGTCCTGTCTCATGGAGATCTTGCTTGCAGCTAATTACGATCTTATTCACTATCGAAATGGAGTACATTAGTATCACGGAGGCAGTGAAGGAAGCTCTATGGTTAAAAGAGCTTGGCGCTAGAAATGAAATTCTCACAGGATGCAGTCAGAGTGCATTGTGATAGTCAAAGTGCTTTGTTGCTCGTATAAAACTCTGTGTATTGCATGGACCAAGCACAATGATATCAAATACCACAGGATCAGAGAGATAATGGAGGATGGTGAAGTAGAGCTAGTAAAGGTTCACACCAAGAAAAATCTAGTTGATGTGCTCATAAAGGTACTTCCACGGAATAGCTTTTATAATTGCATGGTATTGATGGGGCTGATGGATAGAGCTAAGTTCACAAGGGCTTGAAAGCACCAAAGTGGAGATCGTGAGCTCAGGTATGGTGCTTTCAAGCCTTGGAAGCAGATAGAAAGAGAGCAAGAAGCGAATGGAATCAGTCATCGAAGATCATCAGAAAATGCTTCATTCGAGCCAGCTCGGCTCTTGACCGAGCCAGCTCGAGTAGAGGTCCAGAAAGCGTATCAGGCTGATATGCTAGATGAGCTAGCTCGATACATGCCCAAGCCGGCTCGAGTGGAAGCCGAGCTGGCTCGAACCTTGAGACAGCTGGCTCGAGCAAGAGACCAAAGAGTGCTCGCAAGAGACATCATCATCGAGCCAACCCGATTGCTGATTGAGCTGGCTTGAGTGGTGATAGAACAGTCTGTGGATTCTGTTCTGGCCTAAGATTGAGTTTAATCCTAGGAACTTAGGGCCTTGGTTTGTAAGGTCCTAAAGGGGCTAACCTAAGGATTGGACTAAGATTTGTCCAATGGGTGTATGCATGGGAGACATGGATGTACATGGGCTCAATGAGTGCATCACATTAGGTTAGCTAGGAGAGGTTTTTAGGTTGGATCTTATTTGACCAGATATATACACACTATGTATTGAGTTTTGTAAAATCAAAGAAGCACGAAATCAATACAAGCCTTTTCTCCTTGAAATATCTCTCTTTCTCTCTCGTTCTCTCCCTCTTCTCCATGCCCTAGGATTTTCTAGGGTTTCAACAGAATAGCCCTCTCTTTCCTCGGATCCTTGTTGCTATTTCTACAATCTTTAAGTAGCAAGGATTGTTCCAACAATTGGTATCAAAGCAATACCGATTATTCCAACAATAAATCTGAAAAAAATTAACGGTGTAAGATTTTGGTTGGTGCTCTTGTTAAAAACCAACTAGATTTATTTATGAGCTCAAAAAAATAAATACACTATAATCCAGAATAATTATGGTAAAAATTTTAAGAAAAGCTTGAAAAGTGGACATAGGTGCAGGTTGCATCGAACCACTATAAACTTTGTGTGTTTGTATTATGACTTTTCTTCTTGTTTTCCTTACTTTCTTTACCTTGCTTTTAATTTTTGATTTGCATTATTTAGATTCTTGATTTGCATACACTATCTTACTTATGCTGTAGCTTAAAGCCTTCACCTCACAAACTCTTTAATTTGCTTAAATTAAAGTACATATTTGTTTAGAGATAAATTTAGTTAAAATTTTGAAAGAACCTAATTTACACCCCCCTCTTGGGTTGCTATCTCTGGGAAACACTTGTTTTGAGTTGTATAATTATCTCTTCTAATCCTTGCATTGTTTTTCGTTTATAGCACGAGGTCCAATTGCCGAGGAGGAAGATTGACCAATTGTAAAACATGCTTTGAGAGAGTGCTTCAAACTAAAAAATCCTCCCATTTTTCTCTTTCTAGACTGCCTAGCATATAGTTGTGAATAAACTGTCCCAAGCTTGCTTGTAGAAATTTAGTGGGAGCAATTCCTTTGCCAATCTTTCCATACTATTTTGATGTTGTCCAAAGGAGGAGGAATATGAAGCTTTTGAATGATCCCTTTCCAAATAGTCGTGAAATACCTGCAAAATAGGAACAAATGGTCTGTAATTTCATCATCAATATAGTATAGGAGATAACTTTATGTATCTTGTATATTCCTTTTCTTCAAGTTTTCTATTGTTAAAATTTTATTGTGAAAGAGTAGTCAATTAAATACTTTACCTTTTCTGCTAGAGGGATTTTCTAGTTTGTTTTGGTGAAATCTAACTGTATTCCTCCATTACTAACAAACATATTGCACTCTTTTACTTTGAAGATCCCTTTAGGGTTCCATTTCCATGTCACTATGTTAGGTGTATTGGATAGGCTAATTTCACTGATTTAGCTCAAGAATTGCTAAAAATTTGCCACCATGTTCAATGAAATATCTTCTCTAAATTAGGTTCTAGGATCAGCTTCAGAGAGGAACCTTTCCACTATTATTTTTAGCCTTAATGCAAGTAGATAAAACATTGGATATATACTTCAAAGGTTCCATATTCTTCCAATGATCATGTCACATCGATATTTGCTTTCCATTTCCCAACTTGAATTGCACACTTTAGTGGAAGGTGTCTAACTTAACTGTACTTTTCCATAGAAGGAGGGATATTTTAGTTTTTTCTTTTCCATTTGGCTTGAGATTTTGTTGCTGTAGTGTAGATTATGAATGAGTGATCTCCAAGTTTTGTTATGTTCTTGATGAAATCTCCACTAATATTTAGAAAGGAGGCTTATGTTGAACATTTTTAAGTTTAGTACTTCTAGTCCTCCAAATTTTTTTGGTCTACATACTTATTCCTAGTTGTTGAGGCCGTGAATACCATGACAAGTTTTGTCTCCGCTCCATAGAAGTTTCTTCATTTTTTATCAATCTTATCAAGTATTTCCTATGGGAATAATAGTGATGGCATCTAGTAGATAGAGATAGAACTAAGCACTACATTAACCAATATTAGTCTCCTTCCAATTAATAGTCCAAATGATAGTACTTTGCCTTTCCATGCTGCCAATTTTCTTTCTATTTTATCTTCGAACACCTAATCATTTGCACTTGAATTTCTAAAGTTAAGCGGCAGACCAAGATAATTTGTTGGCAGTGAAGCACTGCTACATCCTACGAGCCATGCAAAATACTTGCTTAATGTTTTTGAAATACCAAAATTGTATGATGAGGTTTTATCAAAATTAATTTTTAAGCCAATTGCTAATTTATAAGCACAAAGTATGAATTTCAGGTTTGAGGCATGTTGTCGGTTGACATTGCATATTAGCAATCTATCATCTGCATATTGTATGCGCAAGATGTCTCTTGTTGCTTCTTTTGTCTCAATACTATCGATCAGATTGTTTGAAGCTACAATTTTGATAATTCTTCCAAGAAGATCCAATGCTACGATGAATAATATTGGTGAAAATGGGTCGCCTTGCTTAAGGCCCTGTTTGGCTTGAATCCAATTCAGAGGAATCCAATTCAGAGGATCCCCATTTATGCTTAGTGACAGCTTACTGGCGGATGGAATGTTCTGCACCACTTCAGACCAAAGCCCTTGCATCAAGAAGAGGTAGAAGGAAAGGCCAACTAATCCTATCGAAGGCCTTTTCAACTTTGAATATCAAATCTTTCTATTTGGATTTGTTGCAATAAGAGATGATTCCATGAAACAGAAAACAGCAACAAGTTAGCCAGCACCCCTTTTAATTAGAAACATCGGAAGACAGCAGGACAACTTGATGCAAGAAATAGCTCAAATTCAACAAGAAGAAGCGATGCATCTAAATGAGTCCGGAGATTGGACAGAGAAATGATGAAATCAGCTGCTTGCTTTCTAGCTGAAGCATGGATTTTGATGGGATCTAATAGAGCAGCGCAGGTTTTGACATCGTTTCTTCCCCAATACACAAAAGAGAGCACCGTTTCATGATTGAAACAAACCTGCAGGACTACACTTCAGCAAAATAGGTTTTGCTCTGACTTAGATTTACAGGAATTGATAGAAACAAATCTGTAACAGTATATGCTTCTGATGGACAATGGAATCTCTGTGAAAATTTTAGAGACGGTTTAGATATCCTAATGTTTTTTTTCTGACAGTCTTTGGAAAGCTTTCAGGTTCCCAATTTAGCCAACTCGGCTATTGCCCTGTTTCTTTATAAACTGTATTACTTTGAAATAAAAATAGGGTGGTTCATCCTCCCTTTTCATCAATAAAAAAAAAGGATATGATTCCATGAATGATAAGTAGCAATCAGAAATTTGTCTACCTTTGATAAAGGAGGATTGATAGCTAGACACTATTACTTGGTCAATGACTTGGAAACCTAAGTCTCCAGGACGCTTGGGAATTCCTAATGTACAGATTTGGTGGTTGTCTTTGCTTAGCAAAATCGCAGGATTCATGGTTCAATCTCCTGATTCTTGCTACTCCGTGCATTATCAGCAAAGTATAATTTCCAAGGAGATTGGTGTAATTATCATCCACCTATATGTGAGAACCTGAGAAGCTATTTTGAACGTGGGTAAGCAAGGCTGATAGGTTTAGGTGAAAGGATTTATATTTACACCTAGCCATGGTTATCAAAGGTTCCTCTTTCTAGGATGGTTGTTATCTGCAAAATGGAACTATTGGCTAGTCATTCCACGCTCAATTATTTCATTCTTGACTGTAGGAAATGAAATTTAATCTTTTAATTTAATGCTTCCTTGTGCCAATTGTATCTCAGATCCTTAAAACTCCTATTGCAAAACATGGAGATCATATGCTTTGTTGGGGGAGAAGGTTTCATATCTAAAACTAGTTGAAGACCCGTACGTTGCATGGGATAGATAATTACGATCTGTAATTATTAAAATTTTTAATAATAAATATTCATAATAAATATTTTTTTATTTTTTAATATTTTATTTATTTATTTATTCATCTATTATATATGATATATTTTTTATTATTTTATAAAATAATATTTTATTTTATATTTTTTCTTCCTATTCTTATACCTTCTACGTGCCTGTCGGTACTGCTGCACCTCCCTATCACCCCATCATGGCTCTCCTCTTTTGGCAAATGCTGATCTCTATCTCACCCCCACCCCCTCTCTTCTTCTCATACCTTCTCCACGCTTGCCGGTGCCGTCCCACCCCCTACCGCCCCATAATCACTCCCCTCTGTAACATCCCACCCCTAAATTTTGGGTGACGGTGCTATAACCCATCCTTATCTAAAGGTTAAGAAAATTTCTAAACTTTAATCAAGCTGAACTTTAACATTCTTTAATAACCTGCTTTCATATAAGCTGATCAAACCTGTAAATCTGCATCACAAGCATTTCAACTAAATATTTTTAATATACTAAAGAAACACTCCAATTTAACTTATCATTTTATAACCATCACTCGGTATTATACTTATAAAATTAAACTTTACACATTCATTTCCTTCATAAACCACTCCTTTAATACACATCATCTCAAAACAAGCTAAAATATACACATGTAACTGTTTTTAGCTTTACTATCTCAGCTATACAATGCTTCTCAAAATATATCTATATACATGCTCCTATTACCAAAAATAATTCCTCCACTACAGGTGTTGATACACCAGCCGATACGAACCTTTGAACTATGCTACTCCAAAACTGCAAGTAGAAAAGTGAGGAGTGAGACTTGGGGAAGTCTCAATAAGTGCATCCAACTATCAATGAAAACTTACTATACTTATTATAATACAATGCATAGCATGTATCAACAAGCTGATAAACAATTGAATGAAATAAGTATGAATTACATGAAAAGTTCTTCTAAAGCACAAACCTTTGCTTACCCCTGATGATACCATAGCAATGTATTTCCATAGGGTTTCAAATGAGTATACACATCATAACAATATCCTCATATGAGCAGACGACACACTTTTATATGAGTAATTTCACCATAATATTTCACATACCCTCATACGAGCAGACGACATACTCTCATATGAGAAATTCCACCATAATATTCCACATATCCTCATATGAGCAAACGACATACTCTCACATGAGAAATTCGATCATAATATTCCACATACCCTCATATGAGCAGATGACATACTTTCACATAAGAAATTCGACCATAATATTTTACATACCCTCATATGAGCAGATGACATACTCTCATATGAGTAACTATACCACCATCATAATACACTCTCATATGAGCAATGACACACTCTCATATGAGCAGTCAAAACAACCACAAATGGATCGATTCTATGGGCAGCCTACCTTATCACCAAAGGACAACACACACCCATGAATGGACTGATCCCATAGAACATAAGCAGAAATCAACCTATCTCATCGATATCAATAAGCCCCGTGGCACATAAATAGAAATGAACCATACATAAGGTGAAACCATACAAGAGATCACTATGAAACATGTTTAAAATCACTAAGCATGCCTTTTTAAAATCATACACACATATACACTACTACAAAAAGGAGCTACGACAGTGTATACTATAGCAGCGATTTTCGAAACCGCTATAATAGAATCTATGAAAGCAATTTTAAAGAACCGCTGCCATAGATCAGACATATAGCAGCGGTTTAAACGAACCGCTGCCATAGATCGATCTATGGCAGTGGTTTCAAATAACCGCTGTCATAGGTCAACCCTATAGTAGCGGTTCTTTAAAATTACTGCTATAAATTGATCTATGGCAGTTGTTCTATAAAATTGCTGCCATAGATCCGATCTATGGCAACGATTCTTTAAAATCGATGTCATATTTTTTTTATATTTTTACTCTAAATATTATATAATTTTAAAATTTAATATCCATCTTCATCATTCATTATCTAAATAATTATCATTAGAGTATCATCATAAAAGATCGCCTCGATCCAATGGCCCTAGCTTCATCGATCAAAAAATTTATTTTCGACGATCACGAACGATGATGTGATGATCTGATAGATGGAGATCTTCGATCAGTTCAAAATCTGCAATGATGACTTGATGATATTTATAACATACTATCAAAGTTTCACTTCAATCAAATATCGTTATCATGGTCAATTTAGTATGGAATGATTTTGATCGTTAAATGAAAAGCAAGCGATCAAAAGGCCAAACGATGTCCGATTATGAGATAATTTTTTTTATAAATGATCTTAGCTACTACTTTAATCATTTTTTATGATGGTGATTATAAAATTTAACTCATAGATCTATGAACGATCCAAACTATACGTTGCTTGGTAACCATTCTTAAACTATGTTGGTAGTTATGCTCGTGCTTTTATAATATCTGCTTAACGTGAACAATTCATATAAAAATAATTAAAATTTTATGATCATCACCATATAAAACTATTAAAATTATAGCAAAGATCATTTAACTAAAAAATTATCTCATAATCAAATACTATTTAGCTTTTTGATCGCTTGTCTCTAATTTAACGATCAAAATCATTCCATACTAAAATAACCATGATAATGATATCCGATTAAAGTAAAACTTTGATAGTATGCTACAAATATTATCAAGATTATCATTGCAAATTTTTAAACTGATCAGAGGTCTCCATTTATCAGATCATTATGTCATCATTCATGATCGTCGAAATTAAATTTTTTTGATCGATGAAGCTAGGGCCATCAGATCAAGGTGACCTTTTATGATGATACTCTAATGATAATTATTTAGATAATGAATGGTAAAGATGAATATTAAATTTTAAAATTATATAATATTTAGAGCAAAAGTATGAAAAATTAATTTTTAATTTATGGCAATGATTACTGAAAATCGCTGCCATATATCTATGGCAGCGGCTAGAAAACCACTACTATAGATCTATGGCAGTGGTTTTTAATAACCGTTGCTGTAGATAGGTTAAAATTTTCTCAATTTTTCTTCATTCCCTCCCGTGCATGCTCTCTCTCTCCCTCTCCATGCTCTCCACCACCAGTGAGACCCCGCCCCTCTCCTTCCCTAGCCAACGCCGCCCCTCCTTCCCCCCGATCGCCCCCACCTCTCGGTACCCCCCCTCCTCCTTGCTCACCACCCCATCCCCGGCCACCCTTGCCTCTCGAACCCTCCCCACCCCTCTCCGATCGATCCCCTAACCCCCGCCATCCCCACCTCTCGAGCTGCCCTCCCCACCATCGCGCACCCACACCCCACCCCCCCGATCTCCCCGTCACCACACCCTCCACCACCACCCCTCGGCCCCCCATCCCCGATCATCCCTCCTCGCCATCACGCACCCACACCCCACCCCCCATCCGACCTCCCCATCACCGTGCCCCCCCGGCCCCCTCATCCCCGGCTGCCCCTCTCCGCCACCGTGCACCCACCCACCCCTCGACCTCTCCATCACCGTGCCCCCGCCACCCCCACCCCCTGGCCGCCACACCCCTGACCATCGCGCACCCACCCCCGACCTTCCCATCACTGCGACCCCCACCACCACCCCGACCACCCATCCCCGGCCACCCCTCCCACCACCGTGCAAACCCCCCGACCCCCATCCCCGACCGCCGCCCTACCTCTCGGTGCCCCCCGCACAACCCCCCAACCCTCGCCACCCCCACCCCCTAGGCCACCCCACCCCGTCACCGTGCACCACCACCCCCTCCCCCAGCCTCCCCATCACGGCCCCCCCCGAGCCGCCTTTCCCTCTCTCTCCCCTCTATCTCTTTCTTTCTTTTTTCTCTTTCTCTCTTTTCTCTCTCTATTTTACTATCTTGCTCTTATTTCGTAGGTTACCTCTAGCACCATCGTCAACGATCCTCGGAGGTTTCGGTGCAACCTCCTCTCCATAGCCGTAGATATAATTTTTTTAATTTTATAGTATTATTTATTAATCACTTATATTTATACTAATTTATAGAATATTTATAATAAATATTATAAATATTATAATTATCTGCATGACATAGATTTTGGATTGTATCATGATGGTAGTCTTGATCGTGTCATGTCGGCGGTCGTGAACTAGATCTGTCAATGGATTGGGTTTGGATCGAAACATGAATATTCAGATCCAGATTTAATTTTAATTATTGGTACCGAACCCAAATCCGAATATTCGATGGATTTGGCCTTGAAGTACCAGACTTGGACCCTAATAAATCTTGGGTATCCGGACCCGATTCTGAAACCCAAAACTAAGAAAGGGAGAGATTGAGAGGGAGATCGATAGATTGAGAGAGGAAGGGTCGGTCGCTTCAACCGTCGGCAAGGAAGACCAATAGTGGGAGAGAGGGAGGAAGGGGGTCCGGCCTTGCCGATGAGGGAGATCGAGAGAGGGAGAGAGGGAGGGGTTCGACCTCGCCGCCATCACCGACAAGGGAGATCAAGAGAGGGAGAGAGGAAGGGAGGGGTCCTTCCTCGCCGCCGTCACTGGGAGGGAGGGGGTCCAGTCTCGCTGGTGAGGGAGATCGAGAAAGGAAGAGAGGAAGAACAAGAGAGGAGAGAGGGAGGGAGGGGTTCGGCCTCGCTGCCATCGTCGGCAAGGGAGATTGAGAGAGGAAAAGAGGGAGGGAGGGGGTCCGACCTCACCAACAAGGGAGATTGAGAGAGGGAGAGAGGGAAGGAGGGCGTCCCGAGTCCAGGCTAATAAGGAGAGAGGGAAGGAGGGAGATCGAGAGTTGTTTATTATGTGCTAAGAGGACGACTGATAAGCAAATCATTGCTAGTGGATTCTAGATCGTGCCGACGATCATGAGCTGTGCCGACCACTAAGAGAATCTTCGGTCTATAGGATTTGGTGTGGTGCTCCCAAATCTTGGGAGGCCATAGGAGGAGCCAGGGTGTCGACTTCGAAAGATTAGGATGGGTATGAGTCCTAGGGCTAGTACAAGAGTTATCCTAGATGAAGACGGCATGTAGTCCTGCACGAAGCTCAAGATTCAACTGTGAGAACCTTGAGGGGGCTTGGTAGGTGCTCTGGAGACCTGGGTCATAAAGAGCATGTGTGGAACCGTCAGCATCATGTTTTTATTGCGTGAGATCGGATCTACAACTATTGCCCATCCTTAATTATTTATTAATGTAGTTTATGTTATAAAATTTATTGCATAATATTTTTTAGATGTTTATATCTTGTTGCTTTTGTTTATTATATTGCATAATGATAGACCCATCAATTGATTAATGTACATAATCTTCGGCATCCATACAATTCTATATAATTATACAGATGAGAGAATTATGTATAATGATCAATTGATTGTCTAATTTAGATAGTTTAAAAATTATAAATAATTTTATAGATAATTACAGTAATTAAATGGTATGCTAAAGATTTTGATTGAAATTTTGGATAGTATTTTTCTTTTATTCTCCCTACACGGAAGAACTAAGAAGAAATACCGTCAAAATTTCATTCGATCCCTGTTGCATATCATTTGATTATGGTAATGAATCTATAGAATTAATGCAATTTCTAAATGGGATAGGACCTATCTTTACCTATTAGTTGGTGATAGGATACATTTATTGCATATCTAAAAATGATATTTAATGTGAGTTCCACACATAATTTAATTATAGTATTATCATTTTTAAAATGGATAAGGGATGGATGAAGTTTAGTAGACTCTCACCAGAATATGAGAATGGACTTAAAAATTTTTTTGATTTTGTTGTAGAGAAATTTGGGGACCATGAACTAATCCAATGTCCTTATAAAAAATGTATGGATGGATCATGGCTACCTGGTCAAGATGTCAATGATCATCTCACTATCTATGGCTTTAAAGCTGGTTATGAAATTTATTGGGACCAACATGATAAGGGCAAGCCGCAAGGAGGCGATCAACCTAATGGGAGAGTGGAACAAATAATTTATGATATTTTTCCATTTGTTGGCCATAATGATGGTGAATCTACGTCCATGCTTGATCCTGTGGTTGGTCGAATAACAAACAGTGAGGATGTAGAGAAGGTCTGCAAGTTGATGGAGGATGCTAATATTTCGTTGTATCCTGGATATGAAAAGATGGCGAAGCTGGAGTTCTTAATCTGGTTGTATCATGCAAAATGTTCTAATGGGTTTAGCAATAATGGAATGAACTGCATACTAGAGCTTTTGGAAGATATTCTTTCGGATGATGCATAAATTTTGAAGAATAATTATGAGGCATCGAATATTATTGAACAGCTAGACTTTACTTACACTAAGATACATGCATGTCCCAATAATTGCATGCTCTATTGGAAGGAGGATGTCAACCAAAATGAGTGCACGAGGTGCGATATATCAAGATGAAAATAGAATAAAGATGGCACATTGACTCGTATACCTCAAAAGTTGATGTAGCACTTTTTTTTGATTCTGAGACTACAAAAATTATTTATATCGATAAAAACATCGAATGACATGAGATGGCATGAAGAGAACTGAACAAAAGATGATGTATTGAGGCATCCAGCCGATGGAGAGGCATGACAGAAGTTTAATGAATTACATCCTAACTTCGCATAGGAGATACGTAATATAAGATTGGGCTTGTCGTGCAATGGTTTTAATCCATTCAAGAATATGAATACACTACTACAAAAAGGTTCTATGGTAGCGCATACTAATGGCAGTAGTTTTTGAAACCACTGCCATAGACCCTATGACAGCGGTTAGGTTCATTATAATCGCTGCTATAGTTTGGACCTATAGCAGCAGTTAGTAAAATCTCTACCATAATTCGGACCTATAGTAGCGGTTAGTTGGAACTACTGCTATAAGCTTATTTATGGCAGCGGTTAATTATAACCGCTGCCATATATATATATTTTTAAATATTATATAATTTTAAAATTTAATATACATCTTCATCATTCATTATCTAAATAATTATTATTAGAATGTCATCGCAAAAGATCGCCTCAATCCAATGGCCCTAGCTTCATTGATAAAAAAAAATTGATTTTGACGACAACGAATGAAGATGTGATGATCTGATAGATAGAAATCTTCGATGGATCCAAAAATTTGAACGATGATCTCGGTGATGTTTGTAGCATCCTATCAAAATTTCACTTTATTGGATATCGTTATCTTGGTCAATTTAGTATAGATTAGTTTCAATCGTTAAATGATAAACGAGTGATCAAAGGATCAAATGGTGTTCGATTGTGAGATAATTTTTTTTATAAATGATCTTGGCTACTATTTTAATCATTTTTTATGATGGTGATTATAAAATTTAACTCATGAGATGAAGAACGATCTAAAACTATACGTCTTCTGATAACTATTTTGAAACTTCATTGGTTATTATGCTCGTGCTTTTGCAATATCTATTTAACATGAATAATTTATATAAAAATAATTTAAATTTTACTATCATCATCAGATAAAATATTTAAAATTATAAAAAAGATCATTTAACTAAAAAATTATCTTATAATCGAACGTTGTTTAATCCTTTGATCGCTTGTTTCTAACTTAACGGTCGAAATCATTCCATACTAAATTGACCAAGATAATGATATCCGATTGAAGTAAAATTTTGATAGTATGCTAAAAACATCATCAAGATCATCGTTACAGATTTTTGAATTCATTGAAGATTTTTATCTATCAGATCATCGCATCACCGTTTGTGATCATCGAAATTGAATTTTTCTAATCGATGAAGCTAGGGCCATCAGATCGAGGCGACCTTTTGCGACGACACTCTAATAATAATTATTTAGATAATGAATGATGAAAATAGGCATTAAATTTTAAAATTATATATTTTTAAAAAAAATAAAAAAAATTATTTTCAATCTATGGCAGCGGTTATCAAAAATCGCTGCCATAGATCTACGACGGTGGTTATAGAATCGCTGCCATAGATCTATGGCATCGATTTTAGATAACCACTGCCATAGATCTATGGCAGTGGTTCGATAATTGCTACCATAGGTTAAGTTAAAAATCCTCAATTTTTTTTTGCTTTCCTTCCGTGCGTGCTTGATCTATCTCTGTCTCTCCTCCTCCGATCGGCACTACCCCTCCTTCTCCCTCCCCCTCCGACCTCCCCATCTTCGGCCGCTCCTCCCCACCACTCGCCACCCCCCACCCGACCTCCCACCCCCACCCTCCCCCTGGCCGCCCCTCCTTCCACCCATCCCCAACTGCTCCTTCCCGCCACCCTCCACTCGCCCCCCCCCGCACCCTCCCCCGGTTGCCCCAACTCCCCCCACCCCGACCGCCACTCCAGCCACCCTACCACCCCCCAGCCCCTCCATCTCCAACCGTCCCTCCCCACCCAACCCCCACCCGGCCCCCCCCCCCCACCCTCTCCCGCCGGCCCTTCTTCCCCCATTCTGCTGCTCCTCCCTCACCCCCATCCCCCCCACCTCCCCCCGACGGCCCTCCGCCACCAAGACCCACCCACCCCCCCACCCCCCATACTCTCCCTTCCGATCGTCGACCCTTCCATCACTGTGCCTCCCGGGCCTCCTCGTCACTGTGCCCCCTCCCCTGGCCCCCCATCCTCGGCCCCCTGCTCTCTCTCTCTCTTTTCTCTTTCTCTCTCTTCTCTATCTCACTATCTTGCTTTTATTTCATAGGATTATCTCTAGTGCCATCGTCCTCCTCTAGCATCATCGTCGGCGATCCTCGGAGCTTTCGGTGCGATCCGCTCTCTATAGCCGTAGGTATAATTTTTTTAATTTTATAGTATTATTTATTAATCATGTATATTTATAATAATTTATAAAATATTTATAATAAATATTATAAATATTTATTATAAATATTATCTGCATGTCATAGTTTTTGGATCGTGCCGTGGCGGTAGCCTTGGGCTGTGCCATGTCGGCGGCTATTGTGGACTAGATCTATCAATAGATTGGATTCAGATCGAAACCTAGATATTCAGATTTGGATCCAATTTTAATTACTGATACCGAATTTGAATCCAAATATCCAATGGATTTATACTTAAAGTATCAGACCCAGATCCTAATGGATTCGTGAAGGTCGGATCCAATTTTAGGATCCAAAACTAAGAAATGGAGAGACTGAGAGAAAGACCGATAGATTAAGAGAGGGAGGATCGATCGCTCACTGACCGTCGATAAGGGAGATCGAGAGAGGGAGGGAGGGGGTCCTAGCCTCACCGCCATCACCGACGAGAGAGATCAAGAGAGGGAGAGAGGAAGGGAAGGATCCGACCTCACCGCCATCATTGGGAGGGAGGGGGTCCGGCCTCGCTGGTGAGGGAGATCGAGAGAGGAAGAGTGGGAGATCGAGAGAGTGAGAGAGGGAGGGAGGGGGTCCGACCTCGTCGACATCACTAGGAGGGATGGGGTCCGACCTTGCCAGCGAGGAAGATTGAGAGAGTGAGGAGAGAGGGATGGGGTCCGGCCTCGTCGGTGAGGGAGATCGCTTCACTAGCCTCGCAGTAGAAGCATACTCCATCCACCTCGACATCGACTGCTTAGGGACCTCCACCATCGGCATCTACTCTACCAACGATATCTACTCCATCAGCAGTTGAGCCTCTACTATCATCCATATCTAAGATACATGCTACTATGCAGGCATCTGAGTGACATTTTTATTATATTAGCACAACTTTATTTTTTATATAGTATTTATATACTTATATATTTGCATAACGTATTTGCATTGTAGGTACATCATACAGTCGGATATTTTATGGTCCCACACGTATGGCACACATGTGAAACCACCAGCATCAGATGATGGTCTATTACGATGAGGAGGAAAGGCTGGTAGGAGAGACTGTACGGAAGATGCATTCCTTTTTTGGAGTGCTTGTGAGGTGGTCGACATCATTCTCGTAGAGCCTAGAGACTGACATTTGATGGATGCTACCATCAGAGATCACGTATGGAAGAAAATATGGGTAAGTACGTGCATCTTAGTTATATTTATGCATTTTATATGTTTACACTATATATATTTGATTAGAATAATTTTATAACTGATTTTTGATAACTTTGTACAGAGGAGGTATGATTTCTCCGATCATGAGAGGGCTCGAGATGCCCGACTGAGAAAGATCGGAGAGTTATACCAGGGTTACAAGATCAAGCTCTATAGAGGATGGCTCAAGCATCGATGAGATACTCTGGAGGAGCTTGTTTTCTGAATACAGGACTGTCCTCCGAGTCAGTGGGAGAGGATGGTTAGACACTGGAGGAGCCAGGAGTTCGAGGTAAAATTCCTAACTTTTGAATTTTTTAATATACTTAAAATTTTATTTAAATATTATTTAAATATTTATTATTTATTTGAATACTTGTTAGGCTATCTTCCATCAGATTTAGGAGAACCGTGCAGCCCATGAGTATACGCACACTGTAGGCCGTGAGTCTATGGCCAGTCGTGTGCATAGAGAGATAATTATATCTAAATCTTACTAGATAAATTAAATTCATATTTTTATCATCTTTATGATAAATTTATTCTTTATTATAGCTAATGAGAGATGGAGTGATGCCCAGCCGTAGCGAGATCTTTCGATCCAGCCGTACGGACAAGACGGATAGGCCAATGAATGCTGCTATCGGAGTATTTTTATAATTATTAAATATATTAGTATATATGATTAGTATTATAGTATTTCTTATAAAATTTTATTTTAATTTATAATTACAAGATCAGTTAGATGCGCTCGCTTGCGAGGGCCTGAATATCTCAGGGCCCTATGACCATCTATCCCAGGTCTTGGGACCTGAGCACTCTGAAAGGATCCGATGTAGGTCTGGATACACACCGATGAGCTACTGATCTGAGACGAGCATCTCCTCATAGACTTTCGATGTCGTCAGTTGGGAGGAGCTTGAGGAGGCGTTGGCACGGGCAGATCATGTTGCAACGTGGATAGATCGAGCTGAGGAGCGCGCATCTCATCTGTAGGGTATCGTGAGAGATATGATGTCGATGCTCAATGCGTATTTTAGAGTCATGGGCTTCGAAGATATGTTGGCCCATATTCCAGCTCTAGCTCCAGCTCCAGCACCAACTCTAGCTCCAGCTTCGGCTCCGACTATAGCTCCAGCTCCGGCTTCCAATGACGATGATGATGATGTAGATTTAGAAAATTTTTGATGTATTTTATTTTTTTTAAAAAGTATTGTAATAAATTTTATTCGATAATAAAATTTTAATATTTTAGAATAATTTTTTTATTTATTATATTTTTTTATGTTATATATCTATATTTATCAGATAAAATATATAAAAAATAAAAATTTTAATTTTTTTAATTATTCAAGATCTACGACGGTGGTTTTATAACCACGATCATATTCGTACCAACCGCTGCCATAGGTTTCTGATGCAAATGATGTCAACCGCTGCATTAGACCTATGATAGCGATTAATAAACTGCTGCTATAGATTACCTATGGCAGCGGTTATGTAACTGCTGCTATAGATAACCTATGGCAATGGTTACATAAGCACTACTATAGGTCGATCTATTACAGTAATTTATAAACCATTGTAATAGGATATCTATGGCAGTGGTTCAAACAACCACTGCAATAACTGCTGTCATAGAGCTATGACGATGGTTGCAATAGCAGCGGTTAGAAAATCGCTGTCATAGCTTATGGCAGTGGTTTTTTGGACTACGATAGTGGTTACGAACCACTGCTGTAGCTCTTTTTTATAGTAGTGATATCGTCTATAGTGTATGATCAGTATTTATTCATGTTTATAACCTCCCATCGTGGATGTGTATGAAAAAAAATCCTTTGCTTTCATGACAGTGCTCATCCCTGGACCGATGAAGGTAGTTAATGATATTGATGTTTATTTGCAGCCTCTTATTGTCAGATTAAAATAGTTATGGAGCATTCAAAGTGTTTCAACTTTTGATGCTTTGCTGAATGAGTCATTCTCCATGCGTGCAGCACTTTTATGGACAATAAATGACTTTCTAGCCTGTGCCCTAATATCGGGTTGGAGCACTAAAGGTGAGCTAGCATGTCCGATTTATGAAAGAAACATCCGATCTAGAAGGTTGACACATTGAATATGAGTCTTGAAGTGATATGAGTCCTGAAGTGCATGCTCTTTCAATGAATCTTAATCATACCATGTATGAGTATAAATAGCTCATCATTAACCGCTACAGATTTAATATTTATCAGATTTAATATTCATAGCAGGTCCGTAAATATGGCAATATAAAATAGTGGCATGGTGTTGAGCGCCACCACTAGGTGTTATGCTAGCTCAAGAGATTCATAGCCTCATACGAAAGATTTGAACTATTATGACGTGATGGAGAAGATAGTCATCTTGGACTATTATTCTAAAGGAAGGATTGTGTTAATGAAGTGTGATTGGTTTGACACCTTGTCATAGTCTAGGATAAAGACTGATGAGTATGATTTTACTCTCGTTAACATGCAATGCCATCTCCACACTGAAGAACCGTATGTACTTATCTTCCAAGCTAGTCAAGTCTTCTATGTTAGTGATCTCTTGGAGCGTCAATGGGGTGTTGTTGTAAGAATGGTGCCTAGGCATATTTTTGATGATACCAAAGTTGATGACGATGTTGGACCATGCATGCAAAGTGCTCCTTTAGAATAAAACTTATCTAGTACTGTCGAGGTCCCAGATATATTTGTCAGAAGCGATGGTGATGTCCATATTATAGTTGCCACTAGGCGATGACTTCAATACTCTGATATAAATTATTAGAGTCTATTTATTGATATGTTACTAATATTATTGTTCAACATGTTATATTGGTTAATGTTGATTAACATTGCAGGTCACGATGACACCAAAACACCATCTAGCTGCGCTCCTTGATGGACTATGCGGAGCTCCGCATCTGAGTCACAGTTGGAGCATACTCCATCCATCTCCGCATCTGCTGCCCATAGACCATCAGCATCTACTCCACCGTCGGCATCTACTCCACCGTCGGCATCTACTCCACCATCGATATCTACTCCATCGGCATCTGAGCCTCCCCTATTAGCCACATCTTCGATACATACTCCGACACCGACATCTGAGTATATATTTTTATTATATTATTTATTTATTTATTTTTATATAGTATCTGTATATTTATATATTTGCATAACGTATTTTCAGTATAGGTGTATCATCCAATAGGATATTTCATGATCCCACACGCATGCCGCATATGTAGAACCGCTAGCATCAAGTGATGGTGCAGTATGATGCGAAGAAAAGGCCAGTAGGGAAGACCACGTAGGAGATACGTTCCTTTTTGGAGTGCTTATGAGGCGGTCTGACATCATTCCGGTATCGCCCATAGACTGGCAAGTGATGGATGCTGATGTCAGAGACTGATTATGAAAGAAGATATGGGTAAATGTATCTTAATTATATTTATGCATTTGATATATTTACACTTTATTTGATTAGAATAATTTAGTAATTGATTTTTGATAATTTTTTTGCAGAGGAGGTATGACTTTCTAGATCATGAGAGGGCTCGAGATGCCCGAGTAAAAAAGATTGAGGAGTTATACCAGGGCTACAAGGTCAAGCTTCATAGAGGATGGCTCGAGCACTAACAAGATACTCCAAAGGAGCTTGTTTCTTGGATATAGAACTGTCCCCCGAGTCAGTGGGAGAGGATAGTTAGACATTGGAGGAGCCAGGAGTTCGAGATAAAATTTCTAACTTTTAAATTTTTTTAATATACTAAAAATTATATTTAACTATTTTTTAAATACTTATTATCGAAGAACCAAGCAGCCCAGGAGTACACACACTCTAGACCGTGAGTCTATAGCCAGTCGTATGCATAGAGAGATAATAAATTTTAAATCTTTATTTATAAATTAAATTAATATTTTTTTGCATATTTCTAATAAACTGATCCATTACTATAGCTGACGAGAGATGGGATGATGCCCAGCTATAGCAAGATCTTTCGTTTTAGTCGTATGGATAAGGGCAAATCGATGAACACCGTGATCGAAAGAATTTTTGTAAGTAATAAATATATTAGTATATATGATCAGTATTATAGTATTTTTTATAAAATTTTATTTGAATTTATATAGTAGCAGTTAGATGCGCTCACGAGCAAGAGCCCAGACACCTCTGGCCCTCATGACTATCTATCTTAGGTCTTGGAGCCCGAGCACTCTAGGAGGATCCGATGCAGGCTCGGACATATGCCAACGAGCTACTGATCTGAGATGAGCGTCTCTTCACATGCTTCTAGAGTCATCAGTCAGGAGCAACTTGAGGAGACATTGTCGTAGGCAAATCAGGTTACGGCATTGGCTACTCATGCTAAGAAGCGCACATCTCATCTGGAGGGCATCCTGAGCATCATGCTGATGAGGCTCAACTCTCATTTTGAAGCAGACTTCGTGGGTCTTGAGGACATATTGGTCGATGTTCGAGCTCCAGCTCCTACAACTGCAGCCCCTCCAGCTCCGACTCCGGCTTTAGCTCCAGCTCCTTCAGCTCGTGCTCCATCTCTTGATGATGACAATGATGTAGATTTAGGAGACTTCTGATGTATTTTTTTTTAAAAAAATTATAATAAATTTTATTCGATAATAAAATTAAATTATTTTAGAAATATTCTTATATTTATAATATTTACTTATATTTTTTATTGTGTTATATATATCTCTATATTTATCAGATAAAATATATAAAAAATTAAAAATTTTATATTTTTTTATTATTCAAAAGCTACGATAGTGGTTACAAAATTGCTGCCGTCGGCATGCCAAGCGAGGCCATAAATCACTTATCAACTGCTGCTTAAACCTATGGCAGCGATTTTGGAGCCGCTACCATAGCCTATGACAATAATTTTGGAACCGCTGCCATAGATCAGGTCTATGGCAGCGGCTCCAAAATTACTGCCATAGTTTAGGTCTGTGGTAGCGATTCCAAAATCGCTATCATAGATCAGATCTATAACAGCGATTCCAAAATCACTATCATAGGCCCCGTATGGTCGCAATTCTCTTAATCACTGTAAAAATCACTATCATAGATCTACAACGATAGTAGTAGTGACAGCAGTTAGCGAACTACTGCCATAGCCTATGGCAACGATTTTTAGGACTATGGCAGCGGTTAGCATGATTTTTGGGGCTACGACAGCAATTACAAACCGCTGACGTAGCCCTATTTTGTAGTAGTGATATTTGCTATTTAAATACACAAAAGCTGTCCAAGAACCATTCCCTATTTCAAGGGTTTTCAAACCACATGTATATGAAATTAACATAAGCTGCAGAGTATCACGAGAATATCCTGCTTTTCAAATAAATCTTTGCATATAACAAAATACTATGAAAAGATCATATATAGATGGAATTCACTCACCTCTAGCCAGCTATTATTTCACCTTGATACTTAATTTCTTCAAATCACCTTTTGGGAACCTTCTCTCTTCCTTGATTGATTAAACACCTACTATTCTGAAAACAGATTCCCTTCCTCTTCAAAACAGCTACTTTCTTCTTCAATCCAAGTTACCTCGAAACCACTTCTTTTTAACTAAATTCTCTTTGATGGCTAATTGATAAGAGAACTCTCTCTGCTTTCTTCTCCTCTCTGGCCTCTCTGAAGAACCTGGATAATTCCACACCAACAAAAGAATTGATGGCTTTATGGTTTGGAAAAACATAAACTATGATAAACCTTGCTAGGTATCACAACTATAAGAATCCACCCAATTTTTAGCTAAACAAGTGTAGCTCTAATATATTTTCAACCATTAGTTAATGTCCTCAAGCTACTCATTCATCCCTTGAAAAATTATTTTTAAAAGTTTTACTTAAAACCCTCTCGGTTAAACCCACTCCCAAAATTTTTCGCTGGCCGAGCTGGCTCGATCCCAAATCGGGTCAGCTCGATTGTCAATCAGGTTAGCTCGATTTCAAATCGATCTAGCTCTCTCAAAAAAATAGAATACTTATTTCTGCAGTCTTAGACTCGGGCCGGCTCGATTTTAATTCGGATTAGCTCGGATATTAGTATTTCAGTAATTAACTCTTCAGATATTATTCACAACTTTACTCAATTCTCAGCTTATTGATATTATTTTATTCTCCATTAACTTTAAAACATAAATGTAAATAAGGAACACCCCTTCTATTTGGATTCAATAAAAATATCAGAAAAATCAAAATCCTTAAGAATGAGAATCCAAAATTTGGATTCTAGTTCAAATTTTTTGAAACTCGAAACTTTTAAAACTTTCTTCCTTCAGAACAAATAGATTCAAGGGTCTTAACATTCATTAAAAATCACTCTACAACTTACCAACCTCTGAGGATCAATTATCGAGACTTTTTATTCCAAGAAAATACATATTTCATGTACCTCTCCATACGGATGCTAGCTTTCAGACTTAGAATATTTTTAGGACTCGCAATGATCGATAGTCATAATTTATGCTCAGATAGCTCAAATACACTATAAATAAATTGCCATACCACACATACACGAACACAAATCTTTAATTTACTATTTTGCTAGTCCGAAATGTTACACCTTCTCTCTCAAAATATATTATTAGATAATTTATTATTTATGAATAATTTATTAGATTTAATCTGATCTAATCCGATGGATCGATTCAAATCTTGAAACATATTATTTTTTATAAAAATAATAAAAATATTATTTTTTAAAAAATAAATTAGTATGTTATTATTTTTAAAATTAAAAAATGATATGCTATATATTTAAAATAATAATAAATTAGTATTTTTAAAATATATTATTACTATTTTTATAATATCTTATTTTTAAAAAATAATAATTTCTATATTTTTCATCTCTTATTCTTTTTTTATTTTTAAAATATATTTTTTTATTTTTTAAAATACTATATTATAGATAATAAAATAATAATCCACGTGGCATAGCTAAAATCATCTCACATGCTGAGGTGGTAGCATTACATTACTCCTTCATAGAGTATTGTTATATATATATATAATAGATTAAAGTATAAAAGTCTCTAACTCAAGAGCTAATGTCTGCTTCAATTGGATTTGAAAAGCTAAAACACATGTTAGAGCTCATTATTCTCCATATGTCAGAGCTCATTATTCTCCATGGAACTGAAATGGGAGCATTTACCAACATCAGAGTTGCTTGCCGGCTATGGAATATCAGCCCCAATTTGTCATGGGTGCAATGAGGCGGTTGAATCAATTGATCATCTTTCTTTGCCTACCAGGTGACAAGTTTTGAGATAAATTGTTTCTTATCAATGTGTCTTAATTTGCAAATTGGCATGGTGCTGGGAAGTTTCTTTTAGCGAATCCATCAACCACTCAAATGAGGCAGATAGAGTTGGTCAAATTATTCCAATAAGAGGGTACCAGAAGTGATTTGATACTTATAGAAGCATGGTTTACTGTACCCCCTACTATCTGGTACATAATATACCATACCATGCTAGTATCGTATCAGTATGCCATACCATCCCATACCAATACTACTATACCAAACTACCGACACTATACTAGAATTTTATTAATATGAGTCTCATACCAAAAGGATGAACCTTATGTAGATGGAAAGAGATGTAGAGATCATTGAAAATCATATGAGACATATAGCAAGCAAGGACTTGATATCTCAATATCTCTAAGAAAATATAATACTAAGCAGAGTGGAATAGAGGAAGAGGATTACTGTAGCTGACACCAACTAGTTTGGGATTCAAGTTGAGTTGAGTTGTCGGGTTACAACTATCAATCATGGAGTATTTAGACTCTTAACATAGTTCCTGCATTCATGTCACAGCTTTCTCCGCACCCAAACCATGCGTTCCTATACAAAAAATTTTGTTGTTTGGCAATCCTCACAACCAGATGTTCTTAAAATTAATTTTGATGGCTCGGTCAAACTTCACCTTCAGGGGCAACGTTCATAGTTCATGATCACTCTGTAGATCTTTGCTCACAGGATCGATACCATTACATACCTCTGTCACCAGCTCCAAGCTATATCTACAGCTTGTAATGGAGTTCATGCTATTGTACCCGTTGGGGATAAACCCTGCTTCCGTCGAAGTTCAGTTTGATGCTTAATTTAATGTAACTGGTAATTATGAAAGACCTTCAATCGAGAATTTTTTCACCAGCGGCTGAACCCCTTCAGTGACCGAACTCCTTCTGGATTCCTCCTTCAGTTGGATTTCTCCAGGAGCCAAACTCCTTCCAGACTTCTCCTTCAATCGGATTCTTTCAGGAGCCGAACTCCTTCCAGACTTCTTCAGTTTGATTCTGAACGCCTGCTTCTACCGAATGGTTACGATTGTCATTTATCAATCTGCTATAGGCAACCCCACTACCAGACGATTACGACTGTCATTATCTGTCCATTATGAGCAACATTTCTCTCCATAATAAATTTCACGTGGCCCAGAGCGATCCACTACCGGATGGCTATGACAAGCTCCATTTATAAAAAGGAACCCTCCAGATACGATTTCTTCAAGCTCTCTTCTTCTTTCCAAAACTCTGCTGAATTCATACTCGAGCACTCCATTTCTATTGACCAGAAGAGCTGATTTGATCGTCGAAGGGTCCTGCCAGAGTCACCACCATCGACTCCGGATGAAATTTTATTTTTCAGATCACCGACGGTGACCTCCTCTTTTCCAACTCCAGCTCGATCCGGCATCAACTAGATTCTGCTCCAATAGGATTGGCGCTAGAGGGAGGGCCCTCTGTTCCTGAGATTTTCTTGATCTTAAAGGAGTACTCAGCAGCGATCTCTCTTCTTCTTCTTTAGAGTTCTTTCCAAAAAAAAAAAACCTCCCAGGAAAG
Source organism: Cocos nucifera (assembly GCA_006176705.1). Taxonomy (NCBI): domain Eukaryota; kingdom Viridiplantae; phylum Streptophyta; class Magnoliopsida; order Arecales; family Arecaceae; genus Cocos; species Cocos nucifera. The sequence continues at coordinate 1,861,803 of QRFJ01000091.1, read as the reverse complement.
CTTTGACTTTATGATCAACGGCCTCTACAGCCAGATCCCATCTAGATCAATCCATTTTCACTCCAGCTACGGTAACTCAAGCTCTACCTATAACCATAGTGGATACAGAGAAGTTTAACCTGCTGGTCCAGCAAGTTCGCAGTCTCACAGAGGCAGTGCAGGCCATACATCGGCAGGCTTCGACACCAATTCCACTAGAGCAGGCTCTTTCGGAGCCCCATGATCCGGTTGGGGGACAGTCGACTCGGGCTAGCCGACCGATGATTTCCAAAAAGAGAAAATAGAGGGTGGAAAGCCATTGCTCGGACCATGATTCAATCCCAATGGAAGCTTTGCTCCCATCCCATCAGAAAACTCTGGAGATCAACGATCGTGAAGATCTCCTGAATCAAAGGCTCCAGAAAATGAGCCGATGGATTGAAGAACTCCGCCACATCGCCCCGGCTCTCCATAATGATGTCTGCACTGATCCTCCTTTCTCTTCTCGAATCATGTAAGAGCTCGTTCCGCTGAACTTCAAGCTTCCCCAACTTGAAAGCTATGATGGAACTTCTGATCTGATCGATCACCTGGAGGCTTTTTGGACTATGATGCTACTCTATGGCGCGCCAGACGCCATTTTGTGCTGAGCTTTCCCGTCCACCCTCAAGGAAGCAGTTAGAAATTGGTACTCAGCCCTTAAGTTGGGTACTATCTTTTTCTTTGATCAGATGAGCCATCAGTTTGTGGCTCATTTCGTCAGCAGCCGACGTCCGCATCGAGGTTTGGATTTCCTAATGAACATCAAGCAGAAGGAGGAAAAATCCATCCGGGCTTACGTCATCCGATTTAATGCTGCTGCATTAAAAGTCCAAAATTTGGATCAATCAGTTGCAATGGCTGCACTTAAGGGCGACCTTTAGAAGAATGATCTACTATTCTTCCCGAAAAAAAAGTACCCCAGAAACTTTACCGATATGCTAGCTTGGACTGAAGGTTATGTCCGACCTGAAGAGGCCTTCAAGGCCAAGGATGATAAAACCTTTGATAAGCGATGAATCAACGAGCCGGGCAGGCCCCCTGAGGAAGAAAAGCCGAGTGAAGCTTAGCCGCGCTCCCGAACTCTCTTTGAGTGCAAGCGAGCCCGAACTCCTCCTTGGGCTCGGAGGTAGGAAAGCTTCGATAGAAGGGCACGGTGGGGTTCTCTCCTTCGAAGATTTCACAACTACGCCCCTCTTAATGCTCCGAAAACCCAAGTACTGATGAAAATCAGGGAGCAATGGCTGAGACCGAAAAGGATGCGTACTCATCCCGGCAAGCACAATCCTAACAAGTTCTGCCTTTATCATCATGACCACGGTCACGATACTGAAGAGTGTATTCAACTCCAAGATGAGATTGAAGAGCTCATCAAATAAGGCAAACTCGGTCGATTCCTATAGCATCAATTTGAAGGGTAGAAAGATCGGCCAAGGGTACTGCTGCAGTCTGAACCACCAAGGGGGAGGATCAATAAGGAGATTGACCGCCTCTCGACATCATTAACACTATCTCGGGGAGACTTCGATGAGAGGAGGCCGGCGGATTCGAGGGATCAATGAAGAGATGGAGGATTGAAGAATCCATAACCTTTACTGAGGTAGATGCCCAATTTTCGTACAATAACGCAGTTATAATCTCTTTAAACATTGCTGACTATGATGTATGCTGTATTTTGGTAGATAATGAAAGCTCGGCCAATATTTTATTTTATGATACTTTCTCAAAAATATCCTTGCTCAATAACCACTTGGGATCTATGAACTCCCCATTGGTAGGCTTCACTAGTGATGCCGTATCAATTGAGGGCATAATAACTTTGGCTGTGACTACAGGACAACATCCGAAGCTGGCTAAGGCATAGATCGATTTTTTAGTCGTAAAGGCTCCATCTGCCTATAATACTATTCTCGGTCGATCTGATCTAAATGCACTTCGGACAGTGGTATCAACTTATTATTTGAAGATGAAGTTTTCGATAAATCACGGAATCGAAAAAGTCAGGGGAGATCAAGCTCTGGCAAGACACTGCTACTCAATCGTCCTACATAAGGAAGAATAGTCCGACCCTTATCCTATTGATGGGCTAGATATTCATGATGATCTTACTGAAGAATGGGGCAAGCCCATAGAAGATCTTATGACCGTCCCTCTAAATGACGGAAGCACGGAGCATACGGTACAAATTGGCTTCAATCTGAAAGATGAAGTTCAGGAGCAACTCATCATCTTTTAATAGAGAAATACGGACGTCTTCACCTAGGTTCCAGTGGATATGCCAGAAATTGATGCCAAGGTTATGGAACATCGACTGATTGTTGATCCTAAATATCGATCGGTAAAAGAGAAGATGCGCAACCATGCCCCAAAGAGGCAAAAAATAATTGTAGAAGAAGTAGACAAGCTCCTCAAAGCTGGATTCATTAAGAAAGTTAATTATCCAACCCGGGTCTCAAACGTGGTCCTCATTAAAAAGGCACATAATAAATGGAGGATGTGTATAGACTTCAAAAGATTGAACAAAGCCTGCTCAAAGGACAGCTACCCTCTTACTAGGATTGATCAATCGATAGATGCAACCTCGGACCATGAGCTCCTCACTTTCATGGATGCCTTCTCCAACTATAATCAGATATGGATGGCATCGAAGGACGAGAAAAAAATTACTTTTATTACTGATTGTGGACTTTACTATTACAGGGTTATGCCCTTTGGGCTCAAAAATGCAAGGGCAACGTACTAGCGCCTGATCAATAAGATTTTCAAAAAATGGATCGATCGCAATATGGAGGTGTATGTGGATGATATACTCATCAAAAATCGAGCTTCTATAAACCACCTCGCCGATCTTGAAGAGACCTTCAGTGCACTCAGGAAGCATAAGATGAAGCTGAACCCGATCAAGTGTGTCTTTGGTGTGACCTCAGAAAAATTTCTAGGGTTTATGGTGTCAAGATGTAGGATTGAAGCAAATCAAGAGAAAATTCAAGCTATTCAGGAGATGACTGCTCTAAAAATAATCAAAGAAGTTCAACGTCTGACTAAAAAAGTGGCATCCCTAAATTGCTTCATCTCGAGATCGATCGAATGATGCATACCCTTCTTCTAAGTTCTCAAGCAACCAAAAAAATTTTGTTGGATGATGGAGTGCCAACGGATATTTGAGGAGCTCAAAAACTACCTCAGCTCACCCCCACTACTGGCAAAGCCCAAACCTGAAGAAGAATTGTTCTTGTACCTAGCGATCTTTTCGGTGGCCTTGGCAGCAGTCCTGGTCAAGGAGGAAGCGAAGATGCAGTGATCGATCTACTAAGTAAATTGGGTTCTTAGGGATGCAGAGACCAAGTACTCTAAGCTAGAAAAATCGGCTTACTCTCTTCTAATTGCTGCCAGGAGACTCCGACCTTACTTTCAGGGGCACACCATAACGATCCTCATGGATCAACCAATAAAAGCAGTCCTTCATCGAATGGATGCTTCCGAAAGAATCGTAAAATGGACAATCGAGCTCACGAAATTCGACATCAATTATCGACCCCGATCATCGATCAAAATCTAAATATTGGTAGATTTTGTAATAGAATATACCATTTTAGATGATGTCGAGCTTGAACAAAATGAGATCGATGCTCTGTTGTTGCAACTGAGCCTCTCCGAAGAGAGTGCCGACCTTTCCAAAAATTTTTGGGCTCTGTACGTGGATGATTCGTCCAACTCCACTGGAGCAGATGCGGGGTTAGTCTTAGTCAGCTCCGAAGGAGTCGTTGTCAAGTATGTACTATGCTTCGAATTCTCTGCAACTAATAATGTAGCCGAATACGAGGTGCTGATCGTTGGATTAAAAATAGCAAGAGAGTTAAAAGTAAATCGACTTCAAGTCTATAGTGATTCCCAATTAGTGATCGGCCAAGTTAGTGGCAACTATGAAGTACGGGAGAAAAGTATGATGAAATACCTTGAGAAAGTAAAGATTTTGACTCCAACCTTCGATAGTTTTGGCATTCGACAGATTTCGAGGGCAGAAAATACAAGAACCGACCTTCTCTCTAAATTGACAACTTTAGCCCCAGCTGAACTGTCCAAAGAAGTATTTTTCGAAACTCTAAAATACCCAAGCTCGGAGAAATCATAGGTCATTATGCAGACGGAGCTCGAACCGAGCTGGATTGATCCGTTGGTTGCCTACCTCAAAGAGGAAGTTCTTCCTCATGATCCGAAAGAAGCTCGAAAACTCAAAAATCAAGTTTTTCGGTACGTTTTATATGAGGACAAGTTGTATAAGAGGTCGTATTCACTACCGCTGCTGAGATGTCTCTGACCTTCAGAGGTCGACTTCGCATTATGAAAAGTGCACGAGGAAATTTATGAAAGTCATGTAGAAGCTAGGTCCCTGTCATAAAAACTACTTCGATAAGGGTACTATTGGCCGACCTTGTACCATGATTTTATGGAGTATGTCAAGAAATGTGACCGCTGTTAGAAAAATATAAACATATAAAGACAGCCGGCCTCCGAGCTTACTCCACTAAGTGCACCTTGGCCATTTGCGCAATGGAGAATGGATATACTTGATCCTTTTTCAACAGCATCCGGATAATGAAAGTTCCTCCTAGTTGCGATCGACTACTTCACCAAATGGATCGAAGTCGAACCACTAGTAAAAATTACTAAGGTCAAAGTATAGAACTTCGTCTGAAAGTTAATTGTCTGCCGATTTGGTCTGCCCCAAACTCTCATAATAGATAATGGATGATAGTTCGCTAGGATGAGGTTTGTTGAGTTCTGCGAAGATCTAAACATCTCCTACCACTTCACATCGGTAGCTCACCCACAGGCAAATGGGAAAGTTAAAGTGACCAACTGGACTCTGCTGTAAGGCATCAAGATAAGGCTCGACAGAGAAAAGGAGGCCTAAGTGGATGAACTCTACCACGTTCTCTGGGCGTATCGAACTACTCAAAGGCTATCGACTGAAAAAATACTATGCACCTTGGCCTTTGCAACGAAGGCAGTCATTCCAATCAAACTTAAGCTCCCATCAGCATGGGTCGTGGCCTTCAATAGGCAACATAACCCATAGAACCTCAGATTCAACCTCGATCTGCTGGAAGAAAAAAGGAAGGAAGCCTAGGTTCGAATGGCGGCCTACAGATGAAGGGTGGCCCGATACTATAACTCCAGAGTCAGAAGTAAATCATTCAGAGTAGGAGACTTAGTGTTTCAGTGAGCCACTGTCTCTCAGCCTCAGAGTCAGGAGAAGCTTGCCTCAAATTGGGAAGGCCCATATGAAGTGGTGGAGGTCGTCCGACCTGAAACTTATCGTCTGAAGGAACTCGGAGGAACAATGCTTCCACGACCTTGGAACTCAGAAAATCTGAGGATGTACTACCAATATTTTTTTCTCAATAAAACTTCATCATTTCAACAATATTATTTCTTGGTGCAAGAACTATGTGATGACAAGAAAAAAGCAATCAAAAGTGGCCACGTTAGGAACAGAAGGAGAATCTCATCCTAACGTGAGCAAAGTCAAAGACCTCGTTCATTTTAGACGAGATGGAGAGAGAGGTCCTGACAATGGCCCTTATGTGCCTCCACAGTCCATTAAGAACTGAAGAAAAATCTCATCCTAATGTGAGCAAAATCGAAGACCTCGTTCATTTTAGACGAGATGGGGGGAGAGGCCCTGACAACGGCTCTTATGTGCCTCCGTAGCCTGATAGAAATAGGAGAAAAATCTCATTCTAATATGAGCAAAGTCGAAGGCCTCGTTCATTGTAGACGAGGTGAGAGGAGAGGCTCCGATAACGGCCCTATTATGCCTAACAACAATCGGAGATAAGATCTCCTTCAACCTCGGTTGGAGATGAGATCTCCCCTGAGCTCCAACTTCAACATCAACCTTGGCTGGGGATAAGATCTTTTCCGAGCTTCAACTTCAATAACCTTAGATGGAGATAAGATCTCCTTCGAGCTTCAACTGCAATGTCAACAGGAGATAAGATATTCTTCAACCTCAATAAGAGATGAGATCTCCCCCCGAGCTTCAATCTCAACGGATGCAGAGCCCGAAAAAGGACTTCGACAGTCATCTTTTTGGTACTCTCTTCCTTCGAATTTCGAACTCAAGAGTGGAGAGACTATTATTAGGGATAAATCCCGCTTCCATCGAAGTTCAGTTTGATGCTTAGCCTAATGCAACTGGTAATCATGGAAGAGCTTCGATCGAAAATTCCTCCTTCAATAGTCGAACCCCTCCAGCGATCGAACTTCTTTCGAATTTCTCCTTCAGTCAGATTTCTCCAAGAGCCGAACTTCTTCCGAATTACTCCTTCAGTAGGATTTCTTTAGGAGCCAAACTCCTTCCATATATCTCTAGGAGCCGAACTCCTTCCAAATTACTCCTTCAATCGAATTTCTTCAGGATCCGAATTTCTTTCGGATTTCTTCAGGAGCCGAACTCCTTCCGGATTCCTCCTTCAGTTCAGAAGCCGAACTCCTTCCAAATTTTTTCTTCAGTCAGATTTCTTCAGAAGCCAAACTCCTTCTGAATTCCTCCTTCAGTCGAATTTCTTCAGGAGCCGAACTTCTTTCGGACATCTCCTTCAGTCGAATTTCTACATGAGCCGAACTTCTTCTAAATTTTTTTTTTAATCGGATTTCTCCAGGAGCCAAACTCCTTCCGGATTCTTCCTTCAGTCGGATTTCTCCAGAAGCCAAACTCCTTCCGGACTTCTCCTTTAGTCGGATTTCGAATGCCTGCTTCTACCGAACGGTTATAACTATCATTTATCAATCTGCTACAGGCAATCCCGCTACCAGATGATTACGACTGTTATTATCTATCTATTATGAGCGATACTTCTCTTCATAATAAATTCCACGTGATCCAGAGCGGTCTACTACCGGACCGTTACGACAAACTTCGTCTATAAAAAGGAACCCTCCAGATACATTTTCTCTAAGCTCTCTTCTTCTTCCCAAAACTCTGCTGAATTCATACCCGAGCACTCCATTTCTGTTGGCCAGAAGAGCTGACTTGATCGTCAGAGGATTCTGCTGGAGCAACCACCACCGACTCCGGATGGGACTTTATTTTGTAGATCACCGGCGGCGACCTCCTGTTCTCCAACTCCAGCTTGATCTGGCATCAACCAGATTCTGTTCCAACAATATCATTTTTGGAGCTAATCTTCTGATTTTGGAAGGAGATTCTAGCACCATTGCATCATGAATAACAGGGCTGAGCATTTCAAATCATCCATTCTTGAGGAACATTAAAGCTAATGCAAAACCAGAGTCTATGTTTGCTTCCTCCCGCCAAACTAGCTGTTTCATCTTTAGCCTCAAGTTTGAATTTTTTTTACTTTTATTTTTCCATCTTCTTTATCACCATCCTTGCAGCTGATGCTGCTGCTTTCCTTTCTGAAAGATCGTAATTGGGTTCACACCCCTGCTGTAACCAAAAAGAAATCTACTGAAAGCATACCTAGTAATACATGGCTTCTGTCGTCATTTTATGAATAGTGATGTGTGTGTATATGTATGTATATATATATATATATATATATATATATATATATATATATATATATATGTATGTATGTATGTATGTATGTATGTATGTATGTATGTATGTATGTATGTATGTATAAAAGCAACAAATATCACAATGAAAGCATGTATGTATAAAAGCAACAAATATCACAATGAAAGCATCTACAGAGCATAATTTTTTTTATATATATTTTTTATTCTTTTCTCATCTTCAAGTCTACATTTCTCCAACATTATTTCATCTTTAGTCTCAAGAAAAGATATAAAAGTTGCATCGATCTTTGCTGTTTGGAACGTGTGGATGACCTGCTATTTTGCCATGACAAATCAATCTAAGATAACTAAAACTCGTCATACGGTCACCAAAAGAAAGAAAGAAAGTTGGCATGTGGTTATTCTTTGGAGGAGGTTACCTTTCGAAATGATGGTCAGTCGGTCATTCTTGACTCTCTTCTTTTCTACATTAAACTTAATTTCTAGTTACAGTTGCATCTAAGCGTCCTTCACAGTTACTTGATCACATGTTTTCGGGTGCATTACGTCATTATGATCTGAATCACCAAAGTAGTTACCATGGTCACATCTTTAAAGTGCGCATCTGATTTGATGTTGCCCTAAATATGTAGACTTCGCAAGATTGTTCTAAGACGAATGACGTGACGATGCGATAATGAACTGTAAACCGAGTCAAATAACACCACTTTACCCTGTGCACCATCACCTCAACAACATGGGTGTCCACAAGTTTGCCAAGTGGGTGAATCCCATGGTTTTCTTTTTTGGATATTTGTAGCAACGCTGACTGCAATGTGCAATCTAGGTCAATCTTTGTTAAATATTCTATAAATTTAATCATGCCAATCTTATCATAAACAGTGAAGTGGTGTGGAAAGTTTGATAGAGTTTATCACCAATATCAGAGAGAAGTAGGACTCATATGGTTTTATGGGACGAAATACATGGGATTAGGTATTTTAAATATGCGGTCACCAATGCAATCCCCCTGCAGGTCGCTCCATTGATCTCCTACGTTCCCTTCCTCATCGCCGATTTGAATACAACGGCACTCTGCCCTTTGTATGCTGGACCTCTGCATATATATATATATATATATATATATATATATATATAGAGAGAGAGAGAGAGAGAGAGAGAGAGAGAGGGAATATTGAAGAGAGTAGAGATTGTTAACCCTGTTGCTATTTGTCCTAAATATACAAATGATGAGGCATAGTGGGACAAATAGTGATAAATCCATCAATTAATAATCATTTGATGAATAATTGTATTAGTTCTGCATTGAATCATTATGCCAAAAAAAGAAAGTAGTTGAGAATTATTTAGTGAGATAAAGAGAACTAAACAATCAATAAAATAGTACTTTTTTATTACATCGATAACCTGCTAGCTATATTTTTCATTTTTTTTCCTAAAAAAAACTAAAGGAAATTTCTGCATGGTTGCTCTTTAAAAAAAAAACTTCTCAGAAAAAAAAATCAAAAAAAATAAAAATATTCACACGCCGCGGAAATCGTTTTGAGCATAGATATTGTTGTTCAGATTAATTTTTACTAGTGTAGAGGTTCGCTTTGGAAGCCACTGGAACAAGTGATCGTTTTATAAATTTGCATGTAGTAAAAGTTCCACCAAAACAGAAAACCATATCAATTGGAATCCATGTGAGAGCAAAAAAGAACTTAAAAAACAAAAAAAAATTCAATTAAGATGTCCTTTTTTAAAAAAAATGAAAGGGAGATCAAAGATCACTCAAATCAATTTTCAGATGTCAACTGATTTAGTTGGCAAAGTAACTAAGAGTTGGCACCAGCAACATTAGATTCAAGTTCCATTCTTTTCTCTAATTTATAATCACATGAAGCAAGTTCAAGAATCGAAATTATCTCAGAACATTGATGGATCTTTTTCTCTCTCTCTTTTTTAATATAAATAAGAGAAAGGGGAATAATGGCAGACTGAGTAGTATGTGTAATAGAATTGGACGAGTAGCGAACCCAGCTCCTTGCTGCTAAATAAATAAATCACACGTTTAACATGACCCTATAATCTACTTTCAAAAGAAAACATTATCAGCATCTCATATCCAACAAAACCCTGAGCACACAAATTCTTAGCTGTAGAAGCGCCTAGTGAGAAGACAAACCACCATTTATCAGCCTCTTGTACAGGAGCACCGCAGGAAGGAACGGCTGGACAAAACCCTCTCCGAGCCCAGCTCTTAAAGGCCGAAGGATCCCATGGATCTCCTCTAAAACCACAAGAGACTATATATTTTACCAAGTCAGTCAGATCCATAAGAGAGACTGCTCGACAATGACAATTCCTGTAGAAATATTACTAATCTTGTCCATCGCAAAAGTTTCAAAAAACATCAACATCTATATATCAACATCTATATCTCCTGTAGAAATATTACTAATCTTGTCCATCACAAAATTTTCAAAAAACATCAACATCCGTATCTCCACCGCTGCCTCATCTCCTAGAGGCGATGTACTGCCTCCGGTGTCCCGTCTCCCCGCCGTGTCCCGTCTCGCCGCCGTCCCCGCCACCGTCCCCGCCGTGTCCCGTCTCCCCGCCGTCCCCGCCGTGTCCTGTTCCCCGCCGTCCCCGCCTTGTCCTGTCTCCCGCCGTCCGCGCCGTGTCCCTCCCCGTGTCCTGTCTCCCCGCCGTGTCCCGTCTCGCCGCCGTCCCCGCCGTGTCCCGTCTCCCCGCCGTGTCCTGTCTCCCGCCGTCCCTGCCGTGTCCCGTCTCCCCGTGTCCTGTCCCCGCCCCGGTCGTCCGTGTCCTCTCTCCCCGCCAAGGATCTCCCCAAGCACCACCGGAAGAAGCCGAAGAAGTCCGAACATGTCGAAGCAGGAGCACCGGAAGCAGTAGCGTCAGGAATAATAAGACGCTCCGCAACAGGATTCTCGACATCATCAGCAGCATGCTCAAAGAAATGTCTACACGGATACAGAACCATGCCACACACGAACAACAAAATAGTAACACCCACAACATAGATATACCAATGAAGATATACCTCTGTCATCGTGACCATACCTATAATCACTGAAATCAATCCAGTGATCATAGATAATAATGTCGATACAAAGATGTACACGATCCTACATGACAACCCCCGCCGCATATAGGAAAAGGATGCAATCATAACCATAGCGAATCCCCCAAAACATACGGCACAATATGAACTAATGATATGAAAAAGATCCAGGAAATTCATTGGACCTTTTCCAACCGAACCTGACAGAAGGAATGGGGCTGTCACCGAGAAAACTGCAATATTAACGTATAGAAAAGTGAGCAACCTATTTTGCAAAGTCATTCTCACCAAAAAAAAAAAAAAAAAAAACCTGCAAAAAAAAAAATTAAAATTAAAATACAATCATAAAACTCAAAAAGTATTTATGAAAGAATTTTTGTATTAAAAGTTGTTACATAAGTTGATTAGGTTACATAAGTTGTTACATGGAAGCTTCAAAGTAAAGAAGGCCTCCCTTTTTGACAGCCCCAGAACTCTACCATCAAAGTAATATAAATTTTCTATAATTAGAAATGCTTTTCACTCTTGATTTGACTCACTAAAGTAATTACAGATCCAAAATATGTCTACAAAAAGGCCTCACGTTACAAGAAGAGCCGGATCATATATAATCCAACATCCCAACAACTATGTCCTTTACTTTGTTAGTCATCCTTGATCAACCAATTGACCACATTGCAGAAACAAATACAAGCTTTAGAACTATAACATCATAGGAGCACCAATCAAATGACTGTTAGTCCATGCAAACACTGTCATCCACATCAATCTTTATATAGTATTTCACTGATTTGTACAGAAACAAAACACAAAAACAACAACAGTACAGGCCCCAAGTTTCTGCTGTACTGCAATATGCGTTAGTTTACATGTGACTATAGTTCAAATGTTGGTCCCACAATGCAAAATAGACTTTTGGTTCTCAATTGCTTCCACCTTAAATTGTTTAGAATTTTGTTATAGCTCAGGTCTATGGTAGATGATTGATTTAAAATGACCATAACCCATCTCTCTTCTCATTAATGCTTATGAGTTTCATTCCATGTTCATTTCCTTTATCTATGTCTACCTTGTTTAGGCATGGTCCTACATCAGCCAATGTCCTAAGTTTGTATTTTACTTTTGTGGTTCTGGCTGTGCTCTTAGAGCTGTTGGTTCAACTGCCATGTTTCAGCCAACTATTTTTTTTTTAGAGGTAAATGTTTCAGCAAACCATGATCATCTGTTTCTTCTATATTGCACATGTAATCAACAAAGATATATTATAGCAACCACATCAACTTACAGCTACTGAATCAATATTCCTAAAAATGATGGAGTATTGAGTCCAAACTACATCCAATTTAAGAGCCATTTTAGCTGTTCTTGATGGCGAATGCAGTGCATGTATATAATATATAATGGGCCCTGATATAGTCAGGATACCATCTGGATATATGATACCAAAAGGAAGACTTTGATGCATGCAGTTGTGAGGAACCCGTGGAAAGGATGGGGCGGGGGAGCACTAAGAGGCCAAAACATGATAACCACTCCATGTTATGTTTATACAACTGTCCTTCTTGGTCCTTGCATGTAGGTTCCCATGGCTTGAAGAAGGGGCATCTAAAAGCTTGGGACAGAAAAAGTTGGGAGGCCATGATTCATCATCAAACAATACATCTAATCTAATGTCTCCATGGTGTGCCACGCAGCCAACAGAAGAAGAATAGAGAAAATATTAGTAATCATAAGCTTGAAGAAAGGAAGGAAAAAGAAAGAAAATTTTACATGCAGAAGATAACTTCAGAGTCTGAAGTCCAATTAGGAAAACTAATATCCAGACAGCCCTGACTCGGATATCTTTTAAAATCTAATATATACCCAGTTAGGATAACTAAAATCTCGTAGCTAGGAGATATCTTTAGACATAACCAAAATCTAAGTCAGGCATAACTCAGATATCTTTAGTTTTATACTTATATTTTGTAATTTAATTACCTTTATCTTTTAATGCACCTTATTTTTTTCTCAGAAGGATCGTAATGCACCATTATAGTATTCGTTACAATTATATCAACACATGTAGTGCGGTGAAAATATCATCAGATTAACCTTTAAATGTTGACCACATCTTAAGTATACCTTTTTCATCTATCTATTTTAAAATAATTCTGTTTTCAGATAGAAAACTAAGAACACACATAGCAGTTTCCAGTGAGAATTTCTCCAGAATTAGTTCAAGATTACGACAAAAAAAATTAGTCTAACATATGAAAAACTTTATATATTGCAACTCAATTTCCATAATGCATTTCAAAAGTTACAAGCTTCATAATTCTACCAATTATCATGTAATCTCACAAACTAAGGAATATCTTAGCAATGTGAGTCATCTTTGAAATTCCATCCAAAACCAAAGTATGAAATTCATGCGGTGATCCTTCCGAAGTCTCTTAAAGTGGAATGAGACAACTGTTCAGATCAAGGGAGAACAAAAAAAAGCAGATCAGAGGGTATGCATCCTTACCAGATCAAAAGGCTACCAACCAATTATCATGTAATCTGACAAACGAAGGAATATCTTAGAATGTGAGTCATCTTTGAAATTCCATCCAAAACCAAAGTATGAAATATATGCGGTGATCCTTCCGAAGTCTCTTAAAGTGGAATAAGACTACTGTTCAGATCAGGCAAAAAAAAGAAAAAATGCTTTCTACCCTCCAATAAACACTACAATCCTTTCATCTTAAAGAAAACTATGTAAGAAGAAGTATAGGGGACATATTTCTGCAGGAACCCAAAATATTAGAACATTTTAACTTTGCCTGACATCCTTTCCCATTAATTGCACTTAGTATGACTGCTGCTTTTTCTAACTTCCAAGCAGACAACTCAAAAACAAAATCAGAGGTCTCTTCAAGCACCCCGATTCAGAATATGGTTCAAAAATCCTTTAAAGAAATTATGAGACGCAACAAAAACAGGCACAAAGAAAAGATAAAACCAGCAAGATGAAAAAAGATACCAAAACTCTGAACATAGAACATGAATTTCAAATCATTACGCTAACAAAAACTCCTACACTAGTTCTTTAATTATTAAACAAAATATCAAAGAAATTCCTATATCGCAACAAATAATTACACAGTAAATATGAATGTGGAAGATGATAGAGGGTATTTTTCATGCATCTTTACCGATGGAGCAAATGTGGAGCGTAGCAGAGAGACTAGAGCGGAAGCTGGATCCGGAGGACGGTGGAGGATCGAAAGATACCAAAACTCTGAACATAGAACATCAATTTCAAATCATTACGCTAACAAAAACTCCTACACTAATTCTTTAATTATTAAACGAAATACCAAAGAAATTCCTATATCGCAACAAATAATTACACCCTAAATATGAAGGTGGAAGATGATAGAGGGTATTTTTCATGCATCCTTACCGATGGAGCAAAGGTGGAGCTGTAGCAGAGAGACTAGAGCGGAAGCTCTCCGCCTTTTATGGGATCTCGAGGACGGCGGAGGACGTCCTCCGGATCGAGCAAGGCGCGCGCAGCCGCACGCTGGCGCGCGGCCCAGGCCCAGGCGGCCGCCCGCGCTGCCCGGCCCAGGCCCAGGCGGCCGCCCGCGCTGCGCGGTCCAGGCCCAGGCCGGGCGCGGGCGTCGCGCGGCCCAGGCCCAGGAGGGCGCGCGGGCGCGCTGGCGCGGCCTGCGCACTCCGTCACGCGGTCCACACCACGTCATATCGGACCGGAAGACGCTCCACCAGCCGTCCTCGGCCTTGCGGTGGAAGAACACGGTCGAGTCACCGGACCACGCCGGCCATCCTCCATGGCTACAGAGCACGCCGCGGCGGGAGGGATCGGAGGCCTGGAACACGACGATCTCAGTGGCGAGCTCGTGGAAGTCCCCTTTCCATGGCCGGGACCCGTACGACGCGACGGCGGGCGGGGTGAGCCGGACGGTCTCGTTAGTATCGAGCCGGGCCGAGTAGACCGCGGACCAGCTCTCGAACGGCTCGGAGGGGGCTTCGTGGGCCGAGACGAAGTAGACCAGGCCGTTCTTAACGGTTGGGCGGTCGTGGTGCAGGCTTTCCGGAATATTCGGGAGCGGTTGGGGTTTGTGGTCTGGCGACTCGGCCAGGTAAAGCCGGGAAGAACCGGTTCGCTCGGACACGGAGGCGACGGTCCGGCCTTCGTCCACGAATTGGGCGTTAAAGTTGACGGAGGTGCCATCGGTGTGGCGGCGCTCCGTTATTTATTGACGGCGGCGTCGAGGTTAGCGGGGAGAGGAATGGAGAAAACGTCGAAGCCATAGTAAAGCAATCCGACGGTTTTGAAGACGATGGTTCCTTGGGCGTGGGAAGCGACGATTCGTCGGCTATGTACGAGGGACGAGAGAAGTGGCTGTGATGGGTGCTGGTTCCGCCGCTACTTATATATATCGGCCTCCCTGTTTCGACTGCTTGGTGTCGTGAGGTGACCACCCTCCTCTAGGATAGTGCCACGTTACATGGTTACCCTTTTAGATTAACGATTTGGTGGAACAGATTTTACTCAAAACCTTACCTCAATTTGACGTGTCACGACGTTGACCTTAGAAATGATGATAAAAATGTGACACAGTGGATGGTCACTTGATTGAGTCGGGTATGTTAGTGGGGGCAGGACTACATTCTTGTGTGAGACGGGATACCATGGACTCTAGTGCGCTATGCAGTGTGAACGCGGAACCGAAGGGAATCCAGGTTGCCGGATGGTTACTTGAGCGGCAAGTTGATGGCTCGCATGGACTCCAGTGCGCCATGCAGTGTGAACGCGGAACCGAAGGGAATCCAGATTGCCGGATGGTTACTTAAGCGGCAAGTTGATGGCTCGCAAAATTTAAGGCCAATGTTTCTCTTTTTTCCGATACAGAATACCAGTGTTTCTTTTTTGGTAGAAGAAGACCAGTGTTTTGACTTGAACATCCTCGAGCGGTAAGTAGACTGTCCGAAAGCCCATCATCATGTTAGCGTGGAATTTGATGCTAGCCCGAGAGTTCTTATAGCTCTTTGAAATCTATTTAGATAATTTTGTTGGATTGAACTGGATTTTTCTTTTGCTGGATTCATGAATTAAACACTCTATTTCATCATAATACATACCCAACATCCTATCAATCCAATCCTACAGGAGACCAAAAAAAAAAAAAAAAAAAAACAACTTCACAGGCTTTTTCTATTCCTATCATTTCGGCATCTATATTTTCTTTTTTGTCACCTATCGAGATTCTTGCCTCCTTTTCTCTTCTTCCTTTTTTTTCTCCTGCATTCTCTCTCTTTCTCAATCAGAAACTGCATAAGATGCTAAAAAAAAAGGCTCATGGTACTAAAAGATATTAACAATAAATTAAAATATATTTAGTTAGAAGAAATTAGATTTTACAATAGAAATAAAAATAAATAACTCCATGATTTGAAAAAATTACATTTTCATTTCTATTTTAAAGGAGAATGAGAATATACTAGTCTCCTAAAATCTTATATCTACTCTTCTCTGATATTCAAATCTTATTTCAATTCCAATCATGAACTAAACATATCAAGGGTTATAATTATTTTGATTTTTTTTAATTTATTTTAATTTTAATATTAATTTTTATTTCAATTGTAAATCGAATGCATCCTAATAAGCTCTAGACCGAGAAAAAAAGAAAGGATGGTAATTTCTAATATCTAACTCATTGAACAAAAGAAAAATTTGTGAGCTACATTTATGACTTGGTATGTCTGAGACGTGTACAATGCTTTGAAAAGAGACGGCTATAATATCATCATGGAGAATAACATAGCAGAAGTAATTGCGCAGGCAGGCAGGCAGGGGCACTTGCATTGGTAGATTTGTATAGGCAAATTGGCACATATTTTTGATGAAGATGGGAGAGAGATCCGCTCAAAATTTATTTTGACGTTGATATTTATATGATGCACGCGGTTTATATTACGTGATATTTATAATGTGATTTAGATTATGGGAGAAAACACCAAACATGCGTGCCAAGTTCGAACACAAAACGATTTTACTATATCATCCTTCTCAGCTGTTATGTTCTTCCACTTATTTGTACTTATGTTCTTCAACCTTATATGTAATCCTTTTTTCGAAGACCACGAGAACTCTCCCAATATTGCTCTTCTGTTTGCCTTTGCAGCATATAGTCCAATAGTCTAGTGTCGAAAAGAAGATACATCTCAAATCTGGATAATCTCATGTTCCCCTCTCTCCATAGGGTCGAGCAAACAATTACGACGGTATCCCAAGCTTTCAGACATATTTGACAAGGAATGCGCTCCCTCCAAAGTTGGGTGACTGTGATTGACGTAAACTGAACGTGGTTCGATGCTAAAGCTCCATAGAATACTCACATGAAACAAATATAGGTCTGTTGTCTCCTCTTGGCTAGCACACAGTGGACAATGAGGTGGCACTTGTATTGGCAATTTGCACATTGCCTTTGATAAAATAGGATCAAGGTCCCATGAATTGTTCGATTATTGAGTTTGTTGATTCGAGGCAACCACATGCATATGAAAATTATTAATTTCGTCCTCCAGCATAAAAGTTTTATGCTTCATTGATTTGCCGTCCTTGAGCCAAGTCATCCGAAGGACTTACGGCAATTACGAATCTTTCTTTCGTTGGCCAAATAATTTGGTTCGTGAGAGCCAGATGCCTGAACTGGCTTACACTCCTAAAATATTGGCATGATACCCACCTGGCATTGCCGGGTCCACAATATGAGCCTGTTGCTTTCACAAGCACTTCAACATGCCGACATGGCAAAACCAATTCAGCTGCCAGGCCATCAGGTACACGTGCGAGTGGAATTGTGTGTCCTATGCACGTGCCGCCCTCATCATCACGATCGTTATCAATCATTCAAACTCTTTGTCTTCGTCTCCATCTCCTTAATTTGGCCTGCCGTTGCTTTCCCCTCCTCTCCAAAATGCTCTTGCACGTCATCATGAGATCATATCCCTTCTCTCCTTTTGATGTACTTGCTGCGGCAGGTTGCACTCGAGCTAGGTTAGGTAAAAATTTAACAACTCAGACACAATATGTTTATTATAATAGGTCAAAAATCTGATTGTGAACTTGACTATTTTGTTGGGAGCCTATTTAGATGTCTGCATCCAAAATCTCGTGGGATTCATGGATTAAATCAAGACCATCAGCTAAGTCAGATTAGATTAGACTTGTATTTATAAAGATCTTTTTTCTTTTCCCATGGGATTTGGATGGGCTACTATACTGATCTTTTCGGCATCCATAAAGATAGGTCCAGCCCATTCTGGTTTAACTAGATTTTTGCCCCAGACATTCCAACATGCCTTTTTTTTTTTTTTTTTTTTTTTTGATATAAACAGATGGTCACACTAGTCCAGTGCGAAAGCAGTCCAAAAGAACAAGATACACAAAATTTCATAAGATCAGCGGGCAGTCATCATCCTGACTCTATACTTAATTTCAAGAGTGCTCTGCAATAAAGGCCGCTATCCAATCTGCTATGGTATTTGCTTCCCGATAGACATGCCGTATTCGGACTGCAGCAACTTATCGAAGAGTGGTCCAGACATCTCGGATAAGCGAGTGACACTCAAATTAACTAGCACCTTTTAGAATCCAAGAGATAACAGTAGCAGAGCTACCCTCCAGAAAAAATCCTCTCTACGCGAAGGTGCTACCTAACAAAGGAGACACCGGTCCAGACGGCATGAAGCTCCACAATCAGGACCGAAGGCTCAAAAAGGTGGGAGCCATCAGCCCCCAGTAGTCGTCTATCAGGACTGTGAATAACAAAGTCAGCTCCACCTCTCCCATCATCCCAGACATCCCAACAGGTCTTTTTTTTTTTTTTGTACAAACGGATGGTCACACTAATCTAGTGCGAGAGCAGTCCAAAAGATCAAGATAGACAAAATTTCACAAAATCAGTGGGTAGTCCTGACTCTATACCCAATCTCCAGAGTGCTCTGCAATAAAGGCCACTATCCAATCTGCTACGGTATTTGCCTTCTGACAAACATGCCAGATTCGAATTGCAGCAACTTGTCGAAGAGTGGTCCAAACATCCCGAAAAAGCAGATGACACTCAAGTTGCCTAGTACCTTTTAGAATCCAAGAGATAACAATAGCAGAGTTACCCTCCAGAAAAATCCTCTCCATGCGAAGGTGCTGCCTGGCAAAGGTGACATCGGTCCAGGCGGCATGAAGCTCCGCAATCGAGATCGAAGGCTTAAAAAGGTATGAGCCATCAGCCTCCAGCAGTCATCCATCAGGACTACAAATAACGAAGCCAGCTCCACCTCTTCCATGTCTGACACCGCCATCAAAGTTGACCTTAATGAACCCCGAGGGTGGGGGCTCCTAGGAGATGGAAAGAACTCTAAGGGTTGCTGTTGGGGCAGCCAAGGGGCTTCAGAGATCAGAGATGACAAAGGATGGATTGGCATAATCAAACTGGTAGTACTCCTAAGTCAGACAGACAGCTCTCTCCAAAATCTGATGGGCAGGAGTCACCTCATTATCGAAGACGAGGCTGTTCCTAGACAACCAAATTTAATAAGCAATGTAAGCCATGCGCCCACCAATAATGCTTATCCTGTCAGTCAAACTCTGACGAATCAAGCTCAGAAAAGACATCAGCCATGGATCAGTACTCATCTCCCATGGACGAGCATCGGTCTATCTCCAAATGACCCTCGCCCTAGAATAGCGCAGGATAGCATGCTCTGCAGATTCATCCTCCACCCCGCAAATTGGATACAATATTGAAATCTTCATGCCTCTATCTCTGAGAAAAACAAGAGTGGGAAGCCGATTTCAGGCAAGTTTTCAAAGAAAGATCCTCACCCTAGCATGAGCGGCAACTCTCCAGATCTAGGCAGCATCGATCCTCGTAGAAGGCATCGGTTCATACATATGGGAGCGGTCCCTCAAGGGGACCTTTAGGCAGCAAGAGCGACCCTAGACTCTCGCATCGTGAGTGGAGTGCACAGGAATCGGGATGGCCAAGATTCGCTCCGCAAGTGGGCCCCAAAGAGTCGAGTGATCTCCTGAGCTCTCTAAGAGGAGCCATCGATAGTGATGAGGTCAGACACTCTCATATGATCCTCCATCTCATTGCTGATAAGTGTCGGCCAACGGGATAGAGGAATGCTCGAAACTCAAATATCCTGAATCACTTCCACCGAGCATCCATCACCAATCAAATATCTGATCTAGTCCATAGCATCAGGCCCCTAGGCATAAATCTCCTTCCAGATAAAAGAGCAGCCTTGGATATAAACAAATAACTTAACCCAATCTACAATAGATTGAATCAAGATAAATGGGTTAAATGATTAAATATTGCCGCTCCTAATTGCTACCCCTCTTGTTTACCTCTTCCATGACCCAACTATAGTGGTCTATTTGACATGTGAATCCACATCTAAATCTGAGAGTTCTAAACCTTTCCCTCTAGGATAGTAATGGGTTAGGTTGAACAATGGTGCAATTGAGCCGCACTAAGTCAATTAGCTAAAAGCTCGAGCTCAACTCAATTTAAAATATTAAGGCTTAAAATTCAACTCAAAATTGATCAATCTTTAACATCTAAGCTCGAACTCGACTCAATTAAAAAGAAATAGTAATTGAGATCAACTCAAATTGACTCGAGTATCAACTGAACTATACTTGAGTTCAAGTTTCAGTTCGAATTCAAGCTTTGTTCATAACTTTAAAAAAATGATCAACATTTAAAAATTAGATCAAATTTTAAAAATATAAATATTATATATATATATATATATATATTCAATTTAACTCGTGAATATTTTGCTACTTAAGCACGACTCAAAAAACTATTCAAGCTATTCGAGATTGGTAATAGTCAAGTTAAGTTGAGTCAAGTTTGCACTCAAGTTGAGCCCTTACAAGTTGTCTGACACATTTGCATCCCTAAGGTCAAGTAGTGCAATGACATGTTTAGGTTAGGTCTGGTTAGGTCAAGTTTGATTCAAAAATTTCTCAACCCATAACTAATCCATTTATAATGATCCTATACACGAGACAAATTGCAAATGATAGCAAATGAAGGTAAGATATCAGTAAATTTAAAATAAGATTACACTGAGAGTGGCTTGCGGTTTCTACTATAAGGAATGCTACTTTGAATCTCCAAGAACAAGTAGAAGAATTCAGCAACAAGAATGCCATACTATCTGGGTAATTAATGTGAATTAGCAATCATAGACCCTAACTAACCTCAAATGGTTCATCTAATAGATCTTTTCATCAATGCCAGATGTTAGGGGTAAACCTTACTCCCGTCGAAGTTCGGTTTGGTGCTCAACCAAGTGTAACTCGTAATCGCAGGAGAGCTTCAATCACGAACTTCTTTCGGAGCCCTTCAGCAGTCAAACTCCTATTGGATTCCTTCAGTAACTGAACTTCTTTCGAACTCCTCTAGCAGCCGAACTTTCCACAATCGTTCAGGAAGATCTCCACATGAATCCAACTCCACACACAAACCAACTTACACACAGACTGCCTAAGAGGAGTCCGAACTTCTTTGGTATTGATGTAACTCAAAGATTCATCACCAAATGATGCCTGCTCCTCCGAACTTCGACTATTAAATCTTAATGGACTGGCATACCACGACAACGGACACTATCCCTCGTAATAAACTTCACAT
Source organism: Cocos nucifera (assembly GCA_006176705.1). Lineage (NCBI taxonomy): Eukaryota > Viridiplantae > Streptophyta > Magnoliopsida > Arecales > Arecaceae > Cocos > Cocos nucifera. The sequence goes on along the minus strand of QRFJ01000091.1, from coordinate 1,840,455 downwards.
GGTCCTGAGCGGCCCACTATCTGATGGTTATGGCTATCGCTCTCAGTTTGTTATAGGTTTCATCTATAAAAGGGATCCTTTAGATACGTTTTCTCTAAGCTCTTTTCTCCTTCTCGATATCCTATAATTTTTTCTTCTGAGTACTCTATTTTTGTTAACCGAAAGAGCTGATTTGATTGTCAGAGGGTCTTGCCGGAGCCACCCACCCCGAACTCTAGGCGAGACTTATCTTGCAGGTTACCAGCGGCGATCTCATCTTCTCCGACTTCGATGCTCCTTCGATGGTGACCAAATTTTATACCAATAAAATTGGCGCTAGAGGAAGGACCATGAACCTCCATTTCTGAGGTTTTCTTATTCTTAAAAGAGTGCTCCATAGAGAATTCTCTTCTTCTTCTCTGAGGTCATCCTCTCCGAAAAAGATGCCTCCCAAAAAAGCTTCTACCTGACGGTCGACGGCCTCCACAGTCAGATCCCATCCAGATCTGCCCATTCCTATTTCATCTTCGATGATTCAAGCTCCACCAATAGCAATGATGGATGCGGAGCAGTTCAACCTACTAGTACTGCAGGTTCGCAGCCTCACGAAAGCGATGCAAGCCGTGTAGCAGCAGTAGCCTCCGACACCGATTCAGCCAAAACAGGCTTCTCCGAAATCTCATAATCCGATCTGGGAGCGACCGACTTGGACTAATCAGTCGATAACCTCCGAGAAGGAAAAGCAGAGGGCTGAGAGCCTCTGCTCTGATCATGACTCTACCCCTGGGTGGACTTTACCTCCGTTCAGCCAAAAGACCTTGAAGATCCATGATCGAGAGGATCTAGATCAAAAACTATAAGAGATGAACCAACGGATCGAAGAACTCCGTCATGCACCCCCTTCCATAGTAATGATATCTGTATCGATCCTCCTTTCTCTCACCACATCATGCAGAAACCAATCCCATCGAACTTCAAAATCTTCTAGTTCAAAAGCTACAATGGGACCTCCGATCTGGTTAACCATCTGAAGGCCTTACGGACAATGATGCTGCTTCATGGCATGTCCGACGCCATCCTATGTCAAGCTTTCTCGTCTACTTTGAAAGGGACAGCCAGAAATTGATACTCAGCTCTCAAGTCGAATACCATCTTCTCTTTTAATCAGATAAGTCATCAGTTTGCATCTCATTTTGTTAGTAGCCACCGTCCTAGGCGAGGCTCGAAATTTCTCATCAACATCAAGCAGTAAGAGGGAGAATCCATCTAGACTTATGTCAATCGCTTCAATGCAGCTGCTCTGAAAGTTCAAAATCTGGATCAATCTGTTGCTATGGCCGTACTAAAAGACGATCTTTAGAAGAATAATCTGCTGTTCTCCTTAAAGAAAAAGTATCCCAAAAATTTTGCTGATATGCTGGCTTGAGCGGAAAGATATGCCCGAGCGGAAGAGGCCTTCAAGGCCAAGAATAATGAAGCGACTGAAGAGTGGCGAATTGGCAAGCCGGGCAGGCCCACTGAGGAAGGAAAGATGAGTGAAGCTCGATTGCACTCCTGAACTCTTTCTGAGCGCAAGCGAGCCCGAACTCCTTTCCAAGCTCAGAAGCAAGGAAGTCCTGATAGAAGGGCATGGCGGGGCTTCCCCCTTCGAAGGTTCCACAACTATGCTTCCCTCAATGCTCCAAAAATATAAGTACTAATGAAGATCAAAGAGCAACTGTCTAGACCAAAGAGGATGCGCTCTCACCCTAGCAAGCACAATCCTAACAAGTATTGCCTCTATCATTATGATCACGGTCATGATACTGAAGAGTGTATCCAGCTCCAAGATGAAATTGAGGAGCTCATCAGATGGAGCAGGCTCGATTGATTTCTACGACATCGATCTGAAGGATGGAAAGATCGATCGAGGGCACTGCCGCAGTCAGAACCATCAAGAAGAGAAGAGCAGGAGATAGATCGACCATCCCTTGGTATCATCAACACCATCTCTAGGGGACTTCGACGAGGGGAGGCTAGCAAAGCTTGAAAAGAGATGAAAAATTGAGGAGCCCATTGCTTTCACCAATAAAGATGCCTAAGGAGTTCAATTCTCACATAATGATGCGGTTGTAATCTCTTTAAATATAGATAATGGAAGCTTTACTGATGTTTTATTTTACGATACTTTCTCAAAAATATTTTAGCCTAATAATCATTTGGGACCTATAAATTTTTTGTTGGTAGGCTTCACTGACGACGCCGTGCCAGTTGAGGGCATAATAACTCTGACTGTGGCTGCAGGGTAATGTTCGAGGCTGGCCAGAGTGCAGGTCGATTTTTTAGTCATAAAAGCTCCATCTGCTTACAATGCTATTTTTGACCGACTTGGTTTTAATGCACTCCAAGCTGTGATATCAACCTATTACTTAAAAATAAAGTTCCCAATGAGCTATGGAATCGGAGAGATTAGGGAAGATCAGGCCTTGGCAAGGCACTATTACTCTATTGCCTTATAGAAAAACATCCAGCCTGACCTTTGCCCTGTTGATGGGCTAGATGTCCACGACGACCTTATGAAGGAGTGGGGTGAGCCTATGGAAGACCTTGTAGCTGTATCCTTGGATAACGAGAATGTAGAGCACATTATGCAGATCAGCTCCAACTTGGGGAGTGATGTTCGAGAATAACTCATCACCTTCCTTCGAAAGAACGCGGACGTCTTTGCCTGGGTCCCAACGGATATGCCAGAGATTGATATCGAAGTTATGGAACATCGACTGGCTGCTGATCCCAAGTGTCAGTTGATAAAAGAGAAGATGCGCAGCCATGCTCCGAAAAAATAAAAAGCAATTATGAAAGAAGTCAACAAGCTTCTTAAGACTGAATTCATTTGGAAAGTTAACTATCCGAGCTGGGTCTAAAACATGGTGCTTGTTAAAAAGGCAAACAGCAAGTAGAGGATGTGTATAGACTTCAAAAAGCTAAATAAAGCCTATCCAAAAGATAGCTATTCTCTATCCAGGATTGATCAATTGGTGGACATAACCTAGGGCTATGAGCTTCTCATCTTTATGGATGCCCTTTTCAGCTACAATCAAATTTGGATGGCATCAGAGGATGAGAAAAAAACTATTTTTATTACTGATCGTGGTCTTTACTATTATAGGATTATGTCTTTCGAACTAAAAAATGTATGGACAACGTACTAGTACCTAATCAATAAAATCTTCAAGAAGTAGATCGACCGCAATATGGTGGTATATGTGGATGATATGCTCATCAAAAGTCAAGCTTCAATGAACCACATCATTGACCTCGAAGAGATCTTCTGTGCACTTAAGAAGTATAAGATGAAGCTGAATCCGATCAAGTGTGCCTTCGGAGTGGTTTCAAAAAAAATTTTGGAATTCATGATGTCGAGATTCGGAATTGAAGCAAATTCAGAAAAAATTTAAGCTATTCAGAAAATGACTACTCCAAAAATAATTAAAGAAGTTCAACGTCTGATCGAAAAAGTGATGTTCCTAAACCGCTTTATCTCGAGATCGGCCGAGCAATGCATGCCCTTCTTTCAAGCTCTCAAATAGTCAAAGAACTTCTATTGGATGATAGAATGCCAACAAGCATTCGTGGAGCTTAAAAACTACCTCAGCTCACCTTCATTGTTGGCAAAGTCTGAGCTCAGAGAAGAATTATTCTTATACCTAGTAATCTCCCCAGTAGCCCAGGCGGCAGTCCTGATCAAGAAGAAAATGAAGTATAGTGGCCAGTCTACTACATAAGTGGGGTTCTGAGAGATGCAGAGATTAGGTACTCTAAATTAGAAAAATTGACTTACGGTCTTCTAATTACTGCTAGGAGACTCCGACCTTACTTTTAAGGTCACTTCATAATGCTTCTCACAGATCAGCTAATTAAGGCAGTCCTTCATTGAACGGATACCTCTAGAAGAATCACAAAATAGACGATCAAACTCATAGAATTTGATATCAACTATCGACCTCGATCGTCGATCAAAGCCTAAATATTAGCAAATTTTATAGTAGAATATACCATCCCAGATGAAGCCAAGCTTGAACAGGATGAAACTAGTGTTTCGTGGTTGTAGCCGAGCTCCCTTGAGGAAAGGGCCGACCTCCCTGAAGATTTTTGGGCCCTATATGTAGATGGCTCATCCAATGCTTCTAGGATGGGTACATGATTGATCTTGGTAAATCCAGAAGGCGTCATCGTCGAATATGCACTGCGCTTTGAATTCTCAATAACTAATAATAAGATCGAATATGAAGCTTTGATCGCTGAATTAAAAATAGCAAAAAAGTTAGAAGCGGACCAGCTCCAAGTCTACAATGATTTTCAACTGGTGGTCGAACAGGTCAATGGCAGTTTTGAAGCTCGGAAGAAAAGCATGATAAAATATCTTGAGAAGGTAAAAAACTTGACTCCGGCCTTCAACGATTTTAGTATTTAATAGATTTCAAGGGCAGAGAATATAAGAGCCAATCTTCTCTCTAAATTGGCCACTTTAGCCCCGATCAAACTGTCCAAAAAAGTATTTTTTGAAATTCTAAAGTGCCCAAGCTTAGAGGAGTCATAATCTGTTATGCAAGTTGAGCACGAACCGAGCTGGATCGATCCTCTAGTTGCCTACCTCAAGGATGGAGCTCTCCCTCATGATCCGAAAGAAGATCGAAAGCTCAGAAATCAGACTTTTCGGTATGTTCTATATGAAGACAAGCTGTATAAAAGGTCATATTCTCTACTGCTCTTGAGATGTTTCCGACCTTCAGAGGCCGACTTCGCATTATGGAAAGTGCATGAAGAAATTTACGAAAATCATGTTGGAGCCAGATCCTTGTCACAAAGACTACTTCGATGGAGGTACTATTGGCCAATATTGTACCATGATTTCATAGAGTATGTCAAGAAATATGATCACTATCAGAGAAATGTAAACATACAAAGACAGTCAACCTCCGAACTTACTCCACTAAGCGCACCATGGCCATTCATGCAATGGGGAATGGATATACTTGGTTTCTTTCCAATGACATCCGGGCAACGAAAGTTCCTCCTAGTTGCAATCGACTACTTCATCAAATAGATCAAGACCGAATCATTGGCAAAAATTACTTAAGCCAAGGTATGGGACCTCGTCTGAAAGTCAATCATCTATCGATTTGGTCTGCTCCAAACTCTCATAACTGATAATGGGCGGCAGTTTGTCAGGACAAGATTTATCAAATTCTATAAAAATCTGAACATCTTCCATCATTTTACATCAGTCGCCCATCCATAAGTAAATGAAGAAGTTGAAGTGACAAACAGGATCCTACTGTAAGGTATCAAAGCAAGACTTGAGAGAGCGAAGGAGACTTGGATAAATGAACTCTATCATGTACTTCAGATATACTGAACTATCCAAAGATTGCCAACTGGAGAGACCCCATTTTTCTTGGCTTTTAAAGTGAAAGTGGTCATCTCGATAGAACTTAAACTTCCATCAACACGAGTCATGGCATTCAATGAGCAGCAAAACTCATCGAACCTCAGGGCTAACCTCAACTTATTAGAAGAAAAATAGAAGAAAGTCCAAGTTCGGATGGCAGCCTATAAACAAAAAATAGCTTGCTATTACAATTCAAAAATCAAAGACAAGATATTCAAAGTAAGGAACTTGGTACTTCGACGAGCGGCTATCTCACAGTCCCAAAATCAAGAAAAGCTCACTTCATATGAAATAGAGGATGTTATCTGATTCGAAACTTATCATTTGAAGGAGCTCGAAGGAACAACCTTTCCACGGCCTTAAAATTCAGAAAACTTAAGAATGTACTACCAATAACTTTCCTTCAATAAAACTTTTCTATTTTAACATCACTATTTCCTAGCGTAAAGATCGTATAATGACTAATAACTTTCTAAAGCAACCTAAAGTAGCCTGTTAGGAACAGGAGGAGAACCTCATCCTAATGCGAACAAAGTTGAAGGCCTTGTTGAACTAAGATGGGATGAGAAAAGAGGCCCTATCAATGATCCTAATGCATCCCTACAGTCCATTAGGAACAGAAGGAGAACCTCGTTCTAATGCGAGTAAAATTGAAGGCCTCATTGAATTAAGATGGAATGAGGGAGAGGTCTTACCAACGACCCTAACGCACCCCTACAACCCATTAGGAACAAGAGAAGAACCTCATCCTAACACGAGCAAAGTTAAAAACCTCATTGAACTAAGATGAGATGAGAGGAGAGACCCTACCAACAATCCTAACGTGCCCCTACAGTCTGTTAGAAACAGGAGGAGAACCTCGTCCTAACATGAGTAAAGTCGAAGGTCTCATTGAACTAAGACGAGATGATGGGAGAGGCCCTACTAATGGCCCTAACATGCCCCTACAGCCTATTAGAAATAGGAGAAGAACCTCATCCTAATGTGAGCAAAGTCAAAGGCCTTATTAAATTAAGATGGGACGAAAGGAGAGGCCTTATCAACGATCCTAATGTACCCCTATAGTCTGTTAAGAACAGAAGGAGAATCTCGTTCTAACGTGGGCAAAGTCGAAGACCTCATTAAACCAAGATGAGATGGTGGGAGAGGTCCTACTGACAATCCTAACATGCCCCCATAAGCCATGTTAAGAATAGAAGAAAAGCCTCATCCTAACACGAGCAAAAGTCAGAACCTCATTGACCAAAGATGAAAGGAAGGAAGAAGCTCGGCAGAGAATTCTTACACATGTTTATCCATGACAATCTGACTATGTTAAATACGAAAAGCGGGATCTTATCCTGATATGTAGAAGAGGTCCTAGTTCGGCATCTACAACAAGCATTTCATAAAAAGACAACGTAGAGAAAAATGAGATAAAGAAGATAAGGCCACAAAGATGAGGAGAAGAAAGAAGCTCGACGGAGGATCCTTATACATATTTTTTCGTGATGACTTGACTATGTTAAATCCGAAAGGCAGGACCTTATCCTGATGTGCGGAAGAGGTCCTAGTTCGATGTCCACAATAAGCATTCCATAAGAAGGCAGCATAGAAAAAAGAAACGAGGTAAAGAAGGTAAGGCCACAAAGACGAGGAAAAGGAAGAAGCTCGGCGGAGGATCCTTATACGTATTTTTTCATGATGACCTGACTATGTTAAATCTAAAAGACGGAATCTTATCCTGGTATACAGAAGAGGTCCTAGTTCGGCATCCATAACAAGCATTCCATGAGAAGGCAGCGTAAAAAAAAAATGAGGTAAAGAAGGTAAGGCCATAAATAAGCCTTGAATTCATGCGAAACCAAAATAATGAGAAACATATTATTTCATTATAAAAATAAGTGCATTACAAGCAAAACATAGGCCGACAAGATCGATTATACTGAAAGAAAAAAAAGAAGAAAAAAAAGTCGAAGCCCTGAGACGAACCGAACTTCTCAGACTTTGGGCTATCGACCCCGACTATCACCAAGGCTTGCTTTAGCCTAACGATCTCCTCCTCAATCTTCTTCTTCTTATAGAGACCATCTATGTATATTCTGTTGGCAAGCTAAAATTTATCCTCTAGCTCTCAGCACTATCTCCTCAAAACTTTAGACTCGGCCTCCATGTCCTTGATAGCCCGATGTTCATAAGTGAGCTGAAGCTTCAACCACTGAACCTTGGCCTTTTTCGCCCCGATCGACTCTCAGAGCTCACCGATGGTCCTCTTCAAAGAGGCGACCTCCTCAACCTTCTTGCTTGTACTAGCCCAAAAACCATCATCGAGTTGCCACTAGAGCCGGGCTACTTCGTTGTTGGAGGCACGAAGCTTTTGTTCTAACATGAACATCCTATCACTCCAGCCCAGTCAGTAGATCTCATATGTGAGCTCGGCATCGTATAGCTATTTTTGAAGTACGGAGAACCTTATCGACCAATTCCACTCAAACCATGCCTTATCGGAGGACCACGGCGAGCTCCCCTCTAGAAGTTAAACTTTCTCATTTGCCACCTTGAGTTGAGTCTCGAGGGAGCCGATCTTCGCTGTCAATGCCTAGGATTTATCGCTCGCACTCTTCCGAAGTTTGGCCAGCTCCCTCTTGAAGCTCTCCTTTCGAATGCTAGAACTAGCAACGTCTTTCATGTGCAAGTTTCGGAGGTGAGTAACCTCTTTAGTCACCTCCAAAGCAATCTTCCGTGAAGCTTGAAGGTCGTCCTCTATCTTCTTTAACTACTTCTTCAGCCGGTGGACTTTCTTCTTTAGGCTTTTTATTAAGAATTTCAGGAGAACCCTCTGAGGCAGTGGGTCAGCATCGATGGGAGACTACATTCAAGGTATGAAAAATATTCAAAGATATGGATAAAAAAAAATCCACCTTTATTTAATCAAAAATTTTGAGTACAAAGCGAAAAAGAGTCGAAAAAGCAAAATATACAACTTTTCGAGGATTTCAACCTCGGAAGGAACGATAGAAGATGGAATTAGAGCACTCTTGACTACCTCGGGTGCCCGAACTAGCTTGAGCGCTTTTGCGGCAAACTCGAATGGACCATACGCAGGCTCGATGAAGGGAGGATCGACTGCGGCATCGGATGGTCCCACATCTGCCTCATCTTCCTCCTCCTCTAGAAAGCTGAGGTCGAGTTCGGAGAACCTTCGAGCCATCCTACCTTCGCAGAGCTCAAAATTATTGATAAATGCCTCCTGGCCGAACTCAACGTTCAGGTTCCTCATCTCGAAAGAGGTCTTGAACTCTTCCACGGCCCGGGTCATCGCCTTCAAGATTGACTTCGCCATTTGGATCTCTAGTTCGACGATCTTATTCTCGGCTTCTCTCCTCCTTTCCTCCTCCAAGGCTAGTGCGGCCTTTATTCCGATCGAGACTAACTCCTCTTCGCAAAGCACACCTTGGAGGCTTCTGATGTTCGCCATCTTCTCCTTGGCAAGGTGCTCGACCTTGTCAACTCTCTCTTGAAGATGGCGGATCTCGACTCGAAGGTCCTCCTGAGCCTTCTATCCCTCTGCCTCCTGATGATGCACCCTCTTGATATAGACGAGTATCTGGTAATCCGACTACAACAAATAATTGGTGTTAAAAAAAAGAAAAAAAAAAGAAAAGAAAGAGAAGAGAAGAGAAAGAGTTGAGCAACGGAGCAATCACCTTGAGAATGGTTCTGAGGGAACCTCAGATGAGCTACCGTAGGTCAAGGTCGGCCATCTGGTCCACCAAATTTGGCATGGCGAACCTATCGGTTAGATTCTGGACAATCTCTGGATTATTGAAGGGATCCTTTCCTCATTCGTCACTGTCGCCATTCATCCCGCTAAGGCAAGCCTTGCGGGACATTTTAGCGACGGCCTTCTTCTTTTTTCTTCCTTCCCCTATCTCTTTCTTGGCAGAAAAATTCGAAGCCCGATCCCCACTGGAGGGATCTAAGGGCATGGAAGGCACTGGGCCCACACCAGCGATGCAGACCTCGATAGTTAGGGCAGTCTCGGCACCGATGATGACCTCGAATGTGATGGCAGTGGGGGCGAAAACTTTGGAGCTGGAAGCACCGACCTTCGCCCTCTTTGAGCCATCGCTTGACGCTTTTTCTTTCCTCTTCTTGGTGTAGAGCCCTTTGGTAAGCATCTTGGCAGCTTCTGTGTCCATTTTTGTAACAAAAAAAAAGCAAAAACAAGCACGATTAGTAGCAATACACGTGTGTGAAACCGTGTAGATTCAAAAATCAAAAGATGTACCTATAGGATCTTGGGGACTCAGACCTAGGTTGAACAAGATCTATTTCTTTAGAAGGTCAGGAAGAGGAAGAACTCGATACGCCTTAAGTTTATTAGAGAAATCAAGGTCGGCTCTGTCTAAGCTAGGAGCTCAGCGAACTGACTCCCTAATATAACCCCATGAAGGAAGATCTAATGGCAGGGTCGGGCAATATATAAAAAAAAACTTTTTCTTTCAGTTATGAATGAAAGAAGAGGCATCTTTCAATAACCTCTTCTTGCTGACCTGAGAAAAAAGTACCATCAATCCTTCATAGAAGGATGGCGTTTGAAAGTATAGAAATTTCTAAAAAGCAAAATGGTTGGCTCGACTTCGGTCAACCAACAGAGGGAGGGGAAATCTATGACGAACCAAAAGAAGTTCGGTACAATAGATGCAAAAGAGATGTTTAAAAATCAGAAGAGAGTGACTACAAAAGGGGGCGGTGGGAGCCTAAGCCCAGCATGCAAAAATTTCTAAGTACAAGCATAACCGGTCAGTCGGAGGGGAGCTGACTTGATCGTCAGAGCTAGGGAGTTCAAGATCGTATTCCGAAGGAATTTCGTATTGAATTTGGATCAGAGAAAGATCGTCCGAGGTAAGAACAGATGGAATGATGTCTAGAGTGAAAGACGAGCAGAACATGTTCCTAAGTTCTATCTCGACCAGGGGTGCAGGGTCAAAGAAGATCGATTCGGACAAGCCCCATGAATCGATGGAGTGGGAGGTTTTGGAAGATATTCGAATCAAGATTAAACCTGAGGAAAACCTCCAAAAAGAGAATAATAAGAAAAAATGTGGGGCAAAGGTCGCCACCAAAAAATCAGGAAAGCAAGAAAGCCAGAAATGAAAGACTCGAATAACCTAAGAGAAGGATTAGAAAACTGGCCTAAGCTGTCTGGAAAGAATGAAAGAATGATGGATGCGGTAAGGACCAATCAAAAGGATGTCTGGAGCTCAGGAAGGCAAGGAAAAAGGTTAAGACCCTTGGGAAGAAGGCGGACGGGGGCTGACGAAGGGAGAAGACTAGGGCAGGAATGACTTTCAGGCAAAAAGAGAAGACCTTAAATAGCTAGAAGTAGTCTGAGATAGTTATGATCACGGATCAACTTCAGTCGATCAGTGTGCGTCGTGTCCCACTCATCATGATAGGAAGGTTGCCACAGGCGGGGTCTTAATGGCACCATTTCTGGAGCAGAATTTCGGTAGGAGAAATGAAGGGCCATCTTTTCGGACTCATTTCAGATTTGAAAAGTTTTAATGCTAGCATGGTAAACGCCAATATGTCTCGTCCCGACAAAGTGGGAGTTTGGGAAGAAACTTCGATAGTCGTCTTTTTACTTTCTTCCTTCGAATCTTGAACTCAAAAGTTGGGAGACTTTTGTTGGGGGTAAACCTCACTCCCACCAAAGTTCGATTTGGTGCTCAGCTAAGTGTAACTTATAATCGCAGGAGAGCTTCATTCACGAACTTCTTTCGGAGTCCTCCAGTAGCCAAACTCCTATCGGATTCTTCCAGCAGTCGAACTCCTTTTGAACTTCTCTAGCAGCCGAGCTTTCTGCAGTCATCTAGAAAGGTCTCCGCACAAACCCAGCTCCACACACAAATCAACTCACCCACAGACTACCTAAGAGGAGTCCGAACTCCTTTGGTATTGATGTAACTCAAAGATTCATTACCAACTGACGTCTGCACCTCCGAACTTCGACTATTAAATTTCAATGGACTGACACACCATGACAACAGACACTACTTCCGTAACAAACTTCATGTGGTTCCGAGCGGCCCACCACCTGACAGTTACAGTTATCACTATCAGTTTGTTATAGGCTCCATCTATAAAAGGGATCCTCCAAATATATTTTTTCTAAGCTCTCTTCTCCTTCTCGATATCCTATAATTTTCTCTCCTGAGTACTCCATTTCTATTGACCGAAAGAGCTGACTTGATCGTCGGAAGATCTTGCTGGAGCCATTCACCTCGGACTCTGGACGAGACTTATCTTGTAGGTCACCGACGGTGACCTCATCTTCTCCGACTTTGGCGCTCCTCTGACAGCGATCAGATTTCGCACCAACATCAGACTACATATAAATAATAATTTTGAAACACAAGAATATTCCCTCTTGATTTTGTTTATCATTTTTTATATAAAAAATACTGTCAAACTTTTTTGCAAGGGTCTATTTGGTTGGGGTATATCAGATTATGGGATAATCTGATAATTCATGGGAATCATTTACTTGAAAAAATGATTATGGAGGAAAATAACTTTTACTATGTTTGGTTGGTGGAAAAATTACTTTAGAAAATAACACGGAAAAAGAATTATTACATTTGGTTGGAGGTAATCCTACATAAGAATATGATAAAATTTATAAATATACTCTTCAATATAAAATAATTTTTTAATATTAAAATAGTATTGCCATCTTCAATTAGTTTTTATATGATGACTATAATCACATAATCCTTTGCATAATGTCATTTTCATCTTAATTTTTTTACAAAAGCTCTTTATTGAATAAAATTTGAAGGATATTAAAATAAAGTAAATGATGACATATACAACTTTATTAAGGATATTGTTGTCAAATATGGATTATCATAACTCAAAAATTTACCAAATATCGACCATTCCTTGGTATTTATTTTATTTTTTCTCTTCGAAAAATAAGCATGGAGCCCACCAATTTTTTTACCATTTTTTTCTTTCACTTTTCATACCAAACATGATAATGAAAGTCATTTTTTTACACCAAATTATCCCCAATCAAACGGCCTCTAAGATATAACCTATTCCCTCTTACTAATTCTAGTAAAAAATTGAAAAGAACAAAAAGAATATGAAAATATTTGAATTGCTCATGAAAATATAATTTGATAAAATAAGAAAGCATATCTTCTAAATCAATTCTATTTGGTAATAGTTATTTTATGAAAATACTGAGCTAATTAATCAGGTTTCTTGATTTTTAGATGGGAGTTGTCTGAATCCTGTGAAAATGGGCAAACCACACGACATGGAGCCTCATGCATAGCACTCTGAAAGTTGGGTACGTAACTAGATTTCAACTTGCGTTTTAACACAACAGACCCAACACCTCATGCATAGCACTCTTGGAGCGTATCTTGGCATCATCACATCTGCTGTTCCAATAACAATTTTATCACACAACATCACCATAAGACCATCCTGCAATTATAACTATAAGCAGCACACTATTTAAAACAGTGACTTAACGTAGTCATACAAACTTACCACATTGAAACTAAAACAGAAAGCGCAGCAGAAAGCAAAAGTTCACAACTTCTACATAAGTCCTGAAACACATAACATAGAACTCAAACACCGATTATTCTTCATAGGCATCACTGACAGCAGGAACTCTCGCTACGGCTCCGACATCTGAGTAGGTGCTGCAACGGTCTCGAACTGTGGCGGCTGGGGGTGGGTCAGAGTCGGGACGCCGCACTGCAGCCATATGATGGTGAGGATGATGATAACATGTGGCGACATCATATTGTGAAGGCCAGCAAAACTAGCAATAGACTGCATCCCAAGGCTCAGGCAGTACAGAACTACCGTGACGATGGAACCTACGGTCGCAGGTTTAGATATCAACACCTCCAGCGCCGTGGCATCCATACCTGAACGCTCTCTGTTCAGCCAGTAGATTAAACCACGCACAGGGAGCTGGAAACAGAAAGAAAGCAGCAAAATAGAGGAGGCAGTGCCTCCAACATAAGCCAGCAGGGGCAAGCCAAGATGTACCGAGAAGAGAAACCATCCGTAGGAGACGAGGAGCAGAGAATATGATCCCAGAGCTAACACAGAAAGCAGAGCTACAACGTATGGAACACGAGTAGCAGAGAGGAGAGGAAGGATGACAAATATTATGAGTGCGGACACTGAGAAAAGCAAAGCCAGAACCTCCGAAAATATGTAGAGACCAAACATATGTGGATGAGATTGGCGCGAGGCATCACTAATTCCGTGGGGTGACAGGAGCCCAGCAGAGAAGAAAATGACAAAGTTGATGCAGAATAGTTGAACATGAAGCACGTCCTGTCTAAATGTAGTGGTCCACCAATTTCCCATGAGCTGAAAACATGGAAAAGAACTGATGAAAGTTCAGTAGTAAAGTTTCTATTAGAAGAGTATAGAGCAGCATGATATATGTTGATCAGATAAAGAAGGAGAAGAGGATTATTGCAAATGTCATGCATGTGTTTCAGGATAACTTGATCTCTTCCAAAACCATATGTTACATGTCTATCTTCTCATCATGGGCATATGAATCCTCAAACACAAATTTCAAAGAAAAGAGCAGACAGGTCCAATTATATGGCAGTTTTAGAATTTCCCATCTCACCTAACCTCTCCCACAAGCTTCTTCCAATACCCAGCAACAGGTTAAAACATATGATATAGCATGTTGATGTCACATGTCCATCAAAGTGAAGACTTGATGCCTTCAACGATAATACTTAACTAGTGCAAGTTATGAACGTCAGAGTGGTAAGGTAAGTCTAGTTTTGCACCCTTCTGGACTATAGCTTTAAAATCAGTGTGCAGGAATAAAAATGGCATAATTCCATGGTTAAATAATTATATCTTAAACCTAGAGATATTATGATGGAAGAACGGTAGGAATTCAAATTCAACATTTCAATACCTAGAAAAGAACATTAACCAAGAATAATGTAGAAGCTGAAAGGATGATAAAGTAATAAACTGGTGAAATGGAAAGAAGCTCTTTATTTGGCCAGAAAAGGAAAAAAATATATATATTGAAGTGATAGGATGGCCAGGAAGAGCTATTGTCTTAGAGAAGCTTTGGACGTTATATAAATGCAGCAGCTTTCCATGTATAACTATCATTACTCACAATAGTTGCTAATATTATACCTGAAATAGTAATGAATTAGTCAAAACAAAAAAGAGAAAATATATTTTTAGAAAGAAAAGAAGGGAGACCAATCTGCACTGTAATTACCTAGCTATGGATTTTTGGAATGCACCATCCAAGAATCAAATCCAAAACAACTGCCTTGCTAAGTAGGGAAGATATGATTATGTATTATTTTTATTTTTATCATACTGAGAAAACAAAACACAACCAGTTCATTCCCTAAACTTTATAAAACATGATCCTAACCATTATAGGTTGCCTCTATCATTTTTGATTGATACATGCATGCCAGTAAATGCAAGAAACAAATTCTGTTTATGGGACATCGGAGCTGAACTTTAAACACCAATGAAAGCTACAAGAAGAGGTCTAGCAGTTAAAAATTCAGCCCAACAACAGGATGATTGCATTATATTATTCAAAACAGAACCTAATGCAGAAGAAGTGCTGCGCAAATTGTCATTTCAAGAGATCCAAATCAAAAGTGCAGGGGAGGCAAAAATCATTGCAACTTGAAAGAAGTACCGAGGGTCTGAGTCTAGATCCACTCCCATTGATATGGAGGATCTAGTTTAATTACCCACCATTTGTATATCACACTGTGGAAGGTGATTGAATAGTGCAGGGCATGCACATCCTGTCCAATCACCTGGTATTGCACCATATACAAATATGGGATGATGATTTCTTGGACGAACAGAACCATAGAGCATCTAAACTCTTTTCCTTTTGATTGATGAATTCTATCCATTTAAATAGCCATAAGCGCCAATATTGGATCAAACTGCAAAATGAAAGTCTCATTGTTCAATTCCATCATTATAGAAGGGTAAACAAATATAGTCAAGGCACACAAACAAGAGTTTCTTTGCTGCAAAACTTTGCAAACCCAATAACTTGGCAAAATTCCAATATTAGCCTTTTTTTGAGTAAATTGTTTCATCCTGCAAGTTAATCGATAATTTTAGAGAACTGATTTAGATCGTAATAGATCGCTTGTGATGGCAATGGAAGAGTCACTTAAGATCTGATGCACTCACCTTCCATTCCAAAGATATCAAGTGCAGATCTGTGCAATCCACAGGGTTTGTTGGACTATGACAACATCCCTCTTTGAAGCAATGAATCGCAACCATAATATTTTAAGATCTACGATATTTCTTGATCTTGGACAGTAAATTGGATGTGTTTGTAGATCAAAACTTAATTGTAATAATGAATCAAAAATAGAAATTAAACATCAATTCTTTGGGTTTTGATTGCTATCCATACCTTGGTGATCAAAAATTAACTTTCACAGGATAAATGAATCTGGGATATCAATCAATTCATTAATAGTCCATCTAAACTCATTCAATCCCTACCAAGTAAAATTAATATTTTTATAAATGACTCGATCTTAGAAGACTAGGGTATCAAGCGATCTCGAACAAGATGCCTTTAAGTCGATAAGGGGATTGAGAATAGCAATCGAAGTTGGAGACCATGAAATGAAAATGTAAGAAAAAAAAAAAAAAGGTACCTGATGGCCAAGACTAGTCCGCCTATTGCTCATGCTGACTACCGGACGCCCCACTCTCTCCATCAAACAAAGTAGAATTAGGGTTTAGCTAGGCACTAGTTGCAAGGGGATTGTGGAAAGTACAATGCACTTATTATTATAATGCTATTGCTGTGGGTACAACTCTGCTCTTGAACAACTTCAACTTATAATGAATTCTCGAACTATCCTTCTCTAACTCTATATACTTAGGCTTACGCAACTCCTTTTTTTTTTCTTTTTAACTTTATTCAACCATTTTAGCGTTACACATCACACGTGTAGGGTTCCAATGTCCATTATCATAATACAAACACCGAAGAATACTACTCCATCCATAGGTGACTCTATTTTTTTAAATGTCCAAGCTATCCTCCTTAATTCTCATGACCCTTGAGCTCATACAAAGCTTTTTTTCTTTTTTATTATTTTATCTTTTATTTTGGCTCAGGGTATTGTAAATTTATAGCTCCAGTAAAAAAAAAAAAGGAATTTACTTCATCATTCTTGGTTAAGTTGTGATTAAGAAGATCTAGATATCTTAATTCGATATCTATCCCTTTCTAAACTTGACGTAGCATCAATCCCATTAGAATAGTAACCATTAGACTATAATGAAACAATCATGTAATGACTTTTATTTGCCATCTCAACGGATGAAAGTTGATAGATGTACTCCAGTGGTTTGTAAGTCTCTCTCTTTCTCACATGAGAATACTCAGTAGGAGGTGTTCGTAAAAGAAAAAGAGCGTACCGGCGCTGCGCTCGCTTCCGCTTCAAATTTGAAATCGAGCGGAATCGCCTGACACGCGCGATCCCCCTCTCCCCCTCCCCCCATGTCAGAGAATCTCCACTCTCTACCGACCACAAAACCAAGAACTCCAGCAGCTGCCTCTTTGATCCATGGCGGACTCCCACCTCGGACCGAATCCCTCCATCTCCGAAAACCCTCCCGTTTTCTAGGGTTTCTTCAGCTCCCATCCTCCTCTGAACCTCGAGCTTCTCCTTCATCGCCATGTCCTTCTCCTCGAGGCGGAGCAGCTCCAGAACTAGACCAGCGGAAGGGAACGAGAACGAGCACGGAAACCCCGCCGATCCCGTTCACCTGCCGCCTCCCAGATCCCCTTTGATCTCCATCCAAGATCAGTCCCAGAACCCCAGGGAAGGGCCATCAAGCGAGCTGCGTCTCGCCGATTTTCCTATCAAGGGGTCCGGCGCGACTCCTAGATCGGCTCCAAGTACCCCGGCTAGGGGCCTGTCTAGGGTTTGTAGTGGAATTGGGAGCTCGGGAGCTAACAATGCTGGTCATCAGCTAGCGGGGAGAGAGAGGGGTTTCTCGTCTAGGGTTTCGACGGGGATACCCGAGGTGAAACATTTGGTGCCGGTTGACGTTCCGCATTTTGAGCTCAATGAAGATCCATCCTTTTGGAAGGATCACAATGTGCAGGTGAGACACCTCTCTGCTACTCAAGAAGATATGTTTTGGCGTTCATTTTTATATTAACACTGAAAAGGTGGAAGCTTTATGCATTTCCATGTGTTTTGTAATAATTTTGTCAGTCTCAATCACTGTGGCTACTTTTGCGAAATTAGTTTTTTACTTCATGCTTTATTTTGAAGCGTTTGTTTGTTTTGTCCAATCACCGTTTGATAAATTTCTAGCTTTTGTCAGGTTTGCTTATTGAGATCTATAATTCTTTTGGGTTTGATAATTACTTGAGAGGTGTTTTTGGTGAAGGGTGTCAAAAGATTCCTTTTCAATTGATTGCTACTTCTGGCTTTATCTGTAATCACATTCTAAAACAAACAAGTAACAACTCACTGATGCAAGAATATGATACCAAAGTTGTTTGGTATAAGTCCTGATACGAATCCAGCCAATTAGCGGAGCGGAGAGTGCCTTGCAAGGTTACAAGAGATGCTTGGTCCAGGAGAGCTCACAGACATTAGTATGGACAGGTCATCCTGAAACCAGGTGTACTTTCGATCACGTAGCATGTGAGACCACATCTCAGGTTTGCAACCATAGAGAACATCTATAAAATCTTGCGAGTTACCCTGTGGGTATGTCTTGATGATCTTCCACTTTTTGAACCGGAGAAACTTTTCAAAGTTGTTGGTCTGCCAATGGTGGAAAATTGCATGTCTGGCTACAATAGCTGCATGTTTGCATATGGTCAGGTAGGTTTGTTCAACATATTGGTGTAAGCTAAACTAACTACTAACTAATAATAGAATTTTTGGATTTTTTGCAGACTGGTAGTGGAAAGACACACACCATGATGGGAGAGATTTGAGAGATGGATAACATCCTCTGTGAAGATCGTGGAGTGACACCTTGTATTTTTGAATATTTATTTTCAAGGATAAGGGAGGTGAGGTACTTAGAATTCTAATACCTCTCAACTCGTAGGGTTCCTCTTATCAGGTCTTTGTCTGGAAACAGGAAGAGAGTAGTCGAAGTAGTCAGCAGCTGAAGTATAGCTGTAAGTGTTTTTCCTTGAGATCTATAATGAGCAGATAACAGATCTCCTGGATCCTACTTCAACTAATCTGCAGGTATTTTACCTAAATATTAAATGCTTTTATCATCTATATTCATTTCTAAAAAGCAGATGATAATAAGATTTTTTACTATAACTAAGAGAAGACTTGAGGAAGGGTGTATATGTTGAAAACCTAAAGGAATTTGAAGTGTCATCTGTAAAGGATGTACTTGAGCTTCTGCTACAGGTAATAAACAGCACCACTATGCCTTTTGTCTCTTTAGAATGCCTAACCCTTCTTATAGGATGATAAGAAATGTTATTCTGGGTCCTTATGTGCTACAATATCTCTATAGGGTGCTGCAAACCGAAAAATGGCAGCAACCCACATGAACCTTGAAAGCAGTCGGTCACATAGCATCCTTACCTGTGTTAGTGAGAGCCGTTGGGAGAAAGATTCCATGACACACCTCCATTTTGGAAGGTTGAATTTGGTGGATCTTGCTGGTTCAGAGAGGTAAGACTAATATTCTGAGATCAAACTCTTTTTTTTATTAAACATTTATATCAGTAATTGAATTAAATACCTGGATCTAGGCAGAAAAGCTCTGGTGCAGAAGGCGATTGAAAGAGGCAGCAAATATCAATAGATCTTTATCAACTCTTGGGTAATTATAATGAAATAGTTGATTAAAGGTTCATGTTACCATTTGCTTATATGCATAATAGATGCCAACTTCTTTAACCTTCTGGTGTTATCACTGCATACTTTCTAGCTCCTTTTACATTATCATTCTTTACTGTCTTCACTAACTTGTGTTTCATGTGATTGTATATGTTTAAGGCTGGTAACATCATGTAAGGGAACCCACAATTTGATTAATTATAGTCAAAATTATCAAGTCATTTTATATAGACTTTTTATAAGTAGGTGAAATAAGGTTATTATCTCCAACATGCATTCTTAATAAATATGTTTTTTGCTTTCAGTCTAGTTATCATGACACTAGTGGATATTGCAAATGGTAAAAGCCGTCATGTGCCATACAGAGATTCAAGGCTCACGTTTCTCCTTCAGGTTATACCTTCCAACTAGTAGATAATGAGTTCTCCCACCCCTTGCCTCTGTTAGATGGCATGAGTACAAATCAGGGCTTATATCATCATTATCCTAACTGCAGGATTCTTTAGGTGAAAATTCTAAAACAACAATTATAGCAAATGTCAGCCCATCTATCTGGTGCCTGTTCTATCCTTCAGTTTTTTCATTTTGTTTCATTGAATTACAATCTACACAATATGGATAATATATATCTCTTTTTTTTTTTTTTTTTTTTGATGCAGTTCTGCAAGTGAGACATTAAGCACTCTGAAGTTTGCCCAGCGTGCCAAACTGATTCAAAACAATGTAACTAGTTGTTGTGCTCCCTAATGTATATAATTACCCAAAAATGAAGAAGTAACAAGAAAATTTTGTTTTTCTCCGAGTTTAATGGTTCTTTCTCCTTCCATGACAAGGCAAAGGTGAATGAAGATGCTTCAGGGGATGTGATGGCATTGCAAAGGCAGATACAAACGTTAAAGGTAAAAATCTGTATCCAGAAGTAATTCTCCTTTTAGATGTGCTTCATTGAAGCCAAGCATGTGGACTGCCTCTATAAACAGGATCAGCTGAACTTCCTCATCAAGCATCAGAGTGTTCCAAGATCTCTATATTATCCCTCCCTCGGTCTTGACCTGGGTAACTCAGGTGGTCTTTGTGATGATTTTGATTCATTAGTGGGAGGAAACCCTAATGCTTTCAGTGATCTAGTTCATCTAAACCAGAAGGTACCCTACCATCCTTCACATAACCTTTTGATGCTATCTGAAGAGATTTTACGTTGATTACTGACTGCAAGTCAATAATGGATCAGATTAAACATCTGGAAACTGCTTTAACTGGTGCCCTCAGGAGGGAGAAAATTGTAGAGGCTGAAGTCAGGAGGCTAGAAGCTGAAATTAAGCACATGAATCGTTTGGTATCTGTCACTTTTCATGATGCATACTGTTCATTTTGCCGGAAAAGTTTATCAATTGACATGTTTAAGTTCTATTCTAGGTGATAAATGACACATTTATAAGTGTTATAAAATTTTGAATTCTTTGCACCACCACCACCATCACCACATTAGACTTCTTTCACAGTGATAATAATATCACCATGATTTATTTCCAGTGCTGCTTATCTTATAGGTGCATCAGAGGGAAGATGATGCTCAGCGGAATAAGGTGATGCTAAGACTCCGAGAGGATAAACTTAGAAGATTGGAAATGCTTGCAGATGATGTTGTGACTTCTGATGGGTATCTCATGGGGGAAAATGCAGCACTATCCAAAGAGATTCAGTTGCTACAAGAAAGAATGGAAAGCAACCCCGATTTGACTCAATTTGCCTTGGAAAATATGAGACTAGTCGAGCAACTTAGAATGTAACTATTAACATAATTTTATTAAGAGAGTTATCTATGCCTTTTTTACTGGATTAGACTCCTGGAATGATGCTCCTTCTTATTTGAGCAAATGAGCCTTTGCTTAATTATTCTGATTCACATTCAGGTTTCAAAACTTCTACCACCAAGGAGAACGAGAATTGTTGTTAGCAGACGTTTCTCATTTGCGCAACCAGGTCTATCCCATTCCCTTTTAATATTCCAATTCCCTATGGTTGTTTTTCATCAATCTATTTGGCAGCATGCTAAAATTTGCTATAAATGTGCATAAGTCTTAAAAGTTCTGGAGGGAAAGTTCACATCAGTCACTAGAGGGGCAACTCAGGTTAGAATATTTTCCTATGTAAATATATTATGTTGACATTGGCTTTAGTTAATACATGCATATGATGTCATCTGCAAAGTTATGTTTTGCTATTAATCGGGGTAATCAACATAAGAGGATATAATGAAGTGATTAACATTGATTAAGCGGAAGCCTAGAAAGATTTTATGCATTGCTAATCAAGATTCATAATTACTAGAAAGTTGGAAATAAGCTAGAAGAAATTATGGGCAACAAGATTAAGTAGGAAAAGCTTTTATATTTTTTTGAGGTCCTATTTTGTTTTAGCATGACATGTTAATTAATGCACTATTAATTTTTTGTGCAAATTATGGAGTGACTGAGATTGATTATTTGAAAAAACATGATAAGAAATTGAAGTGCGTTTCTACAACAACTCTAGCAAATTATAAAACATCAAATGCAAAGCATAAAGAACTTTAAAGATTTTGTGAACTTGTCACTTGCCAATATTTTGAGCACCAACTGGAAGCAGGAGTATAGGTTTACTGCCTAATGTACCAAGTACTCTGATGCACCACAAAATATAGTCTAACACCACACCCTGTGGACTGCCTAGGCCTAGGTGGGCCACTCAAATGCCTGGTAGGAGGCTGGCTTGCATACAGAGGCTGTGTAGGTGGGTGGGCCCTAAGCAGAACTGGCCACTTTTTGAAATGGTGTACGCTATTATGAAATGAATGAACATTTATTACTTAATTTCGTGTAATGCAGTTTACCAAGTAAAAACGACAACCTTTTTCGAAGTTCAAACTGTTACTTCACACAAGATCATGGAAATTTTTGTTACAAATGATAATTTCAAGTAGATCCAATATCTGTTTGATTTTAGATGGAAACTTCTACGATTGTGGTCAAACCTGTTTTTCCATTTGCTAGCTTGATGGTGGTTCAGTGGAATGAAAGTTTTCACTACTTCTTAATTTTGTTCATACTTCTTTTCTTGACTTTTATTGCATTTACTTGGTATATTTTTGTTTTTAATCTTCAGGGCGATGATAGCTCAAAGGAGTTAGACACCTGCAAGAGACATTTGGATGCTTGCCAAGAAGACAATGCTAGACTAACTTGGTAGGCTCTCATTGCCCATCATCCAAATTTGGCATATGTCTCAAACTCTCATCATGCAGTGAGAACGCTTTTACGTGCCTAGAATAAAATATTTTACAAGTAGATGAATAAAGTTATGAGCCTAAATTAGGTAGCTACCAACATCTAATTCTTTGCACAAAAAAATCAGTCTGATTCACTCTTTGATTGTCAGATGCTAGAACTTTTCAAATTGCAATGTTCTTAGATCGCAGATGCTTTGTATTCTTGCTCAATTGTTGTTAACATTTTGAATGTTTCTCATTCCATCACTCATCTCAGATACATAATAGGTTTTATTTCCTGGATAGGCTTGCCAACAGGACATCAATTATTTCTGAATCATATGGAGAAGCTTATGTTAGTAAACTGTGGGGAAAATGCAAATATAGTTCTATGAAAAGCCAAAATGACCTAACATCAATAGCTTCTAGTATTAGAAAGTAATTATACATTTGCACATATTGGATTCAGAAGGAAGCTATCAAGTTTCAGTTATATCGCAAGTTTATATCTACTCTTCAGTACATCATAAGACACTTGCAGCTTTTGTTGTTGATGTAACTTCAGTGCTGTAGATTGAACTGTCACAAACAGCATGAACTAATATTCCTTTTTCATGGAAACAAAATCTAAATTTCCTGGCAAACAATTACATGCTAAAGTTGGCATTTATTGGTATGGCATCTTTGGTTGAAACTGAGTTGTTAAGGGGGCCTTCATTGTACATTGATACTTCCGGCAAATGAAAGTTTGTATTACAGCTTACATGAAGCACTATGAACTCCAAATATCTCCAAATTAACACAGCAATTATCGTTTTTAGGTCAAATAATTTTTTGTGTGCATGTGTGCTCTAGTGGGACTTTGTCATGCTTGCTTTGTGTGGACAAGGTTTATTTCATTGATGTTTGGAGTGAAAGGTTGAGATCTGACCAGCACATGGAGGCTGACAGGTTATAATTTTGGATATGGTAACTCATCGGGCCTTATAAGCATTGTAAAAATCATCATAGGTAATTTATTTGAGAAACTTTTAAAACCCTAAAAGATATAAAAGGTGAATGGCATCTGTGTAGCACTTCGGCTCCAATTCTTGAGTGGGCAAAGTTCTATTAACTATTGTTCATGTTCTATGCCAACAGGGAAATTGACAATTTGCGTTGTCAACTGAAACAATATTTGGACTTCGAGCAAACTGCAATTGTCACTGTAAGAATCATATTACCTATTAGATTTTTCATTGAGAGTGTGGTTTCTTCCATGCAATGATTTGTATGGCTACTCTTCAGGTTGGAGATGCCTCTACCGTTAATGATAGGAACAACGAATTACATAAACAAACAGCAGTAAGTTAATCAATCTGTTTCAAGTCTTCCAGTCTGTTGGGCTGCCCTTGCATGGTGAAAATAATTTGAAATTATAGTTTACCAAACTGACTTTTATTGATGGAGCAGACATTAGCTAAATGGGAATCTGAAGGTTGGACTGCATCTTACAGTCATGCTGACAAGTTTCCACATATAAGCCCGGCTGAGGGAATGATGGATGTACCTTCGCAGTTTGGAGATGTTGAAAAGGAGTTGAAGGATGCCAGGGTTTTGATTAGAGTTATGGAATCGCAACAAATTCAACTGATTGCACAGCTTGATAAGCTGGAGCAGGAGAATGACAGGTTCTTGGAACTCTTACAGAGCCAGGTACATGATGAGACATGTCTTAAGAAACATCACAATTATGGTATGCAATTTTCTGAAAAGCTTAGAATTGTATTTAAGGCTAGCCATGCAGATGAAGTCCAAATACCAGAATTTGTTGACACTCAAAAATTAGCTTTAGGTGCAACTTTGGACCATGTGGTTAAAGACGTTGAGGAGGCCAAAATCATGGATAAGCAACAAAGGATGAGCACATATCGACATGGCAACAAGAGATAGAACGGGTCCAGGAGCAGGTTGAGGTGGAGACAGCAAAAACTATTCTTCCTTGCAAGAAGAGATTGCTGCACTTCAGCAAGAAGTGCTGTCGAGGAATACCGATGAACTATCTTCAGCAGCAAACTATGAACTCTTGAGAACCAGAAATGAAGAACTCAACAACCAAGTACATATTCTGATGCAAGAAAATGTGAAACTCTCAAATCTTGTGGCTGCTGGAGATGCAGAAACCAGTGCATTGTCTGATGAGTGGGAGAAAGCAATTATTGACTTGACAGAATTCCTTCTAGATGGTTGGAAATCACTGGAAGATGCATCTCAGTACACCAAAAGCATTGTCAATTCATTTCCTCAAGGAAATGCATGGATTAATGAACATGTGGAGAGAGCTATAAAGGTCTTTGTTGGGAAGGAAAAATTAATTGCGGACCTGCAAAAAAGGGTAAATGATGCACAACAAATAGAACTGGAAATGAAGTTGAAGTTGGACTCACTAAGGGGAGCAACTCTTGCTATAACTGAAGTCCAGCAGATTGAGCATGATGAGAATGCAAAAGAACTAATCCATTTAAGAAAATTGTTGGATGAACAAGTATTAAAAATTGAGGAACTATAAAATGCTGTGAAATGCAAGGAAAATCATATTGTAGCAGCAAGAAAAAGTGCTGATGCTGCATATCTAGTTATTAAAAAGTTGTTTGACATGAATGCTTCAAAATCTTTGGATGTGCAAATAACCAAATCTGGAATTAACATGCTTCTTGATGAAAACTCTCAGGTAGAGAGCATCAATCAGGCTGAAGGCTCTGATCCTACTAAATCTGAAATTCATATACTTTCTATGGATGCCCAGAGAGACAATATTAAAAATAGAGTCCAAAACTAGAAATCTCCTCTTTCAGTTGAAGACCCAAGTCTTAAAGTTCAGGAAGCTAATGCTGAAGAAAGTTCATATGCATTGGAAGAACTCAGGGATCAAGTTGAGATGGCAATCCAGAGGTTTGTAGATATTAACAAAGTCCTGCATACTTCATATGCCGATACTGAAAGACATATTGCTGCCATAACATCTGACATCAACAGTACTTATTCTGCCATCAAGATGTTGTTTCATGACTCAATAAATGATGTTCATGAAATTAATGATAGGATCAGGGAGTTGAAAGCACAAAGAATGACTCTTCCTTCAACAATGATTGAGTATCCAAAATTTGGAGGTCATGCTGATATTAAGTCCACCGCAATACAGATTATAATGGATGGCCTGGCCAAGATCAAGAAATCTTTGAGTGGCATAAAATCTGGCTTCCACTTGCTATTCAATGCGAGTAAGACATCGTCCATACATAAGCATGGAAATAAACTGATTCCTAATCTTATGGAAGATGTGGAGATAGCTATGAATGCCTTAGTTGAAATACGCTTTCAGTTGGGCATGCTTTTTCATGTCAAAGATGCTGCTAGCGGTTTGGCACAAGGAATCCGTTCAAATGAGCCACCTCATGCTGGGGCAGACAATATGGTTTTAGATGTTATTCCCAAATATCCATCAGATCAGATTGCCACATTGCAACTGAGTCACATGCTGCAAAATCTGGAGGAAAGAATAGAGGAAGTTGATGTAGACCATTGCAGAAATAAAGAGGTAACTTATTTCATTTGTGTGAATGTGCATGTTTGTATGTTTTCACATCAACATATCATGTTAACACAATTCCTAGTTGATTCATGTAAATTATCATTTGATGCAGGGAGTGTGGGCAGTAGTAATCTGCTGTCCTGCTGTTGCAGTTTCTTTCAAGATGGCATGATTACAATCATCAAAAAAGATTGTAGTCACAGTAGTTTGATATAAACTACAGAAACAATCTAGCTGTAACCTTTACTTGAATGATGCCCTTATAGTTCTCTAGCCATATGGTGATGTAGTACAGTCAAAAGGCCTTTACAACTTAAATGTGGTATGAATTCATTCAAGAACATGTAAACATGGATCTGAAGTTTGTTTACCATATGGATGTTCAGAATCCTTAGGAACCAAGATGCAGTACCCATATGCGTCTCATATACTGAAGAACCAAGATGTTGTCTGAAACCACTAGGGGCATACATATGTATCTATACCCTGAATATGGTTCAAACTACAGACTTAAGTTTACACTTACGAGAACTTAGTTGTGAGATGGATCCTGGGAGGAAAAAATGTTTGAATGTCAAACCTGAGTATGGCATAGATTTGAGGTGGATGTGTAGGTTCACAGCTATCACAAATATCCCTTGAGGAGCATCTATATGTCAACTAAAGCTGAAATGTGGTACAAACTTCAAGGTTACATGCTAAGGAATTGAAGTATTGCATGGGTCCTTCGACGAGCAAGTAGCTTGAATATGTTTTAGACTTATGATTGGGTTACTGAATGACCTGGATGGATCATGTACCACAAATTTTATATTATTGATGCCTTGGGACCAAAGCAGGGTTATACTCATTGAACTAGACAGATTTTTAATTGAACAATATTAAATGCAAGTTCATATATTCTGTAGTTTTTAATACTTATATAATGATCATGATATATAATAGTCAAGTACAAAGTATAACTTCCAATGCTTTAATTCTTTTTCAGAGATCATATTTTTAATTATTAGCTAGACTTCTTAGGAGATAATGCATTGTAGCTGAACTATCATAGTTTCCCTGGCACTATGTTAATGGAAGATACTTTAGTTTCATTCATCAGATTTGTGTTACACCATTGTTAGGCATTATTAATTAATTTCATGGAGGATTATATAGTTTGAGGATCAGGATATGCTTTTATTGATGCTCACTAAGTTCTATTATTGGGCAATATATTCACTCACTTAAAAGCATTTTCTGGGTCACTAGGTGCCTATCTGTACATTGGTATTCTGGATATAGGAATACCTTAATAAAAGTGTGAAATTTGATGTTTAAGGTGATAATGGAGAGGAGAAATCTGAGCAGGAGAAGTTTGTTGAACCTACAAGCCTGATTTTCAAAATAGTGGGAATCACCTTTCTGGTGGATTTCACTGTCCCTAAATACCAAGGATTAAGGGAGAGTGGACTTCCCCCAACACCTGCAACTTTTCCCTCCCTCTCCCACCTTAAAGACAAAAATGCATCTATGTTAGTGATATGGACAGATGGTTTATCCGGCTATCCAAAAAGACCCTAACCGGTACAGCTTGGTGCATTAAGGGGCCCTTCTGTCTACAGACTGCTTGATTCCCTCAACAATTTCACTGGTTATGAGGATAAGGTAGTAATAAACCAACCAGTGCAGGTTCATGCACACAACACATACATTTAAGGTTTAGGCAACCTCTCAGCATGGTATGTGTTGTATGGCATGATATGATGCCAGCTAACGTTACCTTGGTATAAAGTGATATAGTTAAATTTGCAAACATACACAAGAGCGATAGAGATTTGGAAAAAATGAGAAACTTTGATATGGTTTACATTGGAATAGGCATAATGTTGCACAGCAACAACTACAATTGTTACCAAACTCCAGAAAATTTATGAATGTATAATAGAACAATAAAAACAAATCCATGTGCATGTATAGATGGTTGCATGTTTGTAGGTATATTTACATAACTTCACAGCACAGACAGCTTGTAATATCTAAGTGAAAAAAATAAAAGTGAATGACATAAAACATTTCAAATGACCTAACTATTGCTTACAGTATTGGAGCTTTTGCTTTTGTAAATCTTGGGAATAAAAACTCCAACAATAGCAAGTGCAGAAATAGTAAATGGTAGCACATTACAAGAATAACATGTAATTCTAATATGTGATTATTGATAATCAAATAAAAGGTCTAATATTTCATTGCTTTCAAGTTTCAGAAGTTGAGGCTTAAGATGAGTCATGCATGGCGAGATGCAGAAGAGAAAACAAAGCAGGCAACTGGTTTTCTTCAGAAGTTTGAAAAAGCTCAAGAAACCATGGAAGAGGCTGAGGTCGTGCTACAGGCATTGCTTAAAGCAAATGAAGATGCAAAATGTGAAAGGGATCGGTGGAAACAGGCAAGCCAAGAGTTGCTGGCAGACAGAACTACACTGGTTGAAGAACTACACCGACTAGAGGCCTTAAACTTTTCTGTGGATAATCAAAATCAAAATTTAGAAAAGCAGGTTCATTCTAGTATAGCAGAAATATTAGGCATTGCAATCTCACTCAGTGAATCTTTTGTGGAAATGCAGAGGATCACATTAGAGGAAGTAAATGTTATTTGTTCTGACATGTTTTCATTTGGGCATGAGCTGCTACAATGGATTGGCACCTCAAGATCATGGCTTGAAGAAACAATATCAGAAATAATGGAGAAAGGTTTTGCATTGCTTGTTCTGCATCAGTGTCACATAGGAGCCTTTTCTGAGCAAAACAAGCATTTAAGTGTAGCTTCTCTTGAATACAGCCAACTGGGATCTTATTCAGTACTTGGGAATGTGGATAACAATCGCATGAATGTTCCAATAGACACCTTGATAACTGAAGGGTTGGCAGACGTGGTTGCTCAGAATGACTGTAAACTGAACTTCTTTGGTTTGAGAAAACACTGAGGGGGTTCAGAATGAATTTCAAACAGTTGAAGATTTGGTTGTTGGACCTATTGGTAATATGCATACTGTGGATGATGAAACAACAAAACTATCGTTGGGCCCAAAAAGTACAAAGGACAGAGTTGCAAGTTGCAGAAAAATTATTTGGACTTGACCCATGATACAGAATTAGTAAAAGGGATGACTGCGAAAATGGCTGATTATTTGGATAATTTTGTTCAGGATTTGACCTTGTGTGGGGAAGCTCCTATATGCCCAAATTTTCCAGTCAGAAAAGGAAAAACTGAATTGGTTACTGTTGCAGGGGAAACAGGAAAAACTGACAAGTTGATATCTTCAGGTGCTTCTTTCTTTGATATTCATAAGGATTTGGAGCTGAAATCCAACATATTTCAAGACGATGAGGTGGGCATCCTGAAATGTGAGAAAGATATCCATGATGACAGGATCAGTGGGGCACAAACAGATATAAAAGTTCTTCTTGTTGACATTGGGCATCTTAAGCATCAATGTGCTCAGTTGATTGCTTCTCACTTGGATTTAGAGGATGATGGAGAATTGTCTCTTTGTCAGTGCAACAATGTGCAAGAAAGTTCGGTGAACAAACATAATGTTAAGCTCATGTATGGGGAGAAAGAAGAAACAGGGAGGTTCCATTATTTACATGCAAAAACTGAATTGGGCAATCAATTAATACAGACACTGAACGAGCTAAGGAACAATTTATGTTATATAGTTGGTCTGGTTCATCCTAGGCTGCATTTCCATGCTTTAAACAAATTGACTGACTCTTTTCTTGGTGAAATGTTTCAAAACATATGCAGCATTGAAGAGAAAATGCACGTGCTTTTGCATAGAGGCTCAAATGAGGTAAAAGAAGCTGATGTAGTACCAGATGCTTTGTCACTGAAGAGGGAATCTGCTCGGAAAGACAACATTATAAGAGTGCTACTTTTTGATCTTAGATTGTTGCAAGAGTCAACCTCCAATGTCAAGGACATGAAAGATGAAAGTTCAGAGATGGTTACCACTTTGACCAATGTTCAACAGGAACTTGCAATAAAAACTGCCCAGGTTAATAATATCTTGTCAAGGCAAGCTAGAAGCTCAGTTGGCTGAAAGTGAAGCTGCACTATCCAGCTCAAAATCTGAATTGGAGCAAGCCCAAAAAATATGTGTCATGCTTACAAATGAAAATACTGAATTAAAGCTCCTGCTCGAAGATGAACATATTAGGAATACTCAAACAGAGGAGCTGTTGGAAGAGAAAAGAACGGTTATAGATGGTTTAGAGAGGCAAATTCTTTCAAATAATTCTTCTATTGAGGGAATCTTGGATAACTTGACAAGGGTCAGTAATGAGAGAAATAATCTCCAGGCAGAAATAGCCAACTTGAACGATAAACTTGACATGGCAATGACTTTAGTCGATGAAAAGGAAGCCATTGCTGTTGAAGCTCGTCAGGTAAGTAATTGATATGGGCTACCTTCACTCACTTATTTCAAAATTTACAGGTGTTCTATAATTCAATTTGGGTTGACTATTTCAGGTTGCAGAGTCGAGTAAGATATTTGCAGAAGAGAAGGAAGAGGAGGTTAAAATTCTTGAACATTGCATTCAGGAGCTTGAAGGTACCATAAATGTGCTGGAGAGGAAGGTAAGTTCTGCATTTTATAGCTTGACATGGTTTAAAAGAACAGCCATTCTGATGTTATGAGAGCTGTTTCAGATGGCTTAGTAGGACACCTTCATGTCATATGCATGCACATGCAATAAATATGTAATCAGTGGCTCTCATTAAGCTGTTATCCTCTTACAGCAGCCATTGTGAAACAGGGAAACTGGCCAGCATTTGATCTTTCTTTTGTTCCTTTGGTTAAATAATACTTTTACATCAGATCCCCATATCATTTATAAGACAATTTCTATCCTGTGAAAACTGACATTTGCTACCGTTGATTGGGCATATAATGGGCATTGTCTTTGTTAGTGGATCTCTAGGGGACCACTATAGTAAGATAATTGTTGTCCAAACCTTGAAGCTTATTATTGACTTGACATGCCTTTGAAGAAAGGATGATTCTTTTCTGGTCTGTGGAGGAAGTTAAGTTTATTATATTTTTAATTATAGTGAGGAAGAAAAATTATTTAAATAATATTATGCAATCAACTTTTCACATTTTTGGTCCACCAAGAGTTTCACAGGTCACTCCGGTGCTTTATGTCTATTTTTCTGTGCAATCTTTAGATTGGTCCTAGGATTTGAAAGCATGTAGTCTTTCCCAATTCTTGAGCTCTTCTTTATTATCTTCATGTGTGTCAGTGCTTGTTTGCATAATCATACATCCATTATTTGTATCTATTAAATGTAGAAATATGTCTTTATCTATGTTGAGTTCTCATCATTTCTATAATCAGGTGGATGACATGAAAGAGGAGGTAGAAAGCCATCAGTTAATAAGGAAACATTTAGAACAGGAAATCCAAGTTCTTACAGACAGGATGCATATGGTACAAAATGCTGCTCAGTGTTTGATTGTAGAGGATTCAAGTCTTGGAGAAGGATCATCTGAAATACCGAGGTCAGGCATATTGCTTGCATAATTCTGTATTAAACAAGATGGTAAGCAATGTTTTTTGCCTTTTGTGTTATCAAAGGCTGAAAGGAATTCAAAATGCAGGCAGCTAGATGATAGGATTATTGAACTTTGTGAAGCAAGAAAGCACATAAAAGATCTTGAAATGGAAATATTATATAAAGAAAAAGAGGTTTGTCCAGACTTTGCCTTTATTTTTGTCATATTTTAGTTCCTCATCCAATTCTCTCTTGTTTTCTCCCTCTTGTGGCTCTAAGATATGCCTGTAATTAGAAAGAAAAGAGAGAGATACCTCCAAAGGACCTCAGCGCACATCCTTCTTCTATGGAGAGAGGGCCAGGTATTACAGTATAGGGATAGTCTTGCGCATCTCTGCTCTAGTCTGGAGAATCGTTCCACTCAAATTTAGTCACATTTGATAGCAACGAGAAGAGTGATACATGTGTGTGAAAGCACTATATGACTACGAGCGAGCCATACTTAACTTTTTTGGTCCTAGATCTGTCTAACTATTATTCGTATCTTTTCTCGCTTCCTTTCTCCTCTATCTTACTGTCTCCTCTCAGATTCTATTTCTATTTGCGAATAGTATTTTCATGCTGGTGTGTTTTTACGTGAGGTGAACGCTCAGGTGTCTCGTACTATCAGAACCTCATGGCATATCTGCACGCCTCTCTGAAAAATCTACCTATTCAGCAAATGAGAGTGTGGAGAGACAACATATCACATAGAAGAGATACGCGACAACAGAGGTCTTTGCGATACTCACCCAGTTTCGGAGTGACATTAGTACCAATGTTTTGAGGGTTTTCCATGGCACGATATTTAGTAGTTAGTAATGCATAAGATCGCAGTGGTAATTAAGTCTGTGTGGGCTTCTCAAGCATCCTGCTCAATACGCAAGAAGGAACTCTAGACAGAGTCATTGGCTAATGCATCAAATATGTCGTGTCACGCACTCCGCAAAGATACCAACCCCACTCCAAAGAGTGGTTTCTCATTGTTCTCTTTGTCATATGATTCATTGCATCACATATTATTCAGACTAATGATTACTTTTGGATCTTGTGTGGAAAGTCCATGTGGAACCCTACCTCTTAACCAACGTTTATAGCCCTTTGTAAACCATGATAAGTGTTCTCATTGCCATTTAGTTTAGTACCTCATTTCCAGAGATAGCACATTGAGACCTGCGTGACTCTGAGCTCTCACCATAGCTATCAGTAAGTGTCTCCTATATGCCGCTACGCAGCTCGCATACTGAAAGCCACACACACTTTATGACAGTACGTATCGATACATTGCCATCTTCATTTAACTTATATTTTAGATTGGACAAAGTGTTGCCAAGTGTCATCACGTACACTCTATCTCTCAGATTAACCAGCAAACACAATAGTGAGTGATAATCTCGACACAGATTTCTAATATTCAATCAATCTCGAAATGCTCTCACATAATAACTCCTAATAAACATACGCGCTCCTACTAATCCACTCTCAGATAAGTACTGAGTCGAAATCTTGACTAAATGCTGCGGAGTTGGAACTCTCAACATGAAACTCACAATAATACTACTACATGAAGGTCCTACTCATGCCTCTGTGCAATTCGGCGACTCAAAGCCTAAGATCATTTTTTGAATTCTGTCTCACACTGGTAAGTTCATTACTATAAGCACGATTTGTGATCAATTTTTGATTCGGCATATAAGTCCTGATTACATAGAATCCTTATAATGAGGATAAAGATTATACGCAGTGATTTCATATTCGGTTAGATCGAATGAGTATTAGATAGCACTAAGTATAGCGATTAACAAACGATCTTTTTCTATATTATTACCTATAATAAAGGTCAGTGTATTTATACACAAGCTCGATCTCTATGGTATGCATTAATTGTAATCCTCAAAGAAATACTTTGTATATACGACTCAAAAGTATTCTAGTATTTTGTAGACAATCGTGTGTATTTCTGATACATTTTTAATAACACTTGCATGTGTCTGACGGATCCACTATATTTATGGTTATCTTGTTGTTGGTACTCGCTCTTACCTCCTAATTCCCTTGTTCATAGAGTGGTGGCGCAAATATAATTAGCTCTCATATGGAGTGACACTTACTGATTTTATATGATGTGAAGAACCTCGTTGTGAACAAAGCACTATTGTGATACCTAAACGAGATATTACGTGTGAACTCGACATTCTGAAACTCTCGCACCTATTATAGTAGATGATTTTGGAATTGTAATACAGATGTGGCTTACGCCTAATATGGTAAAGCATGATACATATAGAGAATCATTCTCTCATTTTCAATTAACCTTCTACAAATTTGTTTATCTCTCTAAATAGAATATTCATGAGTCTTAAAGCTCATTAACCTATTAGAATTCTTCATATGTAATAATTATCTCTTTTATAGTGAAATTTATGACTTTTTACATAACCGTGATTCCATAATGAATCTCGATCCTTCGTATATTCTTCTTATAGAGTAAATAAATGATACTCATGCACAATGCTCTCGCACACACTATTATTGTATATGAATATATGTGTTGTTTTAAGAATTATGCTAGTCACGATATCTCAGATGAATTGGACCAATAGATTTTATAACACTAATTAAGAATGTTAGTAAGGCCCTCTCAATTTTCCATCTCTAGCCTCTCTCCACTCAGTCATTCGCAACCTCATTAAAATAGACTCATGGTATAGAATGCCTTCTTTGGTGACAATAGTACGCCAACATGACTAAACCTTCAATTACGCTCAAGGCAGTATCTCTCAAGCCCCATTATCTCTCCACTATCAAGCAAATTCAATAGCTCGCGGTAAACAATTATGAAAAGGCGAGATGGGTAGACAAAGACCTCTTGAGTTTGACTATCGTGGTGTGGTACTCGTGATGTGGGTACGAGTGTGCTTTGACTAAGGTGTAGGTTACTGGCTCAATTAAAACATGACTAACTTAGTACATACGTTTTAACAATTGATCATAGACGTAAGGTGTCATCTTAATAACTCTAAGGTAAAGATTGTATGAATATGGATTTGACCTTAGCTCGCATCGCAGTTGGTGTCGCTATGGCTGCTGCGATAATATAATACCATATTGGCCGGTTCTGACCAATTGCGTCCTAGAACGCATATAACGATGAGCTCAATACTCTAGGATCGGCCTATTGTTATACGCTGAGAGGACCCTCGCAGGCTTGTGGAACAAGGCTAAGTAAGAGAGTTACTCAGATAGACGCATCCACTGTGGAATTTCTCGAGTATCCAACTGGAAAGTGCATAAGTCGCAGGAAGTGAGGAGGTATTAGCACGAAGAGAATAAGAAAAAGAAAATAGCGCAGAAGATACAAAGAGAGAGGTTAGGTGAGTGAGCAGTGCAAGAAGTAAAAGCCATTTTTAATCTCTTCTCTAAGACAAAGAGAGAACAAACCAAAGGTAGTGTGAGAGCGCTCGAGAGATGAGCCAATAGTGTTTCGTTTAAGGGTCGTGTCTCATAGTGCCCAGAAACGTGGACTGTGAAGCAGTGGAAGGGCTAACTCAAGATGGTAGGTCCTGTGCTAATATCTGTTGATCGTCACTCATGGACTGCAATGACAGTTATGAAGCCGCGCTGTCGTGAATAGCAAACAATATAGTGATAGAACTGACGAAGTCACCTTATTATATGCTGTGTTTTTAGTGCGCAAATATCTCAGACTGCGCGAAATATCTAAGTATATAGTTAATATACGCGGTAGGGCCCATTCAATTTGGGCGTTCGCTGATTGGAGATCGTTAATCCAAAGGACAGTGCTCGGCCTCAATCGTCTTTCCTATTAATATCGATAGTATCTTGACTGAGAGAGACTCGGTTAAAGGATCATAACCTCGGCATGGATGGTGGGAAATCTAATAAGTGAAATCAACTACATATGTTTAAAATTCAAAGATTTGTAACATTACAGGAAATTTAATATAATAAATGTTTCTCAAGGGATTTTTCACTCACAGAGAACGAAATTGCTTAAGCATAGGTAATGAATGCCATGAGAGAAGATGAGTTATTTCACGCGCAATGCGCAATGACATCGCGAATACTCGTGTGGCTATCAATTGAATTTAATGTTGTGTCTCTAAGATATTTCTGATGTGGTGAAGCAACTCGCAATGTCAACAGCAGCGCATATTCTAACACATCCGTATAAGAGATGGACGCCATTTACGCGAAGAATGACAAGGGAAGAGGGATCTGTGTACTTAGAGATAGTACATCCGTGATCTACTCGTGAAAGGGATGACTATCTGACATGCACTTCGAACGGCCTTACGATTCGAATTAGAACGCGGCTCCTCTTGGAGTTCACGAATAACTCTAGCAACTTTTGGCAATCTCCTACCACTTCAATATAACCTCCATATTATAGAGATTTTGGTCTATGGTGAGTATGTGCGGTCAATAAGAGTGAAACTCCTAACTGATGATCTAATATAATTGACTGGCCTTCAGTGTCTATTGGTGTAACATAGCGAATGATTCACATACTACTGTGCCTCTTATGTATTAGTCCAAGTGATTGAGTATTATGCGTTCCATGTCAACATCATACGCTGTGAACAATAGAGCTATTAATATACATTACAATTCATTGGATCTATCGAATAATAATATAGTTTAATATTCATCAAGATACACATTTTATAAAGTAGAGAGCGGCATCACTCTGTGAGCTTACTAGTGTCTAAACATGCAAGCTACTAATCATCTCATGCTCTTCGAAAAAGTCATAATTCTCAGAATGCTAAATCAAACTATGTTATACTACTCTCATTTATCCTTAAATTATGATCTATAATATTCTATATAGTATTAATCAATAGTTAGCTTAGATAGAGATGATCTTAATAATAACTAAATAGTATCAAAATCAAAAGTTACAACATAAAAAAGTCTCATCACTGTTAGCATATTCATTTAATGTGTATACCATAAAGCAGAGCCTAGACATACATTTAATCTTAGCAAACAATGCTTCTTTAGATATTATGTGTACTCCTTTTATTACATTTTAGATTCTTATGACTCTCGCATTTAACATCATTTTATGTATTTTATTTTATAGTTAAGATTTTTTAAATAGCTCTCTTATAAGGATCAATAAATACAAGGCCATACATTCTATTATACCGAAGTATGAGCTTAGAAATTTACTCTAGTATTTATTAGATTAAATATAATCTATATTTAATATATAATATTTGCTATATGGCATATCTTAGATCGCCCAACCTTCTAGGCTCTTGTGAATTAATGCTCCTCAGGTCAATGTTACACGTGGGTCTTGAGTGTGCAAAGAGTTTGCTCTTTCGTGAACTCTTTGCGGAATTCTGAAGACTACGTTGGCACCAATATTGGTACATCAAGGTGAGCTTGAGAGTCATGGTGTATTTAAAAATCTTATCTCTCTTCGAGAGATATGCAGAATAAGGTGATAAGATGTGCGGACAATTGTTTTAGTTATAGATCTGGTTATTGTGACTCTATGAAATCTATTTGATTGACCACTTACAATAAATCTGTAATTTTAAAATTCAATAAATCTTCCTTATTATTATGTAAGTTTTTATACACTGGATTACTTATAGTTAGGTAATTCACTCTCGGATCTACTCCAATAAACTATTTGCAATTGAGACTCTCTTCATGATTGGTGTTGCCGCCACGAATATACGTTCAAATTCTTAAGCTTCGCAATTTGTGTGTTGCTAGAATTCGTTTTCAATTGGTGTTATTCCACTTTTTCGCGCTGGACATTGCGCTCGCGAGTATATCTTGCATCCAAATCTCTCTAACATGTGGACTTTAGTGCGCTCTTGTGCCGAGACATAATAATAGAATATTGAGATCTGCATTTTTTCTGGGAAGTAGATGCGTTGCGGATTGAGGATGTTCTATTTTTTTAGCTATTAGGATCTTTGGTGTGTTCATCATTGTTAGTCCGTGTCACAAGATGCTGTAACTCTTTCAACTTCCTCTCATTTTCTCTGTTTCAGACGTTTTTGCTGGTAGAAAATCGCACTAATACTGAAGGTCTACACAACATTTCATGTGAGCCATTAGCGCGCGCGCGCTAGTGAACTCTCCTAATAGACACTTGAATTTAGGTGAGTAACACCGGAAGGAGTAGCGAGAAAGTCAGCCTTTTATGTTGCTATTCTGGCGAGAAAAACTTCTCGCATTCGATTAAAGTTGATTGGCGACAGATAAGAGGTTTTTATTTATATGATCACTATTGTACTCATGTCGCTTTGTTGTTTCTTTGGAGTGGCTAGCATGCAATCCCGCAAAGACAATGCCATCATATGCTGGCTCGCTGCCAATATCTCAGATTCTCAATCATGATCTCATTATTACGATAGATTACGCGTGGAATGATTATCCATATCTTATCTTATCAGCAATACTTAGAGTGTATGTCTCGCACCCCTCAAGGCAATTTCCCTTTGTCAATGTCTTGTCACAGATGCGCTGTGTGACCTATAATTATGCTTGTAATTGAGATAATCATGGACATAAATGAGTCTATGTATAATACTCGTATAGGAAGCAGATAGACTCTCTTGTAACGTAATCTACCTTCTCTCTTATATTGAACGCGGTTGACTCGCGCGCACTTCCTAAAACAGTGCTGTATATTCCTCGTTGATGCTATGATGGTTTGTTCGGGGATTTGCCATCTGTGTAGTTAACGTGTGGCACGTGTGACACCTCCCCTCTTTTCCAAATTCCAGTGAAGAGCGAGGACGCAAGCCCTCACTAGCTTAGACGCTACTCCCAGATCAATGGATGCATCGACACTGATGTGGCTTAATTACAACGAGAGGAGTTCATATAACTTGGTTGAGCGGTCACAGTGTTGTCTGACTCCGAAAACCAGATCCATTATGGCGTGCTTAAAAGTTTAGTGAAATTGTGTAGTAGTGAGAAGATAATGTATATAGAGGGTTGTTTTATCTCTATATGTGATTTCATTAAATTAAATGTGATTCGCACATTACTATTCTAATTTTACGAGAAGAAACTTCACTGAGATCTATGAATTGATTATCAGGAATGAGCTCGCGCTGCGCTGAAGCACAAACTCATTTAATATTTAGCGTCTCAGGCAGCCGAAGATTGATGCGTTATTCAAAAAGCACTAATTGGGGTAAAAAAAAGTTAAAGACACACTCAGAATTGATTTGTTTAGTGCTACTCTCTCCTACAATCAACTCTCGTTTGTCCTGGACACTCTCTCCGTAGTTTGCCTTTTAGAAAACCTTAAGATTGGAATCTTATAGAATATCACTGAATATCGAAAGATTTGTGACTCGGAATTAATTTATGTCCAGTTGTATGATATTCGCGAGATGAGGACAGCGTGAAACTCTCTTATTTTTGCTCGCACTCTCTCCTCTAGTGTTACTCATATTTCATGTTTATACGATAAAGCTATATGGTGTCTTCATTAATTGGTATACTTTCATGTATCCGCTAGAATAGTTCTCATTTACTTAATCTCGATGCTCTCTCGCGCAACTTATGCATTCGTAAGATACTTTTCTATTATTCTCATTCGCGCTCGTATCGTGGTATTAAATTACAAAGCCAACGTCATCTCACCTATGAACAAAGATCAATACTGTAGGATGTTTGATATGTACTCCAATACTCTAAAAATCTCCTTATCTCTACTTGATATCGCTCGGATGATCTAGTGCCTACACCTCTTTGATTGGAACAACATGATTCTATAATTGCGCTATTATGTGTGCGTTCAAAAACACCTAATGCATTTCAGGGATTTTGATTTGTAGTTTGGTGAAGAGTTATCAAAGAAAATCAGACATACTTGCAAAGGTGTTATTGAACAGCTTCAGCAACGAGATCAGTTGCTATTAACTTGTACACAGATGAATTATGAGTTGCTGATAGGTTCTAGACAATTATCTTGTTGCCGCACGCCGATCTCATGAATATTCGCGCTCTGTCTCTCTCATCTACATCGCACAGATCAGATACTAACTCGCCCTAATTTGTCTTGTATGCACATAAGATATATATGCCTCCATACATCTCTTCCAGATTCACAAAGTAGCATGATATGTGCAAAAATGATGGATATAGAATACGCAATATACGCGCTCATGTGTCTTAGTTTTTAGTGGTTATACCTACACCTCGCAGCTCATTCCCATAGCTAAGTCGCGCGATTCATGGAACTTTGGGCTATCTCCATTAAAATGGACCAATACGATCGTCTCATGGAGTTCTGTCAATACACACGTTTCTCACGCGTCTTTTCCGCGTATATAATTAACCTTGGTTGATTATGTCCTATATTCTTCTGAAAATCTGCGATGTGCTCGACACTTGCTTGATTCCCATCATCACTAAGCAATAAACATGCTAAGCCAGCAAGCACCTCAGAGTTTTAGAATGGCTAAGAGACAAGTCATTGTTGTAGTTCATAAACTAAAATGGTGACACTTCAAGGTGAACTGTCGATGCATCTCAGGTTTCAAAGAACAAGACACCACCACTGTAGCTTCGAGTCAGTCATCGGACGTGATGAAGGTAGACTTCCTTATGACTACTTCGAGGGGTCACGCTCGATGCCTCATCTCTCCTTAATGAGGTGTGTGTGTACTCTCGCTTCGATATCTCTACACCGTAGACTCACAGACTCATCTACTATTCTATAAAAAAAGTGATTGTACACTAACCTTCCCGGATGCGCGCAGATCACGAGTCTCCCTCATTGATGATTCCTACGGTTAGGAGCATTTTATGAGTTAATATGAAAATATTCTGTTCTTAAATTTTTCACCTCTTGAAAATAAGAATTATCATTGAACCATTATATCAAGGGGATGTATCATAGATAGTGAGAATACACATATGTGATTAGAAAATAACCATGGTTTATTATTATATAGTCCAAAATTATAATTTTGCCACTTAGGAAGTGTATGTACGAAGTATCAGCAAATTCTGGCTTCT
This sequence comes from Cocos nucifera, assembly GCA_006176705.1. Taxonomy (NCBI): domain Eukaryota; kingdom Viridiplantae; phylum Streptophyta; class Magnoliopsida; order Arecales; family Arecaceae; genus Cocos; species Cocos nucifera. Next base: position 1,799,704 of record QRFJ01000091.1, on the reverse strand, counting down.
TAGGCGCACACATATTCTAACACTTCTTATATCAGTGCGTAAAGATGGTGGCAAAATTACTTGTAGCACGTTTCATTTGATGATTTTTCAATTGAAGGTTGTGATTTTACTTGTTTTTTTGTTTCTGGTGTCCCTCGAAAAAGAAAAAAATGTTAGAGATAGTGTTACTCGATTCAGAGCCTGGAGAGTTGAAGTAGAGAAGGATGTCAGGAAGACACGGTAAAGTGTTTTAGGGTGTGTGTGACAATGATGGGAGTGAGATACTGAGGTGCGAATGGAGTTTAGGAGGTGACTGTGAGGAAAATGGTATCAAATGCCATTACATAGTGAAGCGATGACTTTCTAGTTGAATTGGGTGTCATAGAAAGGATGAACCAGACCCACTTTGATCGAGAAAGGCACAGTAGTTTTGAGACTGCAGACATCACTTTCCAAAGTTTTTTTTTGGGGTTGATGCTGCTAATCTTTTCTTATTTTCCTTGTAAATAGGGTCTCCTCATCTATAGCTGTAATTGGAGGCATTCCAAAGAAGTCTGGAGTGGGGAAGAAGTGGAGGGCTTGATTTATCAAAAAGTCTTCGGTTGCACAGCCTTATTGCAACATATGGAGGAAATGAGAGGAGCAAATTGTACCCAAAATTCTTAAAGATGACATTTCATAGGGTATCCACAAGGAGTCAAGGGGACAACTGTGGGATCTCAGCACAGAAGTATGATCAGTAGGAACATTACTTTGATGATAAGAGCATCTTGAGAGGTTGGGAAGATGGAACAAGAAAAGTAGAGGTGGAACAGTGGTGGCCTAATCAGAGAATGCATGGGCATGCAAGTTATCATCCACTTACAGGGTATTTTCTTTAGGTGTGCCTAGGTTAGAAAAGTATGTATCTCAGATTGAATCCAGCATCTTGAAGGATCGATAGTTCAGACAATGTGTAGAGCAGCACACAGACATCAGACGGAGATGTTGCCAGTGGAAGTGGCTTTGGCACAAGCCCCCAACATACTATTAGAAGGGTCGGTCAATTATGGACATTTATAAGGTTATCTGTTAGCACTTCATCACTGCTAAAGGGAGATCAGAGAATTATGCAAAAGCATGAAAACGTGAAGGATTTCATTGATTCATATGATGATGGAGGAGATGCAATCACTTGAGAGAATCAGACATGACAGCTTAGCGTCGATCTTTTAGGAGGTTGCTTGACCATTGGCTCAAAGGGGTGTTCACAAAGAAAGAGCACTTCAGAACAAGGATAGAGTCAAGATCAAGCAAGGCTGGAGCAAAAGGGATACTAAAAGGAAAAGAAATGACTACATAAAGATTTTTCTCTCCTGTGGTATGTCATACATCTATTCGTAGTTTCTGCTGTCACTGGTGGCATCATCATAACATAGAATATGGAAATAGATGACATTGAAGACGGCCTTCGTTTATATGCGACTTTGGAGAAACAGAATCTACATGAGAGCCAGGATGGTTTCATAGAGATTGGCAGATAGAAGAAAAGATGGTGTTTACTCAAGAATCTTTTGTATTGGCTTAAAACCCAATCCCTTTCGTTTTAGTGGTATCGAAGTGTTTGATAGCTTTGTCTTGAGCCTGGCCGTTTCATTGATCTAAACATGATTGTTGTGTTTAATCAAGAATGGTAGATGAGGAGGATGCCCTGTACCTATATTGTATAGTAGATATATGCTCATAGCCAGTAGAAGCATGGATGCTGCTGAAAAGTATTGAAAAGGACAAATTTCATTCTGAGTTGGAGATGAAGTGATTTTGGGTGCCAGCGAGAAAATCATCTATGGGTGCGCCCGCTGTCCCAGGCATGGACCACGGCGCTCCGACAGTCGAGCGACGCCCTACCTTACCAGCACACGTCATGCTCACAACAGGAGAGTTCCCAGAATGCTGGCTCGGAGGATCTTGTCCATAGGCTGGCTGAATCGGACAAGCTTCTCTCGCATGCACGAAAGGAACTTGCTCGGTATCACAAGTCGAGTAGCAGGATGCCATTTGACCAATATCAGTGAAGAGAAAAGGCTCATTGGTCACCGATTAGCGACCATCAAGTCTCGTGATTTTGTGAACCGTAAAAATTTAGTGTTTATAGTCTAATAAACAAGCAGGCCCACGTGTAACTTACCTTTCATTTTTTATGGACTTAGGTCAGCAGTGACCCGAAAAACGGTTTATATAATTTCCGTGTAACATATTTATCTATAATTTTTTGTAGGAATCAAATTCGGTTTGGTGAAATTCAAACAATTGATGCCTAGCCTTTTATCCAAACGAAGAGAACGCAAGAGCTTTTCGTGCTCGTGCAAGGCAATTGGCAGCAAATAACTTACAAAGAGCGAGTCTTATTTTGTGAACATCTTTTCTCCATTAACCAATAATGATATTTTATTAACGAGATGATTTTGATTAAAATAAAAGAATAAGTAACTTGGGAGGCTCATTAGCAGGTTTGGTGGAAAATGTCAAAATCAGTGAAACGGGTTCACGTGATGCAATTAATTAAAAATTGTGACTCGGTCGGTCACATGGATGGATTAAGGTGGTCCGTATCCTCTCCTTTACTTGCCAGCAAGGCTAGACTGTAAAAAAAAAAATGTAACAAATTCTTAAATGGTTATCAGCGTAGAGTGTTAGATCTGGATGCATATGATCTTAGCCACAAACCATCTTATCATGGGCTCATTTGAATCGAACAATGTAATGGGCTAGCTGGTCTGAGTTATCAAGCCATGTCAAGGAAAAAGAAATCTTGTTTTGCACATCCATTTAAACCCTGAGAAATTATCTCTAGAATCATCCAACAAATTACTTCACAGAAATCATCTACTTCTAACAGTGTAGGTAAACAGAAATTGAAGAAAATTATAGGTAACTAACTATACTAAATTATAGCAATAAACATCCTCCACTTCCAGCTCCTGCTATTACAGCATATACCACGTTGGCCCAATATTCAGCGGAACACGACCCACTGCAAAACTTCCAACGCTATACAATACCAGCAACTTTGCATCGCCGTTGAAACCGTTCCGTTTGTCCCACTACATTTCACACCGCTTAATGCTGACAGGGCAAAACTAGACAACCGACACCAGATAAAGAAATCCGATATCCACCTGTATATTTTGATACGCCATATGCCATGTCTCATGCCTCATACATGAGCTGGCACAGGATACGTTCAAGGCTAAAAAGATGCAAGACATTAACACGGTTCACACCAGCATGTGCCTCAATCCAACGCTATTGCTGTAGCAGGGCACAACCAACGTCGCCATCCCACCATTCAAAACTTAGTTATCTGAAAACATATATCTGTGAAAAGAATGAAACGAACCTATAGGAATGATTTCAACTATTTGAATTGCTTTCCCTATATGTGATTATGACTCCCCACTACGGCTGAAGATGAATAAATAAAGCACTTTAACAACCAGCAGCTACAGATAATTATACATACAAGTCTTAGCAAAATCAGCACGTCTCTGTAATGACTGACTACAATGTTTTTTTTGTTTTTTTTAATGAATATAAATGACTATATAATGTGTACAAAGGTCTCCGTTTTCACATCACTTGACCCTGAAAAATTGGAAATGATTCATACAAACCAAACAAGCAGGCAAAGGAAATTTACCATAAAGCATTAGTTGGCAAAAAATGAACCATAGATTTCAACGTCGTAAACCTGAAAATTATACTTTCTGCTGTTAGAACACTTGCTCCTTTTTATGGTTGCAATTCTGTGGTTTCATGCCAGCATCATTTTCGGATGCTGGGCATGAAACTCACTATCTAGAGGGCAGACCACCCGTTCCGTTCATGGTTACACTGCTGTTTACAGAGAATGGCTAGTGCATCCATCGAGCGCTCCCCTTTCCCTTTTTTGCCCACTTTTTCACATTTGACACAAAAAAGCCTTTACATCTTGCTCATTGCATGTCAGTGAAACTTACAGGAACCACATGGGTTGGTGAGAACAGTTCAAACTCTAAAAGAGCCGAGCAACCATCACAAATTCAGCCTAGGATTGTTAGTGCTTAGTTTATCATCAGTGCAAGTTGATCCAACTCCACCTTTTCCTCTTCCGAATTTCGAACTTGAGCAGCAGAGCTTTTTTCATCTTCCAACTGTAAAATAAATTTTTTTATTTAAGGACAATAGAATAACCATTCACTGCAGGGAAATATGACTAAAGGTGGAGGGTAAAAAAAGCTGACACCATGTGATTCAGACAATGAACCAAGAAGCTTAACAGCACCAACTATTTGCAAAGAATAAATAATACATACATATCTTAAGAGGAAAATCAACATGAAATTACATCAGGCAGTGCAGAGGTATTATAATTTCCTGCCCAAGACTAGAATAACTTGTATGGTAGCTTACAGCATTCAACCATCCATGAATTACAATTAGGAATTAATCAGGTGAGATACTAGGAAGACTTCTGAGCCTTGCACATAGAAGCATCAAATATAAGGTCAAAGACCCTTACAGAAGTGAACGAGTTTCCTACATTTTCAACTTTTATCACCAGCTAATTTGCAATTATTTTTATCAAAGAAAAGCTAAATATATTGAAGAGGAATGAAACTCATTGCAGGAAGACAAAGAAACTCATCCTAATTATGCAATAAGAGATCAACAATTCACTAAGTTGTGATAATTTTAACTTTCATCTGATCATCTTTTATGGCACTATCACTTTAAGAACAGCAAATTCCATTACAAGGTATATCTTAGTAAGCTCATACTCGTAAACATTAGGTCTGTTGCATGCCAAATGGAGAGAAAATCAAACTGACAAAATGATCACGCTAAAAAAGATGTTATCATTGTTTATTTATACTGAAAATAATCTAGGAATTTGCATAATCTAAGATTCAAGGATACTTCCAATTGCATACCTGATAAGCACAGGTTTTGAACATTCATTAGACACAGGATATATGTTTGGCACTTGTTTTAAGTCTCATATTTTAGAATTAAAAATGAGTGAAGGACAACAAACACAAGCGCGCGCGCGCACAAAAAAAAAAAGAAGAGAGAGAGAGAGAGAGAAAAGAAAAGCACTGTCCCTTTTTCTGATGAATGCTGATATTTCAATGATGGATACAAAATTTCAAATTTGTGATGTTGATGTTATTGGGAAGAGCATGGACCATGATCTACTGATTTTAAAGATGGCAAAATGAAGTTTGGAGATGATGATGTGATTGTATGGAGCAGAGGCCATCAGGGAAATGATATCCCTTATTGTATGCTCAGGACATGCACACAGGAGGGCTCATAAACAAGCAAATATGCCTCCATGAATACAAGATCTGAAAAATAAAACATTAAAAAAATGCTAACTCAAAATTATCTATTTGTCTAGCTCCTTAAGACTGCGATACAAGGCGAGTGCAGCTAGTCTATAATATCATAAGAAGGCCACTGAAACATGGACTCACTTTAAGTGCATCTCAGTTAGACAACAAATATAAGCATAGAATCACCTTCAATTTATGGGAGCATGCGACCAATCTCATGTACTGATCACGTGCCTCTGGCTGACGAGCCATGGACTGGACTTTTGCCAAAGCTTTCTCTACACCAGCCGCTTTCTGTTTCCGCCCAAGTCGAAGAAAATCATACTCATCTGTCTTCTCAACCACTTGCTCAGCAGCACTACTTGCATTCTCAGCTCGAAAGCCACGTAATCCAGCTCCTTTGCGCCTCCAGCGCAATAGGCCTTTTCAACAATACTAACAGACCAAGCTACCTTTTTATATTGCTTACGAACCTGATGTCCCCTCACATGTGCCTGAAATAACACCGATCAACCAACCATATATCAGAATGTTTAAGACAACTCACTATCATGCAACCACATTCTTCTAAATAATGAATCAGCAAATCAATCTATCAAACAACAACAGGCAAATACTGTAGTGAAAGATGAAGCAACTATAGCAGAATATATAACCACATGGGATGCATGTGCAAAGCCATATTCCAGGTGCTATGTTATCTATCTTCTGTGCTGTCACTTCTCTCAGGAATCAGAATTGATAAACAAATAAGAATTGCTTGGATGGCAAAAGTGAGAAAGCACAGAAGCCTCAAGCTGGAATCTAAGCCTTTCATATTTATATACACTAGAGTGCATCAGGTTCTACACGTCTGTCAAAAAGGGCTCAGAGAGGGGGGAAGGTGGCAGGGCGATAGAGAGAATTAGGTTTGATTATACATATCCATTTTCCTTTTTAGATCACTGGGCAAGTGACTACAACGAAAAGGCGTCACGCTCCTTCATGTTGGACTGCAGTGCTTTCTCATGAAATATATAAGACTAGCATTAGGCACATGCAATGCACATAAGAGGGATAGAACTAAGAGGCATAAAAGAAGGACGTGATTTTTCTATCTATTAAAAATGACTTTGATTATTGCTGCTTCGGTTCCTAGAATCCTTGTTTTCATTGGTACTCCTGCGACCCAAACCCCCTAACATGAAAAGGAAAAACAAAATGCCAGCTCTCCTACACATGCAAGTACTCCAGTTTCTTTTTTTACATTGGGATTCCTAAACCTATAAGAAACATTATTTGAAGGAAAATGAAAGTCCAGGGTCTAGGTCCAACCATGAGTAGACTCTAAGCCTTCCATGACCTAACATGGTAGATGCTTGGCATTAACATTAAAATAAGCATTGTTTGCAAATTGTTGGTTGTTGCTACCTGGTGGAAGGTATCACTCTTGAAAATCTAATACGGAAATCAAGAAACTACAAAAAACATGTGCCATGACATGAAAGTGAATATGATGATTTCATAATAGCAACTAGTCAAAAATGAAAACCGATGGGTAGGTTGTCCAGTGGAGGAAGAAAAAAGATAGAGCCAGATCAACTGAACAACATAAATTTTATAGTCCACTTATTGAATCTTGCTTTCTTGCTCCTGTTCCTGCCCCATGCTTCTATATGGAAGCAGAAATAACAAATTATAAGAGACAAGAATGCAAGAAGGCACCATAATTTCATATAGATTGATGATATGATGACATCATGCCTTAATATTGATAAATAATAGCTTACGATATGCTACGAAGGCTTATTTGGCAAGTTATGTATTTGATTTTGAAGGACCAGGGGAGATTGACTGTGTTATATTTGAATTTTTTTTTTTTTTTTCCTTCTGTTTTCCCTAATGGACTGCCTACACCAGCGGGAGGTGAGGGGTCCCTACCTAGAGATTGCTTGCCTGCCTTGATGATGAAGGCATTCCCAGTTAATTGGAATACAATGGACCTGTAAATACCAGAGCTGCAGATTATGAATTTATAAATAGTTGATGGCAACAGGAAGCCCATAATGAACTATGCTTACATAATGGCAATAATGGCCGACTGGGCAACAAAAGCACCAAAACCTCACACTTCAGTGATGTTAAATTTAAATGATAATTGATAATGTAGCCAATACAACTACATGGCTAACAGGCAAGTCATTGAGCCACTGCTACTTGCAGACATCTGCAAAATGCAGGATCAGAAAAGGAGACACTATAAACCAAGGAATATGTTGGAAGGTCTTGCACTACTAAAACAATAAACAAGATGTAGAATATAATAATGAAAGCCATGAAGCCATGGCTCCACAAAGATGTCAGGAAAATGCATAATCAGAGATGAAAATGCTACAAAGTAGGTAATTATTCTTAACCTCCAGATGATTGCATAGTCTTGATGACCCCATATATGAAGAAAGGTGACAAGCAACTCCTCCATTTATAGATTTACAAAGATGATGCATGAACTCTTCAATTGAATTGATTGGTATCATTTCCAGTTTGCTCTTACTCTTGCCATCTACATATAATTTGAAGGCTCGAGTAAAATTAGCATGTTGTAGTATACTTCAGAATGAGACTAATTCTGAAGACTCCCCCACACTAACCAAACAGTTGAGTTGGATAGAGGTGAGAAATGCAAGATGAGAATAAGCAAAGATATGAAATTACATTTTCGACTTAACAGAGTATGTTCAATCTTTTCTATTAAGTTAACATTATCAGTTACTTCAGATGATATGTGGATATTGCAGAAGTACAAGAAAAGCACTTATTATTTCAAATGTATGAAGATGTTAAGAAGAACGAAACACTACCATATTCTCCATTAAAAGAAAAAAGAAAAAAGGAAAAAAAGACTGGAATCTTTATGCTGCTGAATAAAGGGAAATTTTAAGAATGGAAATGAATTGCTGGCTCATCCAACCATGTATGATTTGTAAAAATCTCTACATCATGTTACATTTCCTAGAGATCACCATCAATGTTGAGCTTCCCTTTAAGAAAATTGGACAGATACGTCATTGGGATATTGACAAAGTGCAAGTTCATAGATGACAGTGTTGTGCTTGCATTTTCAGGTACAATGACTGTCTACCGTAAAGCCATCCTTAACTATGTTTCCAGATGATCAGACTAGGGCTAGAGCATCTGGTTAGTCATTCTCACCTATGCAACATATGCAACAAGTACAGAACAAATTGTAGCAAGCAACTTCATCAAGAAATAGCTTATGGAAAATGTAAATGTAAATATTGCTCAAACTTAAAACGTACCTGGATTTTCACAATCCAGTCATGGATCTTTAAAAATTCTTTACACCCCTTCCATCCACGATATTTCTGCTGAATTTTAGTAGCAGCAATATGCGAGCTTCATTGAAGTGACTTATTCTTTGGAACTTATTGTTCATAGAAGACAGCATCATCACGTCATCCAAGATCTCGGCTTCTTCATTCTTACTCTCCGTTAATTATCTTTGGTGGAATGAGTGAACTCGGAAGGCAGCTTGAATACGTGCAGCAGCTTGAGCTGAATTCCTCACAGCAGCAAGAGATCCTCTAGGTGATAGCTGCTCTCCTTGATCTCCAGCCAAAGAATCTATATTTCGATCTTGTACAGTTTCAATGGCCTTTTGTGCAGCATGAGTTGCAGAAACACTTTCCATAACACTTTCTTTTAGTGCTAATGAAGAAAGATGACTGGTCAAATCTGCTTCAGCCAAGTACCCAGCAATTCCTTTATGCCCTCTACTTGATGCTAAATCAACAGCAGTTTGTCCCTGGGGAAACTTTGATGTTGGGTCCTCGAGTGCACCAGGAGCAGCTCCCAGCCTAATTAGTGCAACAACTGTCTCCTCTCTGTCCAGTCAACATTTAAGCAATAGTTAAAGAAGGGAAGATCATAGGCATAAAATTAATCTGTAAATGAAACTTGAAGAGAAAATTAATGGAAGTGCTGAGTTCATAGCTGAAAACCTAACAATTAATGACTTTACAAAATTTAAGTCAAACCTGCCATAATATGCAGCCCAATGGATCCCAGTCCTGCTTCGGGCATCTCGAAAACTTGGACTGACACCAGCGGTAACTATAGGAGCCATTGCCCAGTCATAGCCAAGAGCAGCTGCCAAGTGGATAGCTCCTTGGCCTTCCTCATCCAAAATATTAGGCCCTTTGCCTTCTTCGTGAGCTTTGCAGATGAGCCACTCATATAGCTTACCTTTCAATATCTTCTGGATCAATGCATCTCTAGGATTTTTATGGAATCCTTGAAAGGCCTTTGAGTCCTCTTCAATTTTCTTCCACTCATTTGCTTCATTTAGTATGGAAAAAAACTTTTGCTTTAGACTGCACTTAGGACAGTTTTCAATTGAGCAGAAAAACTTTTTCCTATCTAATCCTAGCGATAACAATTTTGCAAATCGTACTTGAAGATAAATTTCATCTTCTGGTTCACTTTTCAACAGTAATGAAACACCAGGTAGGTTTTCACGATATTCAAATTCTCGAATCTCACTACAGGCTAACCTATCACTGCAAGTTATATAGAAGGGTACCCGTCCAGGGGTGTGTGCAGGAACTTGACACCGAAGGACATTTGTCGTCAAAACTTCCGCAGAAACCTCATGTTCACCGAACATACAACACCACTTTATGTTTCTGGGCTCTAAACTGCCTAGGAAGGTACCGGAAATTAGAACCTGAAATAAACAGTGTTAACACTGGATGGATATTTCGGGGTTTGAAATTGAGTTTTCACTGCTTACACATGCATAATAAGAACACAAGTAGCACAGAAAAGATACCTTTGTTTCAGCACCAGAATAGGCCCAATCAGGTGAGAAGTCAACAATACCGAATAGCTGTTCTTGTGAAAGAGAAGGACTGGACCCAATGAATCAATATCCAACCGCATATGACGGGAAAGGCTCGAGACCTCCTTGTCATCATTCTGAGAATCAAGTGCATTCCAGTAATTGCAAGAATCTGAAGCCATCAATGAGTCGTCACAGTCTTTACCAATCTCTTTGTTCATCCATCTCCCAAAGCTGTCTAATCTTTTCAAATCCTCATGCTCATTGTTATGCGCATCACTTTGCAAAGGCTTCTTTGAAGCATTGGAAACTTCAGCTTCATATTCCAGAGGCTGGTCAGGAACAGAGATGTTCATTCGAGACCCCATGTTATTCTTAAATTGTGATGCTATGTGGGAACGGTGATCATGGGACATTTGATACATATGAGTCGATTCATTCACAGAACACTTGTCGTCAAAGCTGTTTACATTATCAGCATTCTCCTCTTTCATCTGCACGGTATGAAGCAGATTCTCAAATCAATGGAACAACCCAAAGGAGGCATAAAACATGCAAACAAACATCAGCATGCAGGCATCAGTATATCAACTTGCACAGCATCTAAATATAAGCATACATGGAACCATGATTATATGATAATATAAGTGGACACACAACCAGGAATTTGGGATACTGCAGAATGTCTTATGACTTCAAACTGCAAGTAGCGTATACACTGATTTGAAAGTGCATGAACTGAAATGGTAGATCTGAAAAGGAAATGATGAAAAGGGGAACAAAAATAAGAATATTATATGCCACCCAAAACTGTAACGAAGGGAAGTATCTGTTAGCCCTTACATAGCTTTTAAAATTGACCATGGGGAAAAGGAAAAAGAATAAACCTGCATTTGATAAAACAACAAGACAGTTCAGCAAGTCAATCTAACAAACAGGATTGTGCACATGTCCATACAAACTTGCTTAGACATATCAGAAGAATTGATTAGCATCTGTAGAATAGAATTTTGTATCTATCTGGATGATTAAATATCCACCTCACCGTTCCTTCCACTAAAGTGGAGAAGAAGCAGAAATCACCATCTAAAATAGAGTTGTAAACTGAACTGATCCAGACATCTCAACGGAAAGGACTTCAGCTACATCTACAATTGGAATAACGGTAATTTGCTTCATACAGTAAAAGAAACTAAACAATATGAACCTTACAAACTGAAGGATGTGAACATTATGTAAGAGTATATGTTTGGGATTATCCCCTCATGAAACCTTGCTCCTTAATTTACAGTTTAAAATGGCCCCATGCCCCATTTAGCAGCCATGGATGCATGTTAAAAGGTCTGCAGGGAGAAACGTAGTTAGTGGTCAGAGATGATTCACAAACAAATTTCCGTTTGAAGTGCTAGCACTTGGCCTTTGAAGGGTAAAAGCATTTCTAGTATCATTCCCATGTTGGCCGGAAGTGAACATGGAATGTGACTCTGTGTACTCTTTTTACGGGTGCGCAATATATTTTCAAGTAGTTCATTGTAAAAGATAACATTGCACAACTATCTTCAAATTAGCAACACAAACAAGAATAAACCACATGATAGCATCTATGTGGTGGCATACAATTATTCATGAAATAGTAACACATTGTCAGTATTATGGAACCTTGTAATAAGATGAGCTGTCTCTGATTTTTAACCTTTGATCTGATGTAGTAATATGATATTGCATCAATACCATGCACCATCCTTGGATTGGAAATCCAAATATTTATAAAATAAACAAAGAATCATTAAAAAAGAATAATTAATATGACTCCATATTGAGACAAACAAGAGCAAGGCTATTTGGAATGTTGGGTAACATTTTTAAATGGAAGCTGCATTAGTGGCCTCCATCACTCTATAGTGCTTTGTGCTGATGTGTATGGCTATGACATGCGTTGATACAAGCAGTACCAACACAGACACTGACGAGATGGTTATATGCACCCATACACCATGCTGCCAATATGACACCTGATGCAGATAATAAATATGGCATGATATAGACATTAATCCTTGCCTCAATTCGGTGGACACAAAGCTCGAGCATGAACAGGAGCTAGGCATTTGGGAAATGGTGACTTAAAAAATAATGGTAAACCTACGGGAGGGTTGACAATTTGGACTAACTTAATGGCAGTTGATTGGATTTTTGTTAATTGTGTTGCAACATAACATTGGTAGAAAAGGTGATTAAAAATTTTTAAGTTCAAAATTATATGGATGATCTCATGATAGCGCAGTTATTAGCAATGTACTTAAAGAAGTTAATAAAGTCCCAAAGGTGGGTGAAAGAATAGTCCTCTGGTATGGTTGTTGTGCCTGATACATGGGATTCCAGAACTAGGTTTTGTCTACATTTATGGCAGAAAAATAGAAATTCATTATGTTCCCATACAGAAGATATAATTAAATGTGATCAAGAATTACAAGGGGCATGATCTTTTAATAACAGTAAAATTGCTGATTCCAAGCAAAATACATTTATTGGCTGATTCTTCAAGGACAGCATTATGATTCAAAAGTAACACAAAAACCTCCCCAACATTATAGATTCACATATACTGGATAACAATCAGCCAACAATGGTTAAGAAGGAAATTTTATAAACAATTACCAAACTGACGAACTTTCAAACCAGCAAGCAGTACAAAAGGCGGCTTAATAGTTTGCCATAAGCCCTTTAACATTTATGAAAGAAGTAGTATCATCTCCACTTTCCTCTCAAGGATAACAAGCAGATAAAATAAAGGACCAAACAATGCAAACAGCTTGCTACAAAAGGTCAAAGGAATACCATACCAGGATGGTTACCAGTAGACAATGACAACAAAACACAGAGCCCCTCTACTAGCCATTCTAAAGCCCATGGGCAACAAAAAAAATAGCACGATACTTGATAGACCCTTTCTATCCTTCCAAAATGGCCTTGCTTTGCTGCACTTCTTCAATAGATTTAATTATATTTCCCTCCCTCCACTTTCAGCAAACATCAAGAAAACTTGCTTGCTCTCTCATCCTATTGAGTCCACCAAAGTATTTATAGCAATGTTCATGTGGGGTCAAAACTTCCCCCATATGGATTCTCAAACTCAAGCAGTGGAATGGCAAAGAATTTGAATATGAGGTATATTTCCCACTAACTAATCACAGAACAAGTGATCCATCTATCCTCTATCCCCACTTAAGAAATTATGTCGAAGATCAGATTTTTCATACTTCTATGAATGTCACTAGGTTTCTGCATTGCTGCCAAAAAAAAAAAGGTAGACATGGCTATAATGACATTAGTTATAAAAAAATCATTGTGATCTTTTTTTTATTACAAATTTTATTACAGTTGGAATATTTGCAGCAGACAGAATTTGCTCACAACTTCTCTTGGCCACCAATACATCACAAGCTATATTTTAAATCCATGTAAAAGCTGAATATTGATACAAAACTCTAACTATGAAAGAAGCTCACCCTTCATATATAGTTGCAACAAGTTTATGATCTAGTGAAGCAGGAGCAAATACTACAAGGATTATTTATTGAACTAAAAAGAACTTGTATTCCACCAGTGGACAATGTTTTATGAGTTCTGAACAGGATGAATAAGTGAACCACAAGAATATACCTGATCGTTTCTCTTGACAACTCCAGTAAAAATTTGTGGATACGCACTTGATATGGTACCATACCCATTATATGTGGCATGGTTAACCATCCTATGGTCACTTGATGCAGAATCAGCCATTCTTCTTTGCATGTTATCAGGGCAATTTTGATGTTCAAAGGAAATATTCTGCTCTTGCTTGCCACCATTTCTTCTGCTGATACTAAGAGAGTCTGACCACCCAGCAGTACTATGACAGTTAAAACAGGCCCCACTAAATGAACCTGCAAAAAATGTTTTTAAGAACTGAGGACATGGACAAATTGGAGGTAGTAGGGTATTAAAATTTCCTACTAGTTCTGAAATGGATGTGTCCTTCAATATCATAGTAATTGACAAAAAACGTTTCTTAGTTTTCTGTTTTCTGTTTTAACAACAATGAAAAATGATGACAGTGGTACAAGTGGCCTAGGCATGTTTTTATGAATTAAATGCCTACCAGCTCCTTGAGAGGCTCCATGAATTTTTGGCTGGTCTTTACTTATTAAAAAGTTTTGCAAGAGCACTTGATTCACAAACAAAGGACCAATACTTGAGCCTGCAGTGTTTACAAAACCTCTTGGATAGAGATGTGAGGAACCACTGCAATCTACAGTGTTCTTCTACAGTGTTCTTCTCTGCCACATCAGTTCCAGCCATCTGCAATCCTGAACAAGATACAGAATCTGTAAGTGGACCTACACCAAATTCCTCCCCAGAATCTGCATCCTCAAATTCACATGATGGAGCATGTCCGCTCCAGTCAGCAGCACCAGAGTTCGACACATAAGATGCTTCAGAGGTAAAAGTAGATGAATTCAAGTGTGAAGAATAAAGAGCTGAATTTGCTTGAGTTCCTTGTATGCCGTGAACTCTGGTTGAATCTGTATTTGACAAATGGGGAACAGCAGACCTGCTTCCCTGGAGGAAAGTTAGTTAGTTAACACTCTATGGTAGAGTATAAGGTTTGGGGCCCCTTTTCACAACCCAACTCCCAAAAAATACAGTAGAACAAAAAAAGATGAAGAAGATGTACACAAACATGCAATTAATAGTTTGCACGACTTGGTAAAATCACAGATTTGGGGGTTGCATGCCATTTCACAAAATATGCATGCGAACCAAAAAGAGTGGCTTTTGACCCTCTACAAAGACGGTGCATAATATCAAAGAAAATGAAAATTCCTATATTCATACAAGGGAAAAGAAGAGCACAACATGAAATTAGATCAGTAAGATTAATGACTAGAAAAGTTTTTGAAAGTTCGCATAGATTATGGTCTTATTAGAATGTTTATTTAACTTAATACATCATCATCCACTTCAATTGGTAGTAATTTGTAACACTTGCAATGCCTCTGGATGCCAAGAAGCAGGACACTTTCATCACTGCAAATGCAAGGAAATACACTTTTGAGTTTGTAGAAATGTGAATAATGTTTCTGGAATGCAAGATTTAAAACAAATAAGCAGAAACAAGGTAGTCCTACATGGTACCTCAAAGTTTACCGGACAACTGAGGTGCATGCTTCAAAGATTACTGAGATACAGTGTTACCCATTCACTCCAAATTCCGGTTTCTTAATGGATCAGAAGTCTAAATACTTGGGACAAAGACACCCCTTTACACCTTAAATTATCAAGTCAGTATGCCAGTCCCATTAGGTGTCTGCTTTTGCCAACTGTACAAAAACTTGTCAAGTCTAACATTTAGCAAGGATCTTATCAATTTTATAAAATTTTGGATCAATTGGTTGAAGTAATTATCCATTACATGCATTCATCTATATTGCATCTACACAGAAGATATAAAATACAGATGTCACCAAATTGAATTCTTAAATATTCCCATGTCAGATTCCTTCAGTCACCCGGACATTGACATACATCTCAGATGTCTGAGAAACATGGCTGAGATAAACACATCCAAAGATATAAGTTGGACTTGGTTAGTATTAGATTCTCAGGTAGCTCATACATGAACTCAGTGAGAGTTGGAAAATAACATATTATAATAAAAAGACTAACGCATCACCTCATTCACATCTCGATAGTGCACAAGAACAATGTGCTCCAACTGCCTGGAAGAACAAGAAGATGACAATATGAGAATTAAATTTCAAACCGTAAAAATTACAATAAACAGATCTGGATTTAAAAATCTAACAATAGTAGTGAATTTCCTTATGCCAATGCACATGAAAGGATAATAAATAATAACAAAAAAATATAGTTGTTATTGCAAAACAAGAGCTAAAATTATATATATGGTTAACATAAACATGAAAGAACTCCCTTAATCATCTCACAGCTCGCTGAATACAATTTGCATGTCCATAAAACTTTAACACTCGCATGATAATTTACCAATGCACCAGACGAAAAACTAACTCGATGCATCCTAAACGGACTCATTGAGTTGAAAAGATGCAAATAAAAACATAATATTGCAGGTAGAAAGTTTTATCAGACTTGAAACCAAGCAACACGCCTCATTTGGGCTTTAGACAGCATGTAGGAGCAAGTAAACAACTCTGGAACAATACTTGACAAATCCTAGAATCATTCTGCAACATGTTATCCTACAGTGGGCATCTACCCAAGAATAGACTTTCTGCATAGGCTGCAGGCACATGCACTTCACCTATAGGATGAATGATTACACATGACATTATTATCATCACCCATCTGGAACAACATAGTTGACATCTTAGAGATAGACTGCATCTCCTTGGCCATTCGACAATGGTAAGTCTTTCTTGACACTGTATCACCCCCATGGCCACTACGTATCAGATGCTCCAAGTTCCTTGCTAAACCAGCATTAGAAGTCTCACCAATCAGAGGTTTTGCAAACTTTGTACAGCTGCAAGTAGGAAGCTAGCCAGGTGAATCTGGAATAAAACAGATTTGAAAAGAGATCATCAAGAAAGTCACAGGTGTTAGAAGTAGAGAATAGGTGAATAACTTTTCATTGACCCACTCCTGAACTTTACCAGATATCAAGATGCTTTTTAGTTTTTGAGGAAGGAAAAAGATGCCCAAGAAGAAAGTTGGAGCTTTAGTTAATTTCTTATTGATTGGAAACAAAGTAATTCGAAAACAGCATCGTGAACACATGAGGTTTGGAATAATAATAAGGGCACTGCAAGCATGCCACCATAAGGTCAATGAAAAACAATGTAGGGTTAGAGGGGTATTGCATGCAAGCAGGAAAGCTTTCATGTCCAGCATCAATACCATGCAATGCCCACCAGAAACTCGCTAGGATCATAGAAGTAGATAATGCGCACACTTGATGAGCATTTTGTTAATTGTATTAGTGTTAGTACTTTTTGAGGAACAAAAGAAAGTAATACTATTAGAAGATGAAACTCCAAAACAGAGAGCTTCCAAACAAGGTATTCATATTTCATTCTATTGAAGAATGATACAACAATAACAGCGTCAATGGTCTTCCAAATTGACAGTTATTTGCATTGGTAGGACCATGCAAAATTCATTCAAATGTGGATTTCTGCAAGAGCAATATTAGTCGCCAAAACTTTGGTGTATTCCAAATCTCTAGTGTGCAGCAAATAATCAACAATGGCATCTTAATAGCTAGTAACACAAAATGGATATAATGGCCCATGTGTAACCCAGAGCTCCAGATACTGCCAAATGAGCCATAGGTGTGAGAGATGCTGGGCTGGATCCAAGTGAAAATCAAGTGAAGAATAAATGCTTCAGACCTATAGCTGACTCAAAGAATACTGATGATTTTGGACCAGGTCCAGGTACTAAACCTTAAAATAAGCAGTGGTGTGAGAAGGGCATCAAGGGTATGAGCAGCAAGGAGAGTTGATAAACAGCAGACTGAATCAGCAACAAAGCACAAACTTGGATTGCTTAAGGTAGGTGAAAAGGCCTAGTAATAAAAAGAGACAAAATAGTGATCAGGAGAGGAGGGTGGCAAAGAAAGCTAGGTGGCTAAGTGGTAGGGGTAGAATGTGAAAAATATTTGGGAGGGCATAGGTAAACTCTCGGGATGAGTGGAAAGACAGCATAGTGTATAGAGGGTAAGGATGGGGATCAAAAGCAGTCAGAAGAATTACACACTAGTGGGCCAATCAAACATCAGTCAAAGAGGGGCCGAGCAAAGGGCGAGGAAAGTAGCAAGAGGGGCTGGGACTAGAAGAATTGGGAGGCACTAGGCCACAGGAAAGGTAATGGAGAAGGTTTAATCCCACTTTCTTGCTTCAGAAGGTAAGTGGAAAATCTTATACAAGTTACTAGATAGTTATTATTGGAAGTTGGATGGGCAAATACTCAAAACCTTTTTTTCTTATTCCTTAGTGTCCTATTGCATCAATTTAACCAGATCCTGGAATCAGATTCAATCTGAACAGGGTTGATAGTAATACAGTATCAAACTTGCTTGCCACACCTAATGTGTAATTTCCAGTGATTCTCTAGATGAGATCATTGATCTAAGTAGCAGGACAAAGCACAATTACAATTTTAGTAGATGTCATAACAGTTTATGGCCCACCTTCATGAAATTATGAACATGTAGACTAGAATAAAGATAACAATTAGTTTATTTATTTATGTATGTATGTGTGTGTGTGTGTGTGTGTGTGTGATAGATATATCGGTACCAAATATTCACAATATTTTATTGTCGCTCTTATAATTATTGTGTGTGTGTGTGTGTGATAGATATATCGGTACCAAATATTCACAATATTTTATTGTCGCTCTTATAATTATTATGATGTATGTATGTATGTGTGTGTGTGTGTGTGTGTGATATATTGGTACCAAATATTCACAATATTTTATTGTCGCTCTTATAATTATTATGTATGTATGTATGTGTGTGTGTGTGTGTGTGTGATATATCGGTACCAAATATTCACAATATTTTATTGTCGCTCTTATAATTATTAAATGTTGTTTTGATCACTAATAGCAATTACTATAACAAATCAATACTTAATGAAAAATAAGATTTTTAATTTAATACAGTTCAATTTGCATGATGATTAATTTTACAGAACGGATGGTAATATGTCCAAGCTGAAATCTGCAGACTTCCTAGCATACTTTCTAAAGAACCATGCATGCAATCAGTTATATATATATATATATATGTAAAGTGGCAAAATTCTCAAGAGACCTTGCCTCACATATTGGTTAGCATCTTAACAATGAAAAAGACTTTAAAAGTTTTGGGTTTTCTTGTTTCTTTTTAGCTCATTTGAGCATTTCTTTTACTTTTGGAGTACTGCAGTACTCCCTCTGGTTGTAATAACTATCCCTTATTAATGAAAAGGCAGGTGCTAGCCTAAACTCCATCCACAATACAGGGTATGTTTAAAAAAAAAATTATAAATAAAGTAGCAGAATTCTTAAGGGACCTTGCCTCATATATTGACGAGCATCTTAACAATGAAAGAGACCTAAAAAGTTTTAAGTCCTTTGTTTCTTTTTAGCCACTTGAGCGTTTCTTTTACTTTTAAAGTACTCATAGTAGTCCCTCTGCTTGTACTAGCTAACTCTTATTTATGAAAAAGCAGGTGCTAGCATAACCCCATCCACAACACGGGTGCATTTAAAAAAATAAAAAATAAAAGGGCTTTGGCATAACTAAAAATTAGACTGGATTCAGCAAGGGATGTCACTGCTTTCATGGAATGGTCCATGCCTCTAATAGCTGATAATTGAATAAATTGCCATTCGGAGATCCATGATCCAAACTGATTTGGTTGAGGATAAAATGGTAGTAGAAATCTTTATCGTATGTTGTGAATAGAAAATCCAATGAATCAAATTAAATGCTCAAAAACCATCACTTTTGAGAGAGAATTGCCAGAACAAACATGTAGACATGTCCAACATCACCACTGGGAGAGGGGCAGGGGGATTATGTTTTCTGGTTATCGATGTCGTATTCATAACATATCAAAGAGTGGGAAACAAGTCAACAATTGACCTCCCAATTACCATGAAAAGCATACAGCCACATGCATTAGAAAATGTTTTACAAATTGACAAAGTCAAAACAATAAAATTCTCTCTTTTATTCCACTTAAGTCCCTGATTTTCCTGCTATCGTGCCTGTACCGTGAATTCTTAAAATTTTGAATTTTTTTTGACAATTTTATTGTTGGGCATCTAGAAGCCCACCAAGCACCAGAGCACAATTCATGCCCACCTACTATCTACTGTATTCTAAAGTATCTAAATGTCAACTTATCTGTACACACTTATCATACCATCAAATAAAAGTTACACCATGAGGGGGCACCAGACTATTTGTGTAAAACAAAATAAATAAATAAATAAATGGCAGCCCAGTGCATGAGCATCCTGCCACTATAGGGTCCAGGGAGGTTCAAATGATGGAACTTAACCCCACATGCCAAAAGGTTGTTTCCATGTTTCGAACCCTATAACACCTCAGTCACAATGGAGCACATCTAAATGAAGATAACTGTTCACAACTAAAAGTAGCCTACACAGTTCAAATTTACAGACAAGCAAGGGGGGAAAACTCACCCATCAAGCATCCAGTAACTTCGTCTCTGGAAGTCTTCATTGTCCTCACCATGGACATGGTAGCAATGAAGAACATCTACACTTCCAGACTAAAAGAAAGAAGGTGAAGACTCCATTAAAATGAAAAGAAACAAATATTGCAAGCATGAATAAGATATGCACAAAAATGCAATTGGATCATAATGTTGAACTCCTAAATCTCAGTGAACAGGAACTAGATAAGATCAACCACAATCGCAAACATCAATGTGACAAAGATAAACATCACTAACACCTTATCGAGCATCGAATCAGAAAGACTGAATCTGAATAGCTAGTATTAGATATTAGATTTTCTACTTGCACTTGCTACATTGATCATTCAATAAATATCTAACCAAAATGCAGATTTTCTTTAAAACTCATGCCAGCAAGCTGATAAAATTACTGCTGATAAAATCCACAGATTGCTATCTTCATTGTCATAGAAGGCAAACACCAGGACAATTAATACAATCTACAAAGAGTTAACTGATAATGATCCTTGAGTGGAGGGAATTGAGGTCATAACATTTTTTTCAAGTACATGAATAAAAAAGGAAAAATTAGCAGGTAAAAGAAAACTAGCTGAAAATCATTTACGAGACTTTTGAAGATATATACAGAAACATGTTATTTGTTATTGATAAGCAAAGACACTGGATGAGCAGTGCTCCACAGATGAATTATAACCTTATTTCACTTCAATCACAAGACACAACCAAAGATTTTTAGAAACATAATGGAAGCACTCAAACCAAATAGCACAACCACATTTTCATATTTTTAAGCATAATTCTTTTCATTATAACAATAGCAAAAATATGTTTCTCTTCATTAATATGTTTGCTTGCAGTAATTGTGGCCGGATATTCATTGTGCCTCATAATTTTAAAGGAAGAGACTAATATAAACTGAAAGCACCAAGCTAAGAAATGCAAATAGGCATCCAACACTTTGGATATGCCATAGAGGAAGGAATACCATACCTTTAGTTTTTCATGAGCTTTTCGAACCGTTTTTCCATCTCTCTTCTTTCTCCAATTATGGACATCCTTACGGAAATACCTAAGTGCTTTTCGATCAAATAAGAATAACGAACCGCCTATAAACAACAACATCGAACTTCCCAGTTATAGTTCATAATGATCATCTTATGTTGATAAAGCAGCATGCGAACCAATCCTAAAACACACCGAAACTGATATAGTATTGCATAACAGAGTATTTATAACAAACCATCACCCAATAACTGAATGATATGGGTGAACTGGAAGACCAAAGAAAAATATAAAGAACATGAAATAAGAAAGCCTGCAACTCAGAGCATTTAATAAGAGTCTATGGACATAAGCTCTAATGGACCATAGATCAATCAGAAAGATCACTTGCTCCACATTTTTCATCTTCTTATTCAAATTCTAGTAAGTCTTTCGCATTCCAAATAATCCCTTTAAGACTTGATGGCTGCATTCATGGCAAGTCAACCACCAATAACAGCAGGAAATAAATACCGTTATGATAGATTTAACATCACCTTCATACTTAAATACAAAGGCTAAATTCATCATCACCCAACCCAAACTCAATAAGCAGCTGGGTAGCTTCCATGTCAAAATTTACCACAACAAGGGGGATTGCTTTCAAGTCACTCGCAGCTAGAACCTAATTAGGACCACTTACAAACTTGTCACACAGGCCAAATCAAGGCATCAAAGAATTACACTTGTGGACTGTAAATTAGACAAACAATGGTGCATATTGGCTTAAGGCTGAAACAAACCCCAAATCCCACCAGAATTAGGATAGCACCTATGAGGCTTGGACATTACCCATTTACTTATTTTAAGAGTTAGATCATAATCCAAAGTTTTAGCACAATTAATAGAAAAACTTACCTTAATATTTCTCAAATTATTTTCTCGATTTTATATACATAAACTTTAATACTTATTTATCTTTTCTATAATGTCGCTTTTACAAAATCCTTAGGTTTCAGGAATAATCCAAAGTGAGAATGAATGCCAAGTTTTCCTCCGAAGCTGGGGCCAACTCTGGAAGTAAATCTAGTCATGCCCAATTGTAAAGTTTTTTTTGCCCCCTTTTTGTTGGAGGTAAGGTAGAGGGCACTCAATTGTAATGTTTGGTCATCTCAAGCAGTTCCAGGTTCAAGATTTTGACTCACAGGCAAAGCCACCAAATCACTGTCAAAGTTAATTCCAAGTGCAATCCATCACAGAATTTTTTTAGTTTTCCTATTCATCAGTTCGTAAGTCATATATTATTAAGTCATGTAAGTTATACTTTGGTTATAATAGCAAACATAAGACTGCATATAAAGTGCATCATTATTTTTCCTCATTTATTCTGCAAGGCAATAGTTTCCTTAATTTGAATCATTAAATGCAAAAGCATGATCATCTTTTAACTTATCTAAATCATTTGACAGCAAATAATATAAGATAATGTCTATCTAGATGAATAACTATGATTTCTATAACTCAAGAACGAAAATATGTTTGATGCTCATCAATCTTTCAAGATCAATGACCAAGACGATTGCATATCAGCAGACATATTTTGATACTCCACTACTAACCACTTATACCATTCTTTATCTGATGTTAATAATTTATAAAGAAAGGTATATCTTTAAATGAACATAATATGTTACATTGATCAACAGATGAGAGAAATAATTGAACTTCTACAATTGAACTCATAGTCCTCAATGCTCATAGAAAAATTCGAAATTTGCACCTAAAAAAAAAAATTATTGCAGTTATTGCAGAGTTTTATTATCTAAGGTATGAATATTTATTATTTTGATCAGTTGAATTTACAGTAAGTTATTTACTAAGGCTATCTTATGATAGTAGGTAACCTAACGATCCAGAACAGAAGTCATGACAGGTGAATTGAGAAAGCTCCAACTCGCAGCATACAGGCTTCTGAAAAGATAATGGTGCAAAACTTGTTGGTTATGGTTGCAATGCATGCCAGAAACTATTAATCATAAATAATATGCCAAAACCATATGCAGCAGATCAAAAGACAAAACATAAAGAAAAGGATAATGTTACAGTCCTATAAAGCCTGATTTATATTAATATATTGAAGAAACAGTAGATCAACAGTCAGACACGTGCATACCAGGAGGCTTATAAGGTGGATCGGTAGCCAAGTTAAACCTCTGGTAGTTGCGAAGAATCTCACAAATTTCACTTGGACGAAGCCAGCAAGTTTTTGCCTCTAGCAGAATCTGTGTAATGTCTGGTCAACATACACATAAGCTCAAAGAGTTAGATTCTTGACTATTCACATGATTAGCTACGTGAATAGCCACATTGTGTTGTTATAATGCTTATCAATGAAGAAGAGAGCAACTAAATACATCTTATCAGTATTCTCATCAAAATAGAACATCCTATATTGACCAATAGTTTATTTCCAGGATTATTATCCCAAGCAATGTCAAGAGGTTGTAAGTGGTAACTGTTGGTTAACGATCATAATACGCCTAGAATTGCTCTTAAATAATAGGAGCAAGTAAATGTAACTAAATTGTTATTCATTTCATACACCCGATTCAGCTAACAACTTAATGAATGTACCGATGAAAATATTTAAAATAGAAACATTTTAGCTTTAACTGAAGGGATGACAGACCAAACACTAATTTTGGTTCATGTGTAGGGTACCAGTTAAAGTCCAAAGAAAATAGCACTTCTTTATAAAGTTTTTAACATTATCCTACTATAGAGGTTAAGCAAATATTAGAATCAAATGCAGTTCAGACATGTCAAAAAAAAAAAAAAAAGGCAAGAAACGTCGAAGGTTAATCAAATTTATATCTTTAACTGGAAGGCTCAAAAGAAGTTTTTCGCTACTATGGTAAGTTCTGGCATGAATTTAATATATCAAAACTATAAACTTTTACATGTTAGGATTGCAAATAAACTATTAAGGCTTGTCCCATGGACAGCCCTCTCATCTCCAGGCAGCTGGAACAATAAATTGAGCTGCAGGTAGGAAATAATCACCGACACATAACCAAAACGAGATCCCCATTCAAAAATTTTCATTAAAAAACTAACTCAATACACAGTTTTCAATAAGTACCAACATATCCACAAAAAAAAAAATTCTACATTCTTGTTTTTCCCAAGAACGACCTAATTCCGGACAACTGAGAAAACAAATCTTCCAGCATTATCTTAACAAAAAATAACTGTTCACGGACAAATCCTAAGACCGACGCAACACCTCATCAAAGGAACCGCAAGAAGATTCAATTTTAAGCCAACCAAAGGGAAAAATTATGACGGTTAGGCAAAGAAATGGAAGGGAAAACGGCAAGGAAAGAGAGGAGAAAGACTCGCCTAGTTGAGGATTGAGAGCATATCGCCTACCGTCGGCCATCCGCCAGCGAGAATCCGACGGGATGACCTCACATCAGCTGGACCACTGGCGGATCGATCGTGTCGATTCGTGTTTGGATGGGGATCCACAAGAAGATAAACGAGCGATAGGAGCGGGAGTGACGATCGCGGACTCTATAAAACCGCTAAGTACCTACGCGTCCGCCTCTCGGTATATGGCTTGGCTTCCCAAAAAAACGAAACGAGATGGACGAAAAAATAGGGAAAAAAAAGAAGAGCAGAAAGAGAAGCTAAGGCGGGGCCTTTTTAACGAAGAGGATCAGAAGCCACTCGAGAGTCGAGAGCGCGTACAAGGAGAAGTCGGAAGGGCCAGTTTCACACTGCGAGAGTTTAAAAAAATGTTTATGTCTGTGCCGAAAAAAAAGTTTATGTAATGGATTGAATAATATAAAATATCTTCCTCAAAAAAAGAATAAATGATGGAGTATCACGGAAACTTTATATTTTTATATTTTAGTACCTCATACTGTTCATCATGTGGGCGCATGACCAATTAAATATATGAATCGGCAAATGGTTGTCACGGTTTCTGCAGGGAGGGGCGGGGCGCGTGGAGCGGGAATTATGTTGCAGCCCATATGTAAACCGCCATGAATAAATTATTAACTTAAAAGTTTATGTATAATAAAAAAAAAAAGCTGCAAGATTTTTCTATATTCCACTATTGGCTAGTACGTTAACCTCAACTCAAGCAATTCGTGAAGAAAACTAATCTAATCTAACCTAATATATATATTAAAATGAAGGCATCCAATGCGGATGCCTTCATTTGACATGTGGCTCACTCCTGCCTTGCTCCGGTCCTCCTTCAAGCTACCCCATAATACGTGGAAAAAATGGAGGCATCTAATGCAGATGCCTCCTGACACATGGCTCACTCCTGCCCTACTCCGATTTCCCCTCGAGCTACCGCATAATACATGGAAAAAAAAAACCACCATCGTTTGACACGTGTATGGGTGGAGGAAGGATGAAAGTGGAGGAGCTACAATGGCAGACATTGTGGAGAAACTACAGACGGAGGATTCATGGGTGTGCAAGCCCGGGGTAGAAGGGTTGAGATTGGATGGAGAGAGTAGATTCATGATAGCAGCGGTTTGAACATCGCGAGAGGGGAGGGAGGCGATGAGGTTGTCCATCCGGGGGGACGATGGCCGGGGGTACCATTTTTGAGTTTGAGCAGAATTATGGAGAGAGCAGAGCGTATTGCAAAAAAGCAGGCGATTAGGACGAAAAGAAAATATATTATATTTTTATTTTTGAGGAGAGAATAAAATTTAAATTATTTTTTAAAAATAATTAACAAAAATATTATATAAAAAATATTATAAGAAAAAATAATGAAAGAAAATCTGAATGTGATACCAAATCCATGGTGTGAGACTTGCGCTAGGCTAAGTTCCACCTTTTGGAACTGTCATGCGCATATACGAGGATGGTAAATTTCGGACGGCCTAGGCAATCGAGTTCTAATATTTATTTTATATATATATATATATATATATATATATATATATATATATATATATATATATATATATATATATATATATATTATTTTATTTTATATTTATTCATCTTTTTTAGAATAATGCTTTGTATACATAGGATTAACAAAGTATGGGATGAGTCTTTTCTTCTTTGATGATTAGAATAGACAAGTTTGGAGGATGAGGATGGCTTGGGTTTTGTATTGGATATGTATCATATATTTTTTTCTTCAATTTTTTTATTCTTAGCCCTTTTAGTTGAATGAAAGATTTGAATTAAAATTGCATTCTGCGCATTGTGCAGATTATATGCTAGTGAATATTAATTTATGTGGGGAGTAACTCATGATAGGAGTGCGTTCCATATGAAGTTTTGCAAGTAATATACCTCCATAAATTTGCAAATTTTGTTGTATGTCATAATCACTAGATGTAATGTCTAGTGATCCAATTATATAATTTTTTAAATAAATTTTTAAAAAAATTATATTACTTATTTAAAAATAAATTTTAAAAAAATATTATATTATTATATTATTATTTAGATCATTTGATCTATTTGTATGATGTAAAACGGGGATAAGATGAGTTTTTTTGCAAATTTGGACACGACAACAATACATGCATTTTTTTTTTTTGTAGGGGGGGGGGGGGGAGGTGCATGGTGGAAGCACCATGTAGGGCACAGTAAAGATGGAGTCCTACAATATAATCCTCATGATTGGCTATATAAATAGCCATTTAGTATGTAATATTGTTAATTTTCTTATAGATATACATCATCCCAGAAGAATGGAAGTTAGTAGCCATCGGTTAATTAATATTCTTGAACTAAAGGGTAAGGATTGATATCATTAATTAGAATCCAATATTACTAACAGTCTACCACAGTATAAGAGTCTCCCAATAAAATATGAGAGCTTTTAGAACGATAGAATCAAAGATATGGACATCCTTTGCTGTGATGAGGAAGCAATAATAATGATTTTGGGTGATGAATTATATTCAATTATACACCATTCTACATTATCGTCGAAGCTGACTTTAGGAAATAGAGAAATATTAGCTCCAAGCAGAAGATCACTTGTAGAAAAGTAGAACCTAAGAGAGACCATATATATATATATATATTAAAAAATAAAATTAAAAAATAATAATAATTAAAAATCATCATAATTAATCTATTATATATATATATATAATAATATATAAAAAAGTATTATGATGTCAACTCAGCTTCTCAAATCATTGTTATTTTGCTACCTCAGCAATAATTTTATGAATTTTTTTTTGGCGGACGAAGTTTTGTTCTTTTAGTTCGCGGATGGAGGACGAAGGGAGGAGGACCGCCATCATTCCCGCGGCTCCCCTCTGTCCCACCCCGCCGGTTCGCGTCCACCACCACCACCCCCTTCTCCGTGCGCCACATAAAAAAAAACTTCTCTCATCCACCGCGCGCCCGCTCCGCTTCGCGTCCCCCGCCCCACCCGCGGGTCCCGCCCATCACCACCGCCCTCCCCCCTCCCCTTCCGTCCGCCACAAAAAAAAAAAAATAGTCTCAAAAAATCTTCACCTCCCTCCGTGCGCCCGCTTGGCTCGCGCCCCCCACCACCGGCGGTGCCCCCCTGCCCCACCGCACGGGTCCGCGCCCGCTCCGCTCGCGTCCCCCCGCCCACCCCGGGTCCCGCCCATCACCACCACCCTCCCCCCTCCCCTCCCCCTCCGTCCGCCACAAAAAAGCAAAAAAAAAAAAAAAAGTCTCAAAAAATCTCCCGCCTCCCCCTCGTCGTGCGCCCGCTCGGCTCGCACCCCCACCCCGGCGGTGCCACCCTGCCCCACCCGCGGGTCCGCCCCCGTCACCCCCGTGCGCCGCCCCCCGCCCCACCATGCCCCACAAAAAAAAAAAAAAACTCCCCGAACCCACGCGCGCCCGCTCCGCTCGCGGCCCCCGCCCCACCCCGCGGGTCCCCGCCCCCCTCCCCCTCCGTCCGTCCGCCACAAAAAGGAAAACCGCCCCCCGTGGGGTCCTCGCTCGCGCACCCACCCCCCGGCAGCGTCGCGGAGGAAAAATAGAAAAAATAAAAAAAGCCCCCCCCCACCCCTTGGCGCCACTGGTCCTCCGCTTGCGCCCCCCCACCCCGCGCAACATCGCGAAGAGAGAGAGAGAGAAAAAAAAAGTTTGGTGACAAACAATATTGAGTAGATGAAGATGTTAAATCTATGTTTCAAAGCAATTTGCATAAGATTTTCTTCGAGCATGGCTCTTTGCATGCTTACAAGAAAGACTCGGTTCAAAAGATCCTAGTATATCTGCATCACCACATTATAGATTTCTAATTTCTCACTTTGGCTGTCTTTTTTTTAACTTCTCATGTTAGAACATCATTGCAAGAGATGATCTTTGATTGCATATAATTTTAAGCGGTAACTAGCCTTCTCTTAGTTAGATTTGGTCCCGATGGTTTTGATTGATATTTAGTGTTTCTCATAACTATTTTTTTAAAAATAAATTTTCTATTGCTTCTATGGGATGATGATTAAGTTGTTTGAATATAGTATATCAGTATTTCTATATATATATATATATTATATATATATATATATATATATATATATATATATATATATATATATATATATATATATGTTAAACTCGATGCATTAATTAATGTATTAATTAAAAAATATATTTATTATTAATATTTTTTTTATTATCAAAATAAAAGGTTGAGTGGTTCCACGTGGCATCACATGAGGAATTGAGTTGGCAATACCATGATGCTCCTCCATCAAGTATTATTTTATATATATATATATATATATATATATGATTACGTATGGGGGATGTGATATTTGCCTGCTATCATTAAAATATCGGATATTTGGGTTCGCAATTGACCCACTTGAGCACGATACATTTTCTTTTGACTTGAGAGCTGGAGGTTATATTTCTTCTTGCCTTTGATTATTTTAATTCTTTAGGCACATGCCTACCCTATATTAATTTGCAATAGGCAGGATTGAAAAAATGAAAGGACAACAGTTGGGCGATGAAACGAGTCATATCCAGATCATCAAATCAGTATATCCTCTAAATATACGGATGATAATGAACAAGATAACATCAGTGCAAAAACAAATATTTTATGCACAACGACTGTGATTGGATCACACGCGATACCAGAAGAAAAAAAAAATATTTTAGAATGCCACACTGTATGATCCCATCATCATGGATGGTGCTTGCAGAACTGTACCATTTACGGTGTGCAAAAAAAATTTTCGATGCAAATCTATTCAGATTCATCTTCATATCAAACATAAATATAGATAAAAATTTTGAGCATTTAATTAACATGCATATTTTATAATTAATATATATAATTTTATTTAATTTTATATTATATTTATATTTTTTTTAAAAAATATTATATTATTATTAATTTAATTTATCATCTATTTAATAATATTTTTGGTTCTATAATTATAAAATTTAAAAATTATTATATTTTTTATTTTAAAATTTAATATATTTTTTAAAATGATCATTGAAGTTCAAAAATTTAAAAATTAGTATTTCTAATTTCTAAATCATTTTAATATGATCGTCCCTCCGGATTCTAATTATTTTCTCTAAAATTCTAACTTACAATAATAGATATTTACATGGCAAAAATTGATGCTTATATAATAAAAATCATCTAATATAGATGATGTGATATCAATCGAGGTGAAATAATATAGATGATGTGGCATAGTGAATGAAAATTTTTTGATGATATGGTATATGATCCCTAAATAGATCAGGTTTTAGATTTGAAGACCTCCATTATAGCTATGATAGTAATGATGGAGAAGTATGCAAATCGACATTTTCAATTTTACTAAGTTTGCTATTACTGTCAAGTATTTTCTTGAAAAAAAATGAGTCAGCAATTGTGAAGCCTAGATGTTTGTCCTGATTGAAATATAATGGGCAAACCAAGAGAGCAAATTAATTAAAAATAATTTTTTCTTTCTTTCTTTTATTTATCCTCTTTTGCTTTTCATTATTCTTAGGTTTAGATCAAACTCTCTATATTTATATTTTAGAAAAACTGAGATCAAAAGATGGAGGAAAATTAGATGAACAACATGATGTTATATATAAGTCACGATGATATAGATTTTTTTTCTCTTGAATATATTTATATCCATTATGATAGAAAGTAAAAGAAAAAAGAGGACGGGGTTAGGAATATGAACAGAGATGAGTATAATGAGTAATATAATAATATATTATTAATATAATTTTTTTTTATTTTTAATATATATACTATATTTTTATATTAATTTTAAATATCTAAATTATATTAGTTTATATTAAATTATATGTAAAATTCAAAGGACCTCATTTGAGATTTTTAAAACTATAAAGGATTATGCAAAAATAACAAAGAAGGGTAGAAGATTAAAAATATAGTTTATGATATATAAGTGATGATATATCGCATAGATGATGATATGATATGATGATGAGAAAAGATAAATTATGATAGGATGATATCGACAGACATAAAAAAAATATAAAAGTATAAAAATAATAAAATATTATTTTATAAAATAATAAAATAATATAATATATAATAAATAAATAAATAAATAAATAAAATATAAAAAAATTGAAAAAATATTTATTATTAAAAAAATAATAATTATAGATCTTAATTATCCGACTTTTTGGCCCTTACCTACCGGAATACGATTACTTGCATCCAAAGTTTATACACGTACACCCTCTGGTGGGCTCCATGTTCGACTGCACGGTTTACATTGCCTTTGACCACGAGTCCCTGCAGGTGGCCCGTCTCCTGCACCCTACACGTGGTTCTTCCAGGCGAATTGCTCTTCCGGACGTCGCATAATCGATAAGCGGACCAAATATGTGCCGTCAACGTCATCTCCTGAACGCATTGATCCCACCCGTCCGTATTTATTTCACTGTCATCTACTTAACCAAACACGTTGCTTCATGGGGCAACTGTCGCAACAGAACAAAATTCCGTGTCGGAATTTAAAATACCGGTGTCCGGCAGGCGAACGGACCACCTGAGCAGCAGCTCGCCGTTACCGCGTGCTTTCCTGCGCCACAGCATTGGCCAGCGTGCGTGTTTCTTTATCCCAGAAAAAGCAATGCACCAACTACGTGATACACACATTCACACGCTTCAGATAAAAGTGGGAGCAAAGATCGTGGCCTTTGTGTTGTCAGTCTCAAAGACTCGAGTAAGGTGCAACGAGCATTACGCCGTGCGGGGAGTGTAAGTTAGGGCCTGCGCGAGGGACTGGCACAAAAGGAAAATGTGAAAATTAGTTGAGCCCACTAAATAAGGCCATGGCATGGCTGCACGTGTCCTCTCCAATGAATTCGTACCTTCGGTGCTATAGAATAATTAATTTTTTTTTTTTTTTACGGTGCTAATCACCGAATCACATAATAATTATTTTAAGATCTATTGATACTTTAAGATTTATGCAATATAAAATCTAATAATTAATATAATAAAAAAAATTATTATTTTTTTCATGCAAAAGATACAATGTAAACCTCTATTCATTGATCAGACTTTCTTTTTATTGATTTTCTTGTTGCAACTCACTGTACCAAAATTGCAAGTCAATTAATCAAAGTAGGAGTTTATAGATCAAGGCATTGTGAATGATTACATTAAACATCCTAAAAATAAATTATTTTTAAGTTTTTCATAGTTATAGAGAATCAACTAAAGATAATATAGATATATTATAATTTCTATGCTGATAATGGCATAATTTGAAAAAAAGCATGATACATGCTATACGAGAGTTAGCTGTGACATGGCAGATCTAGATTGCCATGATCCTGGTTTGGTATAGTTTCATAAAGCTTTTGTTGATTTTCTTTTAAAAAGATTATATTAAAGGATATCATGTGCATTAAACAAGTCTTTATCCTAACAACCATAATTTTTAATCCACAAAGATGATGATTGCATGTAAAATCTTATCATCACACCTTGATGCACCTGTTCTACTCAATGCTCCTTCCAACCAAGCATCTAACATAGCTCTGATCAACCTTGCTTTAACCACCACTAAGCCATACACCTATCACCACACAATTTCTATGATTCTATGCATCTTTCAAATGCAATTAATTAATTTACTCGTATACTAGAAAAAACTTAGTTATTCTTCTTTTAAAAATAACCATTATCCGTGAATGCTTAGCCAAAGTTGTAATTACCCCCTTCCCCAAATCTAGTACTACAACTAAACCTATAAATCCATGCCAGGACAAGTTTTCAAGGTGTTGTGATCCTTGAATATAGATTTTAGCAAGGGTTCTCTATGATGCATCGTATGGAGAGCTCGCTATACAATGGTACCTCAACTAATATTGGAATCTTAAAGCATCTTTTTCAAGGAATCTCCATAATTAATTCCAAGGTGAAGAGGCCTGGACCGAGGAGGAGACCCACCTTTCCTGTTCTGACGTTCCTCTTATGAGCCAAATGGGCTATGGCCAAACTGATGCCATCTCCAGCTATTTAAGGCTCTCATTTACCTAAGATTTTATCATAGTCTTCACCTTAGCTAAGGCACTACAACCTAACTAATGGCAATGTTTTGGGTACGGCTCTAAATCAATGGTGGGGAAGGGCTTATGAGTGCATCCTATCCCCCCTCTTATGAAAAGAACCTTAAGGAAATGGTTTCCTAACTTATCCTTGGAGTTTTCATACATGTATGATAAAAATAAAAAGAAAATTATGAAGAAGAGAGGGGAAGGGAGAGGTGGGACTAATGTAGATAGAAATATTGAGAGGGAGGCATGAGGCTCTTGTTGTTGGAGTCCTTGTGAGCCTCGAAGAGACTATTACTGGAGGTAGCCAATAAGCATAATTTTTTTCGAGAGCTATTGTTTGGTAGTTTTTGAGAAACTTACCATATATAAGACCGTTGGAGTCCTTGAGGGGCTAAATAATTTGGAAAGTAAATTTGCTTTGATAGATTTGATACTTCTAACCAAATATGAAGGTTGTATTTGCTTGTTGTCTGAAATTATTTATAGGTACAAATCCAGATGGTAGATGATAATTGCTCAAATAGTTATATTCAAAGGGGGTTGACAAGTTTTGAACTTCTTGAGTTTCAATTTAAAGCTTTTATATTTGGCCATGAAATTTTATTTATATATACATCATAACTTTTTTCTCTATGTGCCGGCATGTGCACATTTTGGATATTTGTGGTTGAGGGTGGGGAAGAAATTATTAGGTAGACTCATTTCACCATAAATAAAGTATTTATGGATTTTGATTAGCTCCTTTTTACTTCATAGCCAATTATGATCAATCAAAATTAGTAATTAATGAAGAACAACTGATGTATGAATTTTTTATTAGCTTAGGGTAAAACGAATCTACCTAATAATTTCTCGGAGGGAGGGGAGGGTGGAGGGTCCGGGGGGGGGGGGGGGAATATTAAGGGTATAAGCAAAGCCTTTATTTTTCCTTCCTTAATTTGGAAAAACAAACAATAGCCACTAGTTATAAAATGTCCTTCTATAATTAGCACTATATAATAATTAAAGCTATTATTATAATCAT
The DNA here is from genome assembly GCA_006176705.1 of Cocos nucifera. Taxonomy (NCBI): domain Eukaryota; kingdom Viridiplantae; phylum Streptophyta; class Magnoliopsida; order Arecales; family Arecaceae; genus Cocos; species Cocos nucifera. The sequence continues at coordinate 1,765,723 of QRFJ01000091.1, read as the reverse complement.
GATAAGGACTTTGGAGATGATGATTTGCTTATGAAGTTAGTTTATTGAGATTAAATATAAACACCTATAAATACTCATATTCTCCATGATAACAAGCCACAAAACTAGTAATCTTTTATGGATGCTATCTAAGCATATGAGAGGGTCAGATAATTGGAATCATAATAAAGTTTGAGATTCATGGACAAAGTCTTATGCTTAGAATTTGGGAATCACTCGTGTGCTGAGCCTTCAATGGAAGGATTGTTGATTAAAATGAAGAAGAAGAAGAAGAAAAATTGTATGTATAACTTACCAAAATTAGGATGATATATATATACATATATATATATATATATATATATATATATATATATATATATATATATATATATATATATATATATATATATATATATATATATATATATATATATATATATAACCATATAAATTTATATTTTGAGTAAATACTATTGCATTATTTTTGCATAAACATTCTTTCCATTAACTACGATTTAAATACTATAAAGCTAGTGATTTCCATTAGATGGTATATTTTCTTGATAAATTATGTGGCCTAGCCTCCTTTTATCTCAAAAAGAAAAAAAAAAAAGCCCTGCATAGATCACAATTCACAATCTCTCTCTCTTTCTCTGGGTTGTTAGCATCTTCGACTTTAAGCCCTCAACTCTCAGTCATGGCTATTGTTGTATTGCTAATACATGCTCTCTATTTTGTTGGGCTTACTACTTGTATTTTAGGGTCGCCCCATACGAAATGGCCCGCATCATACCAAATAGGTGTTGGGCATAAACCTTTTTAATTGGATATATGTTTTAAATAATAGTCTATACAAGAAGAACAAAAGATAGAGAAAAATAAAGAAGCAGGGTTTTGATTTTCTACACACAAGGACTTCTCATATAAAATCCTTCTTGGATTGAAGTTTCCAACACGAAGGTTTGATTTTCTTCACTCATCTCATCTATAAAAGTATTTGGTGCTTCTGGAAAGTTAGAGATTTTTCTTTTTGATGGTGTGTCCATAAACTTTATAAGTTGGAAGCTTATTGATACTTTATTGTAGAGGTTTTCTTATGCTTTTGCATTATTTTGTTATGGATCTCTTTTACTCTTCATATCATTGATTAGTAGATTCTCATTTAATGCCTCATAATTTTTTTATTTTTTAAAAGATTTTTCATATAAAAATTTGGTATTTTTATCCTCTTAGTTGCTTGGTTTTTCTATCTTTATTGGATTATCATTTGTTATTATAGGTTATACTTGTGAAGTATTATCCCGAAGCACTTCTTCCAAACACATCCAAAATCTTGATCCTAATTCTGCTCTCTTCTTCCCAACCAAACACCTACCCTCCCTTTCTCCAACTCTCCCACAACTTCCTCCTCCTCTCTCCTTCAAATCCTTCACCATTACCTCTAACACTGCTCCTCCCCTACCAATATGTCGCACCACCCTCCTCTCCAACTCCATCGGCACTTTCCTCTTACTTGTCCTCACCCTCTGTCTTCTTGCTTGTCTTCTTCCTTTAGGCTCGAGTCATCTTTGTTATCTGTTCTGCCCCCTCTATGATGGAGCTTGCTAAGATTCGGGATCTTAAAGAGAGTTTGGCCAATGCTAGGGCCCCTTTCTCTTCTCCATTGCTCTCAAGCCTACCCTCATTCCAATCCAAGACCAATATGATGTAAGAGGAGCCAAGAAATGGAACACCTTAGATTTAAGGAGCTAAGTAATACAACTCCTTTGATTTCTCACCAAGGAGATCCTCTTATTCATCCTCAGTCACCTTGGTTACAACCTTATTGACAAGAAATCCTTCATTAGGCTTGGTTGGATATTCTTGCAGGAATATTGTTCGCGAGATAAGGGTGTCGACCATCTCCTATTCTTAGAAGGAGATTTGGTTAAACTCGTTTGCATATTTTTCTCCTTAATTATAGCCATCTATTGGCAAGATAAGGATGACCATCTTCTTTTCTTAGAAGAAGATTTGGTCAAAACCATTTACATATTTTTTTCCTCTTTAATTATAGTTATTGGGGATAAATTCCGCTTCCGCCAAAGTTCAGCCTGGTGCTTAGCCTAATATAACTAGTAATCACGAAAGAGCTTCGATCCAAAATTCTTCCTCCAGCGGCCGAACCCCAGCTGATCTTCTCCAGCAGTCGAACTCATTCAGTAGTCGAACTCCTTCGATGGTTGAACTCCTCCAGCGGCCGATCTCCATCCAGATTTCTTTTTCGATCGAATTTCTACAGGAGCCAAACTCTTTCTTCAGTCGAATTTCTATAGGAGCCGAACTCTTTCTGGACTCCTTTAGTCAAACTCCTATAAGAGCTAAACTCCTTCCGGATCTCTCTTTCAGACTGATGCCTACAGAAGTCGAACTCCTTCCAAACTCCTTCTTCAGTCGAATTTCTATAGGAGTCGAACTTCTTTCAAACTCCTTCTTCAATCGGATTCCTTCAGGAGCTGAACTCTTTCCGAACTTCTTCTTCAGTCGGATTCCTCCAGCGGATTGCTTCTGGATGATCTCCTCCAGATATATTTCCTTCAAAAGTTCAAACTCCTCTGAAATTGATATATGTCGAAGTCCACCAACCAACGCCTGCTTTCTCCAAGCTACGGCTATTATATCTCGATGAACGGTCGCCATCAGTTTGCTACAGACGATGCCCCCTTCATGATAGACTCCATCAGACCTCGAGCAGCATGCTACTGGATGGTATGACTATCACTATCAGCCTGACGATACCTTCCTCTTCGTACTGAATTTCATGCGGTCTCGAGCGGCCCACTACTGGACGGTATGACCGTCACTATCAATCAAGCTCCGTCTATAAAAAGGAATCCTCCAGATACGTTTTCTCTAAGCTCTCTTCTTCTTTTCGAAACTCTACCGAACTCTTTTCTGAGCACTCCATTTCTGTTGGTCAGAAAAATTAACTTGATCGTCGAAGGATCCTGCTAGAGGCACCACCACCGACTTCGGACGAAACTTTATTTTGTAGGTCATCGATGGCGACCTCGTCTACCTCGACTCCAGTTTGATTCGACGTCAACCAGATTCTACAACAACAGGATTGATGCTAGAGGAAGGATCCTCTATTTTTGAGGTACTCTTATTCTTAAAGGAGTGCTTAGTCGATCCTACCGATCTTCTTCTTTAAGGTTCATCTCCATCCTCTTCCTCGATCCTAAGAAATGCCTTTAAAGAAGATGACTATCCAAAGATCTACCACTTCTATCGTCAGGTCTGAGCCAGATCAATCTATTTCTGCTCCATCATCGGTGCTTCAACCACCACCTCCACTGACGGTCATAGTAGATTCAGAGCAGTTTAACCTGCTGATGCAGTTGATTCAGGGCCTCACCAAAATGGTGTAGGCCATGCAACAGCCTCCGACGGTGATTCTATCAGAAAATCTACCATTAGGATGTCAGAAACTGATCCTAAGGAAGAGCATTTGGCCTAGCATACCCATCGCCCTTAGGAAGAAAAAATAGAGAGTAGAGGATCCATGTTCGGATCATGATTCTCTTTTGAAAGAGACCTTTTCCATCTATAGTTGGAAGCCATCCAAGATCTACGATCGAGACGATGTTTTCGATCATAAACTATGAGAGATGGATCAATGAATTTGTTGGTGCAGAAATTCATCTTTGCCGGAGGTCGCCGGAGTCGAGGCCGCTGAGGTCGCCGTCGGGGACCTGCAAAATGAAGTTTCGTCCGAAACTGGTGGGGGGTGGCTCCGGCAGGACCCTCCGACGGTCAAGTTAGTTTCCAGCCAACAGGAATGGAGTGCTCGGAATGAGTTCCGAAGCTTAGAGATGAGGAGAAGAGCTTAGAGAGTCGAGAGTTCAGAGAGCTTAGCCTTGGCGTATGGAGGGTCTTTTGTAGGCGGAGCTTAGTTGATGGCGACAGCCATACCATCGCATGGAGTTCGGTACGGAGAGGATGGCGTCGTCAGACGGTCGGTGATGGCCATACTGACAAATCATGGGCCGCATGGAGTTTGGTACGGACAGGAAGGCATTGTTCGGTGGATCGTGGGAGCCATACTGGCAAGTCGCGGGCCGCATGGAGTCCAGTACGGAGAGTAAGGCATCGTCCGATCTTGCGATAGTTCGTCTAGAGGAGTTCGGACTTGTAGGAGAGTTCGGCTGAAGGAGAAACCCGGGAGAAGCTCGGCCGTCGAGAGGTTCGTAGGAGCTCGAATGGCTGAACGGGTGTCTGGGAGGAGTCCGTCTCCTGAAGAAGTCCCACCGCTTGGAGTCCAAGGAGCTTGACCGCCAGAAAGTTTGACTGGCGGTGGGAGTTCGGCCCGAAGCCTGGATGCTGGGAGTTCAACCGCTTGGCAGTTCGGTCGGCTGAAGGAGTTCGGCCCGAAACCTAGACGCTGGGGAGTTCGCGTGGGGAGTTCGAAGGAGTTCGACCGTGGGGAGTCCGAAGGAGTTCGGCCGCCCAGGAAGTTCGGTCTCGACGCTGGGAGTCCGGAAGAAGCTTGGAAGCTGACCAGTTCGGCCTGCTGGAAGAAGCTCGGCCGCTGGGAGTTCGGCCGCTTGGCAGTTCGGTCGGCTGAAGGAGTTCGGCTAGACCAGTGCGCTGAAGCTCTTCTGCGGCTACTGGTTGCATTATGCTGAGCGTCGGGCCGGGCTTCGGCAGGAGCGGGATTTATCCCCAACAGTAGCCCCCCCACTCCCGAGTTCAAAAATTGAAGGAAGGGAGTACCAAAACGGGCGACTGCCGAAGTCTTCTTCCAGGCCCCGCGTTTGTCGCGGCTGAAGCTCGGGGGAGGTCTCTTCTCCAGCCAAGGTTGACGCTGAAGTTGAAGCTGAGGCTTGGGGGAGGCCTCCTCTCCAATTGATGTTTGGAGTTGGAATGGAACTCGTTCCCAGCTAAAGTCGATGAAGCTGATGTTGAAGCCGAAGTAAATCTCGCCCCCTGCGGTCGAGGTCGGAGTTGAGCTCCTCGGGGGTGACATTGTCTCCATCAGCTGAAGTTGACTCGGGGGGACCTCCTATTCCGCGGTCGAGGTTGTCGTGGTCGCTTGGGGGCGATCTCATCTCCTGCAGTGGAACTTGCCGTAGACTTTGAGGCTCGATCTCGGATCTTGCTCACGTCAGGACGGGGTTCCCCTTCTGTTCCTAATGGGCTGTGGGGGCACATGGGGACGTCGTCCTCGCCTCTCCCCATCTCGTTTTAGGTGAACGAGGCCTTCGACCTTGCTCGCGTTAGGATGAGGTTCTCCTCCTGTTCCCAAGGGCTGTGGGGGCACATGGGACCGTCGTCCTCGCCTCTCCCCCCATCTTGTGACGGGCCTTCGACTTGCTCGCGTTAGGATGAGGTTCTCCTCCTGTTCCCAACGGGCTGTGGGGGCACATGGGGACCGTCGTCCTCGCCTCTCCCCCCATCCCGTCCTTTGTGGACGGGGCCTTCGACTTTGCTCACGTTAGGACGAGGTTCTCCTCCTGTTCCCAACGGGCTGTGGGGGCACATGGGGACCGTCGTCCTCGCCTCTCCCCCCATCCCGTCCTTTGTGGACGGGGCCTTCGACTTTGCTCACGCTAGGACGAGGTTCTCCTCCTGTTCCTAGCCGGCTGTGGGGGCACATGAGGACCGTCGTCCTCGCCTCTCCCCCCATCCCGTCCTTGTGGACGGGGCCTTCGACTTTGCTCACGCTAGGACGAGGTTCTCCTCCTGTTCCCAACGGGCTGTGGGGGCACATGGGACCGTCGTCCTCGCCTCTCCCCCCATCCCGTCCTTTGTGGACGGGGCCTTCGACTTTGCTCACGCTAGGACGAGGTTCTCCTCCTGTTCCTAGCCGGCTGTGGGGGCACATGAGGACCGTCGTCCTCGCCTCTCCCCCCATCCCGTCCTTTCGTGGATGGGGCCTTCGACTTTGCTCGCTAGGACGAGGTTCTCCTCCTGTTCCTAACCGGCTGTGGGGGCACATGAGGACCGTCGTCCTCGCCTCTCCCCCCATCCCGTCCTTTGTGGACGGGGCCTTCGACTTTGCTCACGCTAGGACGAGGTTCTCCTCCTGTTCCTAGCCGGCTGTGGGGGCACATGAGGACCGTCGTCCTCGCCTCTCCCCCCATCCCGTCCTTCGTGGACGGGGCCTTCGACTTTGCTCACGCTAGGACGAGGTTCTCCTCCTGTTCCTAACGCGGCTGACTGCTTCTTCCCTGTCATCGCATAGTTTTCGCATCCAGAAATGATTTTATTGAGAGGGGAGAGTTTTACCGAGGAGAAGCTGATCGCAGCGCATTTTCCGTTCGAGGGTTGTCGGGGTGTTGTTCCTCGGAGTTCCCTCGGGCAGTAAGTCCCGTCCAGACGACCTCCTCTATCTCATGCCGGCCTTCTTAATTTGGAACATGCTTCTCTTGACTTTGTCGCTGGGGGACGACAATCACCGATGTAGCTAGCTCCTAGCTCCTCCCCGGGGTGGCGTTGATGACGCCGCGAGGCGGCCGACCTTCTTGTCTTTTCTAGTTACGGCAGCGCCTTTAGCCGATCTTCTCCTGCTTCAGACTGGCGTCGGAGGAATTTATCCCGTCGTCCCTTTTTGACGAGCTCTTCAATCTCGCATCTTGGAGCTGAACGTATTCCTCAGTGTCGTAGCCGTGGTCGCGATGGTAGGGGCTTTACTTGCTTCGATCGCGCACGTTTGGGGAGGCCGTAGTCCTTCAGGTTTTGGCGGCTGGCTCTTAACTTCGCCGAGAATTCGAGTTAGAGGAGCGGGTCGTAGCTGCGGAATCCTTCGAGAGGAGGATTTCTTCGCGCCCTTCTGTCGGGGCTTCCTTTGCGGTGAGCTCGAGAAGTTCGGGCTTCGCTTGCGTGGAGCTTCATTCCGCTTTCCCGCGAAACTTTTCTTTCCATGGAAGAACTTCATGCTTCTTTGTCCGGACTTCCCTGCTCGCAGAGAGGGGGTCGGCTTTGCTTGCCCGGACTTTATTGCACCTCCCGTGAATTCGTTGTAGCGACGTACTTGAGGGGGAGTTCGGCCTCGATCGCCCTGGGGCGGTCTCGAGCGCGGCCGAACTTCACTTGGGTGATCTGCTGCGGAGTTCGGCCTCCTTTATGCCGAACTTCATTCCGCGGGGGGCTTCGTTCCATCCTCGCTTGCGCCGAACTTCACTGTGATGGTGGGCTTTAAGGTGGAGTTCGGCTTCACTTGCGCCGAGCTTCATTGATGAGCTCAAAAGGGTGAGTTCGGTTTTGCTTCCGCCGAACTTTATTTCGATGAGCTGAGGAGTTCGGCCTTCCTCCGAACTTCATTCCGTGGGAGAACTTCGCTCCACCCTCGCTTGTGCCGAACTTCATTCCGCGGGGGCTTCGTTCCGTCCTTGCTTGCGCCGAACTTCATTTGGATGTTGAGCTTCGAACGGAAGTTCGGCCTTACTTGAGCCGAACTTCATTCCGAGCCTCCATGGGAGTTCCGTCTTGCTTCCGCCGAACTTTATTCGGATGAGGGGCCTCAAAGGGAAGTTCGGCTTTGCTTCGAGGTGGAGTTCGGCTTTCCTTGCGCTGGGAGGTTGTGGACGTTTCCGAACTTCACTCCACCTCCTTGGACGCAGCCGAACTTCATCCCGCCTCCTTGCAAAACCTTTCGAGATGGGGGGTTCGGCTCGTCCTGAGCGATGAGCTTCGAAGGGGGAGTTCGGCTTCGCTTCCGCCGAACTTCATTGATGATCTTCCAGCGGGAGTTCGGCTTCGCTTCCGCCGAACTTCATTCCGACGATGAGCTTCGAAGGGGAGTTCGGAAACGTGGCCGAGCTTCAGTCCGCTTCCTTTCTTCGGCGGATCTATCTAGCCTGCCGATTAGCCGCTTGCCGCTGACTTCGCCGTCCTTGGCCTCGAAAGCCTCCTCTGCTCGGGCATAATTTTCGGCCCGGGCCAGCATGTCGGCAAAGTCCCTGGGAGGCTTCTTTTCCAGGGAGAACAATAGATTGTTCTTCTGAAGGCCGCTTTTGAGAGCGGCCATGGCGACCGACTGGTCCACGTCCCGGACCTCTAGCGCAGCAGTATTGAACCGAAGAAATGAAAGCCCGGATGGATTCCCCCTCTTTCTGCCTGATGGCCATTAGGGAGTCCGAACTTCGGCGTGGGCGCCGACTACTGACGAAATGGGCCACGAATTGTTGACTCATTTGATCGAACGATAGGATGGTATTCGGCTTGAGCGCCGAGTACCAGTTCCTAGCGGCTCCTTTAAGGGTAGAGGGGAAAGCCCGGCACAGGATGGCGTCTGGCGCTCCATGGAACAGCATCGTCGTCCGAAAGGCTTCCAAGTGGTCGACTGGGTCGGTGGTCCCATTATAGCTCTCGAACTGTGGGAGCTTGAAGTTCGGCGGGACCGGTTCCCGCATGATTTTCTGCGAGAAAGGAGGGTCGGTTCGGATCTCATTACCGTATGAGGAGGGAGCGTGGCGGAGTTCTTCGATTCGTCGGCTCATTTCTAAGAGCCTTCGATCCAGAAGATCTTCACGGTCTGTCTTCCTACTGAATGGGTGCAAAGCTTCTCCCTCGGACGAGCTGCGGTTCGAACAAGGGCTCCCCTTCCGTTGCCTTCCTTTTTCGGGGATTGGAGGTCGAGTAGCCCATGTCGATTGCCTCTGGACTGGACCACACGGCTCTGGAGAATCCTGCGCTGGTTGAACTGGTACGGCGGCCTGCTGGTGCATGGCCTGCACCGCCTGAACTGCCTCAGTGAGGCTACGAACCTGCTGGACGAGCAGGTTGAACTGTTCAGCATCCACCGCGGCCACAGACCGATCCTGGACCGCCGGGGCCGGAGCGGTAGCGGACGAACCCGGATGGGATCGGGCCGCAGAGGCTGCCGATCGTCGGGCTGCAGAACGAGCCTGGGTCACCGGGGCTGGAGCAGGAGCGGACGGACTCGAACGGGATCGGGCTGCGGAGGCCGCCGATCTCCGGGTGGAGGCTCTCCTGGGGGGCATCTTTTTCCGTTGGAAGGGAATTTGAATTAAGAGGAAGAGAGATTTCTCGAGCACTCCTTTAAGAACAGAGGCACACCGGCTTCCTTTAAGAGGAGAATCTTTGCCGGCAGGCCCTTCCTCTAGCGCCAATCTGTTGGTGCAGAAATCCATCTTCGTCGGAGGTCGCCGGAGTCGAGGCCGCTGAGGTCGCCGTCGGGGACCTGCAAAACGAAGTCCCGTCCGGAAACCGGTGGGGGGTGGCTCCGGCAGGACCCTCCGACGGTCAAGTTAGTTTTCAGCCAACAGGAATGGAGTGCTCGGAATGAGTTCCGGAGCTTAGAGATGAGGAGGAGAGCTTAGAGAGTCGAGAGTTCAGAGAGCTTAGCCTTGGCGTATGGAGGGTCCTTTGTAGGCGGAGCTTAGTTGATGGCGACAGCCATACCGTCGCATGGAGTTCGGTACGGAGAGGATGGCATCGTCAGGCGGTCGGTGATGGCCATACTGACAAGTCGTGGGCCGCATGGAGTTCGGTACGGAGAGGAATGCATCGTTCGGTGGATCGTGGGAGCCATACTGGCAAGTCGTGGGCCGCATGGAGTCCGGTACGGAGAGTAAGGCGTCGTCCGATCTTGCAACAGTTCGTCCAGAGGAGTTCGAACTTGTAGGAGAGTTCGACTGAAGGAGAAACCCGAGAGGAGCTCGGCCGTCGAGAGGTTCGTAGGAGCTCAAATGGCCGAACGGGCGTCTGGGAGGAGTCCGTCTTCCAAAGAAGTCCCGCCGCTTGGAGTCCAAGGAGCTCGGCCGCCCGGAAGTTCGGCTGACGGTGGGAGTTTGGCCCGAAGCCTGGATGCTGGGAGTTCGGCCGCTTGGTAGTTCGATCGGCTGAAGGAGTTCGGCCCGAAACCTAGACGCTGGAGAGTTTGACCGCGGGGAGTCCGAAGGAGTTCGGCCGCCCAGGAAGTTCGGTCTCGATGCTGGGAGTCCGAAAGAAGCTTGGAAGCTGACCAGTTCGGCCTGCTGGAAGAAGCTCGGCCGCTGGGAGTTCGACCGTTTGGCAGTTCGGCCGGCTGAAGGAGTTCGACTAGACCAGTGCGCTGAAGCTCTTCTGCGGCTACTGGTTGCATTATGCTGAGCATCGGGCCGGGCTTCGGCAGGAGCGGGATTTATCCCCAACAGGATTGAAGAACTCTACCATTTCATTCCAGCTCCCCATGACGATGTCTGCACCAATCTTCCTCTCTCTCCCCAAATTATATAAGAGTCCATTCCATCGAACTTCAAGTTTCTCTAACTTGAAAGCTACGATGGAATCTCTGATCTGATCAATCACCTAAAAGCCTTTCGAACCATGATGCTGCTCCATGGTGCACCAGATGTCATATTATATCGAGCTTTTTCATCTACCTTAAAGAAAGCAGCAAAAAACTGATATTTAGCATTGAAGCCGAATATGATCTTCTTCTTTGATCAGATGAGCCATCAGTTTATGGCTCACTTCATCAGCAGCCGATGTCCGCACCGAGATTCGAATTTTTTGATGAACATCAAGCAAAAGGAGAAAAAATCCATCAGAACTTATATTACCCAGTTTAATGCTGCTGCGTTGGAGGTCCGAAATCTGGACCAGTTAGTTACGATGGCCGTACTTAAGGATGGCCTTCAGAAGAACGATTTGCTATTCTCCCTAAAGAAGAAGTACCCCAGAGACGTTGTCGATCTGCTAGCCCAGGCCGAGAGATATGTCCGTACGGAAGAAGTCTTCAAGTTGAAGGATGAAGAAGCCGTAGGAGAGCGGCAGACGGATGAGTCTAATAAACCCATGGTTGATGGAGGGCCGAATGAAGTTCGACCGTACACACAAACTCCCTCCGAGCGCAAGCGAGTTCGAACTCCTCCTAGAGATCATCATCAAAGAAATCCCGATAGAAGAATGCGAAGAAGTTCTTCCCTGGAAGGTTTCGAAACTACGCCCCCCTTAATGCTCCTAAAACTCAAGTTCTGATGAAAATTAAGAATCAGCTACCAAGATCAGAAGAATTACGATCTCTCCTAAACAAGCACGATTGAAGCAAGTACTGTCTCTACCATCATGACCACGGCCATGATACCGAAGAATGCATTAAGCTCCGAGATAAAATTAAGGAGCTCATCAAGAGAGATCGGTTGGATCGATTCCTCAGATGCTAGTCTGAAGTAAAAGAAGATCGATCAAGGGTGTTGCCATAGTCAGAACCACTAATAAGAAAGGAACAATAAGAAAATCGACCACCTCTCGACATCATCAATCCTATTTTTGGGGGGCTTAGTACTTCGACGAGCTGCCTTCTCTCAGCCTTAGAGCCAGGAAAAGCTTGCCCCAAATTGAAAAGACCCGTATGAAGTAGAGGAGGTCATCTGACTTAAAACTTATCATCGAAAGGAGCTTAGAGAAACAATGCTTTCATGACCTTGAAAATCAGAAAATCTGAGGATGTACTTTCAGTAACTTTTCTTTAATAAAACTCCTCCATTTTAATATTATTATTTCTTGGTGCAAAAACTATGTGATGAAAGAGAAGAATCAATCAATAGTAGCTATGTTAAGAACAGAAGGAGAACCTCATCCTGATATGAGCAAATCGAAGTCCTTCAACCTCGGTTGGAGATAAGATCTTCTCCAAGCTTCAAAATCTACGTCAACAGGAGATAAGATCTCCTTCAACCTTGGCTGGAGATAAGATCTCCTCCGAGCTTCAACTTCAATCTCGATTGGAGATAAGATCTTTTTTGAGTGTCTACGTCAACAGAAGATAAGATCTCCTTCAACCTCGATTGGAGATAAATCTCTTCCGAGCTTCAAAGTCTATGTCAATGGAAGATAAGATCTCCTTCAATCTCGACTAGAGATAAGATCTTCTCTGAACTTCAACTTCAACCTCGATTGAAGATAAGATCTCCCCCGAGTATCTACGTCAACAGAAGATAAGATCTTTTTCAACCTCGGTTGGAGATAAGATCTTTTTCGAGCTTTAAAGTCTACGTCAACAGGAGATAAGATCTTCTTCAATCTTAGCTGGAGATAAAATCTTCTCCAAGCTTTAAAGTCTACGTTAATAGAAAATAAGATCTTCTTTAACCTCGATTGGAGATAAGATCTCCTTCGAGCATTAATTTTAACCTTGGCTGGAGATAAGATCTCCTCCGAGTATCTACATCAATAGAAGATAAGATCTTCTTCAATCTCGATTGGAGATAAGATCTCCTCCGAGCTTTAAAGTCTACGTCAATAGAAGATAAGATCTTCTTCAACCTTGATTGAAGATAAGATCTTCCTCAAGCTTCAACTTCAATCTCAATTGGAGATAAGATCTCCTCCAAGCTTCAAAGTCTACGTCAATAGGAGATAAGATCTTCAACCTTGGCTGGAGATAAGATCTTCCTCGAGCTTCAATTTCAGCCTCGATTGAAGATAAGATCTCTTCCGAGCTTCAAAATCTACGCCAACAGGAGATAAGATCTTCTTCAACCTCGGTTGGAGATAAGATCTTTTCTAAGCTTCAAAGTCTACGTCAACAGGAGAAAAGATCTCCTTCAACCTCGATCAGAGATAAGATCTCTCTCGAGCGTCTATGTTAACAGGAGATAAGATCTTTTTTCAAATCTCGATTGGAGAAAAAATCTCCTCTGAGTTTCAAAGTCTACATCAATAGGAGATAAAATCTTCTTCAACCTTAGTTGGAGATAAGATCTCTCCCGAGCTTCAACTTCAACCTCGGCTGGAGATAAGATCTCCTCTGAGCATCTATGTCCATAGAAGATAAGATCTTTTTCAACCTCGATTGGAGATAAAATCTTCCTCGAGCTTTAAAGTCTACGTCAATAGGAGATAAGATCTTCTTCAACCTCGATTGGAGATAAGATCTCTCTCGAGCTTTAACTTCAATCTCGACTGGTGATAAGATCTTCCTCGAGCGTCTACGTCAATAGGAGATAAGATCTCCTTCAACCTCGACTGAAGATAAGATCTTCTCCGAGCTTCAAAGTCTACGTCAATAAGAGATAATATCTTCTTCAATCTTGATTGGAGATAAGATCTTCCTCGAGCTTTAAAGTCTACATCAATAGAAGATAAGATCTCCTTCAATCTCGACTGGAGATAAGATCTCCCTCGAGCATCAAAGTCTACGTCAATAAGAGATAAGATCTTCTTCAACCTCAGTCGGAGATAAGATCTTCCTCGAGTATCTACGTTAATAGGAGATAAGATCTTCTTCAACCTCGATTGGAGATAAGATCTTCTTTGAGCTTCAAAGTCTATGCCGTCGAGATAAGATCTCCTTCAACCTCGACTGGAGATAAGATCTCCTCCGACTTCAACTTCAACCTCGGCTTGGAGATAAGATCTTTTTCGAGCGTCTACGTCAACAGCCTCGGCTAGAGATAAGATCTTTTTCAACCTCAGCTGAGATACGATCTTCCCAAGCTTCAAAGTCTACATCAATAGGAGATAAAATCTTCTTCAACCTCGACTGAAGATAAGATCTCTTCCGAGCTTTAAAGTCTACGTTAATAGAGATAAGATCTTCCTCAATCTCGGTTGGAGATAAGATCTTTCCCAAGCATCTACGTCAATAGAAGATAAGATCTCCTTCAACCTCGACTGGAGATAAGATCTCCTCCGAGCTTCAAAGTCCACATCAACAGGAGATAGGATCTCCTTCAATCTTGACTGGAGATAAGATCTCTTCTGAGCGTCTACGTCAATAGGAGATAAGATCTCCTTCAACCTCGGCTGGAGATAAGATCTATTTTAAGCTTCAAAGTCTACGTCAACAGGAGATAAGATCTTCTTCAACCTCGACTAGAGATAAGATCTCCTCCATGCTTCAACTTCAACCTCGGTTGGAGATAAGATCTTTTTCGAGCATCTACGTCAACAGAAGATAAGATCTCCTTCAATCTCAACTAAAGATAAGATTTTTTTCGAGTTTCAAAGTCTATGTCAATAGAAGATAAAATCTCCTTCAACCTCGATTGAAGATAAGATCTCTTCCAAGCTTCAACTTCAATCTTAGTTGGAGATAAGATCTCTCCCGAGCATCTACGTCAATAGAAGATAAGATCTTCTTCAACCTCGGTTGGAGATAAGATCTCTTTCGAGCTTCAAAGTCTACATCAATAAGAGATAAGATCTTCTTCAATCTCAGTCGGAGATAAGATCTCCCTCGAGCATCTATGTCAATAGGAGATAAGATCTTCTTCAACCTCGGCTGAAGATAAGATCTCCTCCGAGTTTCAAAGTCTACGTCAATAAGAGATAAGATCTCTCTTCAATTTCGACTGGAGATAAGATCTCTCCCGAGCTTCAACTTCAACCTTAGCTGGAGATAAGATCTCCTTCAAGCATCTACGTCAATAGCAGATAAGATCTCCTTCAATGTCGACTAGAGATAAGATCTTCTCTGAGCTTCAAAGTCTACATCAACAGGAGATAAGATCTCTTTCAACCTCGGTCGGAGATAAGATCTCCTCCAAGCGTCCATGTCAACAGGAGATAAGATCTCCTTCAACTTCGGTTGGAGATAAGATCTCTCCCGAGCTTCAAAGTCTACGTCAACAGGAGATAAGATCTCCTTCAACTTTGGCTGAAGATAAGATCTCCTCCAAGCTTCAACTTCAATCTTGGCTAGAGATAAGATCTTCTCCGAACGTCTACGTCAACAGAAAATAAGATCTCCTTTAACCTTGACTGAAGATAAGATATCCCTCGAGCTTCAAAGTCTATATCAATAGGAGATAAGATCTCTTTTAACCTCAACTGAAGATAAGATCTCTTCCAAGCTTCAACTTCAATCTCGACTGGAGATAAGATCTTTCTTGAGCATCTACGTCAATAGGAGATAAGATCTCCTTCAACCTCGGTTGGAGATAAGATCTCCTCCGAGCTTTAAAGTCTACGTCAATAGGAGATAAGATCTTCTTCAACCTTGACTGGAGATAAGATCTCCTCCGAGCTTCAAAGTCTACATTAACAGAAGATAAGATCTTCCTCAAGTGTCTATATTAACAGAAGATAAAATCTCCTTCAACCTCGACTGGAGATAAGATCTCCTTCGAGCTTCAAAGTCTACGTCAACAAGAGATAAGATTTTCTTCAATTTTGACTAGAGATAAGATCTCTCCCAAACTTCAACTTCAACCTCGACTGGAGATAAGATCTCCTTCGAGCTTCAAAGTCTACGTCAACAGGAGATAAGATTTTCTTCAATTTTGACTGGAGATTAGATCTCTCCCAAACTTCAACTTCAACCTCGACTGGAGATAAGATCTTCTTCGAGCATCTATGTCAATAGGAGATAAGATCTCCTTCAACCTCAGCTGGAGATACGATCTCCTCCGAGCTTTAAAGTCTACGTCAATAGGAGATAAGATCTCTTTCAACCTTGGTTGGAGATAAGATCTCCTCTGAGCTTCAAAGTCTACATCAATAGAAGATAAGATCTCCCTCACCTCGTCGGAGATAAGATCTCCCCTAAGCATTTACATCAATAAGAGATAAGATCTTCTTCAACCTCAATTAGAGATAAGATCTCTCCTGAGCTTTAAAGTCTACGCCAATAGGAGATAAGATCTCCTTCAACCTCGGCTGAAGATAAGATCTCTTCCGAGATCTACATCAATAGAAGATAAGATCTTTTTCAACCTCGGTTGGAGATAAGATTTTTCCTTAGCTTCAAAATCTACGTCAACAGGAGATAAGATCTTCTTCAACCTCGACTGAAGATAAGATTTTTTCCAAGCTTCAACTTCAACCTCGGTTGGAGATAAGATCTCCCTCGAGCATCTATGTCAACAGAAGATAAGATCTCCTTCAACCTCGGTTAGAGATAAGATCTCTCCCAAGCTTTAAAGTCTACATCAACAGGAGATAAGATCTTCTTCAATCTCAACTGGAGATAAGATCTCCTCCAAGCTTCAACTTCAACCTCGACTGGAGATGAGATCTCCTTCGAGCATCTACATCAACAGAAGATAAGATCTCCTTCAATCTCGACTAGAGATAAGATCTCTTTTGAGCTTCAAAGTCTACGTCAATAGAAAATAAGATCTTCTTCAATCTCAGCCAGAGATAAGATCTCTTCCGAGCGTCTACGTCGATAGAAGATAAGATCTTCTTTAACCTCGGCTGGAGATAAGATCTCTTCCGAGTTTCAAAGTCTACGTCAATAGAAGATAAGATCTCCTTCAACCTCGACTGGAGATAAGATCTCTCCGAGCTTCAACTTTAACCTCGGTTGGAGATAAGATCTTCCCCAAACATCTACGTCAACAGAAGATAAGATCTCTTTCAACCTCGGTTAGAGATAAGATCTCTTCCGAGCTTCAAAGTCTACGTCAATAGAAAATAAGATCTCCTTTAACCTCGGTTGAAGATAAGATCTCTTTCAAGCTTCAAAAGTCTACATCAACAAAAGATAAGATCTCTCTCAACCTCGGTTGGAGATAAGATCTCCCACGAGCATCTACGTCAATAGGAGATAAGATCTTCTTCAATCTCGACTGAAGATAAGATCTCCTCCGAGCTTCAAAGTCTGTGTCAATAGGAGATAAGATTTCCTTCAATCTCGGCTGGAGATAAGATCTCCTCCGAGCATCTACGTCAACAGGAGATAAGATCTTCTTCAATCTCGACTGAAGATAAGATCTTTTTCGAGCTTCAAAGTCTACGTCAACAGAAGATAAGATCTTCTTCAATCTCGATGAAAGATAAGATCTCCTCCGAGCTTCAAAGTCTACGTCAACAGGAGATAAGATCTCCTTCAACCTCGATCGGAGATAAGATCTCCTTCGAACATCTACGTCAATAGGAGATAAGATCTTCTTCAATCTCAGTTGGAGATAAGATCTTTTTCGAGCTTCAAAGTCTACGTCAATAGCCTTCAACCTCAGCCAGAGATAAGATCTCCTTCGAGCATCTACATTAATAGAAGATAAGATCTTCTTCAATCTCGATAGGAGATAAGATCTCCTCCGAGCTTCAATGTCTAAATCAATAGGAGAGAAGATCTTCTTCAACCTCGATTGGACATAAAATCTTTCATAAGCTTTAACTGCAACATCAACAAAAGACAAGATCTCTCTGGACCTCGACTGAAGATAAGATCCCCCGAGCCTTAACTTTAACGTCAATCTCGACTGAAGACAAGATCTCCCCTGAGCTTCAACTTCAACGTCAACCTTGGCTAGAGATAAGATCTCCTTCGAGCTTCAACCTAAATTGGTACAGAGCCCCAAAAAGGACTTCCGCAGTCATCCATTTTATACTCCTCATCTTCGAATTTTGAACTCGAGAGTGAGGGATACTATTGTTGGGATAAACCCCTCTCCTGCCGAAATCCAGTCTAGAGCTTAGCCTAAAACAGCTGATAATTATGAAAGAGCTTTGATCCAAAATTCTTCCTCCAGCGGCCAAATCTCAGTCGATCTCCTTCAGCGATCGAACTCGCTCAGTAGCCAAACTTCTTCAGTGGCTGAACTCCTCTAGCGGTCAAGCTCCATCCAGATTCCTCCTTCGATCGAATTTTTATAGGAGTCGAACTCCTTCAGGAGCCGAACTTCCTCCGATCTCTTCTTTTAATCAAATTTCTACAAGAGCTGAACTCTTTTCGAACTCCTCCTTCAGTCAGACTCCTATAAGAGTCAAACTCCTTCTGGATCTCTCCTTCAGACTGATATCTACAAGAGTCAAACTCCTTCCAAGCTCCTCCTTCAGTCAGATTTCTATAGGAGGCGAACTCCTTTCGGACTCCTTCTTCAATTGGATTCTTTCAAGAGCTGACCTCCTTCCGAACTCCTCCTTCGATCGAATTTCTCTAGGAGCCAAACTCCTTCCGAACTTCTTCTTCAGTTGAATTTCTCCAATGGATTGCTCTCGGATGATCCCCTTCAGACGTATTTTCTTCAAAAGTTCAAACTCCTCTGAAATTGATATATGTCGAAGTTCACCAATCAATGTCTGCTTTTTTCAAGCTACGACTATTAAATCTCGATAAACGATCATCATCAGTCTGCTACAGACGATGCTACAGATGGTGCCCCCTCCATAACAGACTTCACCAAGCCTCGAGTGGCATGCTATCGGATGGTATGGTTGTCACTATCAGTCTGACGATATCTTTCTCTCCGTATCGAATCCTATGTGGTCCCGAGCGATCCACTATCGAACGATATGGCCATCACCATCAATTAAGCTCTATCTATAAAAAGGGACCCTCCAGATATATTTTCTTTAAGCTTTCTTCTCTTTTCTGAAATTCTGCCAAATTTTTTTTATGAGCACTCCATTTTTGTTGGCCAGAAGAGCTGACTTAATCATCGGAGAATCCTATCAGAGCCACCACCATCGACTTCGGATGAAATTTTATTTTGCAGATCACCGATAGCGATCTCATTTTTTTCGACTCTAGTTCGATTCGATATCAACCAGATTCTGCAACAACAATAGTCATCCATATATAGCCCTTTGCCATCTATTTAAGAATAAAGTATCCTCCTAATATATATATATATATATATAAGGGGGGGGGGATTTATTCGTTCTATGGATGTAGGCACCATCAATGGCCAAACCACATTAAACGTTGTCCCTATTCTTCGTCTTCTCTATTTTTTCTTCTTCTATGTTCAGAACATAGTATTAGACCAATGCAGTTCAAAGGACATGCTGCTAGATTCGAGACTGCTGATGATTAGATTCCAATGTTGAGAAGATTGTTCTATTATGTCCGCTGTTGATCAGCTTCGTTGATTGAGAAGATTTTTTTGCCATGGCAAAGACTATGGTTAATTGAGATGTGAGCAAACCTGGTTTGCATGAGGTGCATAACAATTGCCTCACATCCATATTGTTGAATGAAGAAAACTATCTTCCCTAGTCTAAAGTAGTCATCATTGCTCTTGGAGGCTGTTCTAAACTTAGTTATATTAATGGCCAAACCAAGGCCCCTGATGCTACTAATCCTACGTATGCTGAATGGCTTGCCAACGACAATCTTGTCATGACTTGGTTGTTTAAATCTATGTAGCCTAATATTTATGAGGTCTTTGCCTATTCTGAAACCTCTTAATATCTCTAGACTTGCTTGCATGATATGTATGGTCATGTTGATAATGCATCACGGATCTTCGAGTTACAGCAGGAGATCGCCCATGTTGAGGAAGCTCCAATCAATCCTTTATTGAACACCTTGAAAATTTAAAGAAAAAGTGGGATGAGCTTCGTCAGTACCGACCTCATACTCAAATTATAGATGACTACGTTAAACGAGGAGAGCGGGATCATATTTTTTAGCTACTTGCCAGTATCAAAATAGGATATGAGGACCTTAAGCGTCAAATTTTGATGTGTTCAACCCTCTCTTTATTCACAAATGTTTGTGCAACAACCCAACGTGAATAAATCCAGTGTTGAGTGATGCACTCTGATTCCAAATCAAGGGGAAAACCATATGAAAAATCTACTAATATTATCCTTGATAGTGGTAAGCTACAAAATAGCGATGGTGGTCAATTTGGAAAGGAGAAAGAAAAGGGTCGTATGGTTCACGGCCATCATTCCATTGTGATCACCATGGTCGAGAAAGGCATGTTAAGGATCGATGTTACTCATTGCATCCTCACTTGCACCCCAATAAAGGCACGAGGACAGACTTTAACATTGCAGCACAAACTAGTTCAAGAGACATACATTTGACTCTTGAGAAACTTACATCTTTGCTTCAATAGTTTCTACAAAGTAGTGGAAATGCTTCTAATAGTGCTATTCCTTCAACACTTGAATCAAGAAATATGGTTGCATCCTCTAGTAATGCTATTTTTGCTCTCTCTACTTTATCTAAGAATCATTTTATTATAGATTCAAGGGCCACTAACCATATGTGTTGTTCAACCTACTATTTATCTTAGAACTGTTCCTAATGATTCCCATTCCTTGTTCACTATTGCTAACGGAGAGCGTGTTCTAATAAATGGTGTTGAAAAAATCCGGTTGTTCTCTACTAATTTCAATGCTTTATTAATACCTTCTCTTTCATCTAATTTACTATCTATCAGCAAGTTCACTCAAAAATTAAATTATAGTATTATTTTTTCTTCCCATAAAGTCACCTTTCATGACCGCACCACAGAGAAGACGATTGGTAAAGGAAGATGCCAACAAAGTCTCAGTGTTCTTGACATCCCTCCTACTGTGATAGTTGCAAGGCAAAGTACAGCAAATCATTTACAGTTTTGGCATTTACGGTTGGATCATTCTTCGGATTGAGTGCTTCATTCTCTTGATTCTTCTCTCTCACATAATTCTAGTACTTATGAGGCATGTCATTTTTCAAAGCCGCATAGACTACCATTTTCTCATAATGCTCATGTTTCTACTGAATTGTTTGCACTTGTTCAATCTGATGCATGGAGAAGCGCTTTTGTTGACTCTCGGGATGGCTATAAATATTTTATTATATTTATTGATGATAAAACTCGTGCCACATGACTTTATTTGCTTACTTCCAAAATTGAAGTTTTACAAGTGTTTCAAGATTTTTGCAATATGGTTCATACCCAATTTAATACCCACATTAACGTACTACATACCGATAATGGTACTGAGTATGCCAGTCACCTATTTGAAGCATTCCTCAATTCATCAATTCTTTTGTGTTGGTATTCCTCAACAAAATGGAATTGCTGAGAGAAAAAATTGACACCTTCTTGAGGTAATTCAGGCTCTACTTTTTTTTAGGAATCTTCCCAAGGTTTATTGGTCTGATATTGTTCTCATAAGTTGCTATCTAATTAATTATCTGTGTAATAAGATTTTGTAGTATAAGTCTCCAATGGAAGTGCTCCATGATTAAAAGTTTACTATTTTTTATCTTTGAGTTTTTGGCTGTATCTATTTTGTTCATTCTCAATCTAGTGGGAAACTTGATCCTTGTGCTCACAAGTGTGTCTTTGTGGGATACTTTTCAGTAAAAAAGGATTACAAGTGTTTTGATCTGGTTGTCAAAAAATTATATATCTCTCATGATGTCACTTTTATTGAGGATCACATGTTATTTCACGGCAGGGATCAACTTTGGGGAAGATCTCTTTTAGCTATAGTGATCTTAGTGTTGAAATTACTCCTGCCCCAGCCCCTCTACCTACGATATTCAATGAAGGCAAGAGTGGAGGTCAAGTTGAGATGAAGTACGGCTAAGATGAGGTTGTTGATAGAAACATTGTAGGTAATAAAGTTTTTATGCCTATGCCTATTCGACGATCAACTCATGTATCTCAACCATCAACTAGGCTTCGAGATTTCTCAGCATATTATACAACCTCATTCCCCATTCAAGCCCATATAAACTATGATAATATATCTCCAAGTTTTTGAGCTTTCTTGACCACTGTCGATATTCATAAAGTGTTAGATATATGTGCCTTAGAAGCCAGAATTGGCTGACACTTGTAATACACTTCTAGGGGCAAAATTATAATTTTGACTATAATTAATAAAATGGGTTATTTTCTATCACACCTGTGTATTTAGTGTCTGTGATACATCCTTTGAGTTAATGGTAATGATAATTCATATTTTCAAGAGTTAAAAATTTAAGACATGAATAATCATTATTAACTCATAAACAGCTCCCGACCATAGGATCATCACGAGGATGGTGATTGATCCGAAAGATTGGTGTACGATCGCTTCTCTTTAGTAGATGAGTCTTGAGTCTACGGTGTGGAGACACCAGAGCGAAAGTATAGATACTCGTTAGAGAACGAGGGCACTGAGCGTGACCACCTCGAGTAGTCATTAGGAAGTCTACCTTCTCGTCAATGACTGACTCGATGCTGCAGTAGTGTGTCTGGTTCTTTGACCTGAGATGCATCGGCAGTTCACCTTGAGGGTGTTATAGTTTGACTACACCATTACTCGGTCTCCTAGCCATATGGAACCCTGAGGTGTATGTTGGCTATAGCATGTTCATTGTAGGAACTGGATTGCATCAAGATGGGATCTATCTACCTCGGTGGTAGAGGAGCAGCCCTATGATAATCATGAGAATCAAGTCCTGAAGCCCATGGCCACGGCAGAGTGAAATAATAGAAAGAGTTTCTATTTAGGTTTTCACATTGGACTCGAATCGATATGATTTATATCATATGACAGAGACTAGGGGTTTGACGAGTTTACCTTAATCCTAATCTGATCGAAGCTTAAGATAGAAGAACTTAATCAACAGGTAGCTGCACCAAGAGGTCCGCATTCAGCTCTGATGGGTTGCCACTATATCGCTAGGTGTCACTGTGAATTTTGGAGCAATTAAGAATGATTTAGATGATCGATCAATTCTAGCTGTTCGAATCAGAAGAGTTCTGATCCATCGAAAGGAGTTTCGATGAATGTCTATATAGAGATCATATAAATATCCCATTTACCATACAGAACTGAACCTAACTGGATCAACAACCAAGGTTTTGAATCTGGTGATCATCAATTGAAACTGATCTAGTTTCAATTGATCTGAATGAGATTCAATTAGGTTCAAGAAAATCGTGGTAGCACCGATTGAACCTAACGTTCTTCTTTTACTATCACAAATAAGTTGTCCTGACTGAGCCAAAGAATTTTGTACCTCAATTAGAGCCTTCATATGGTCTAACTGGAGGTTGTCCAAGTTAAGAGAAGGTTGTCTTATTTTATAAGACATTATCTACCATTTTTGGTCACCTATCCATTTTTTTTCTTTTGACTTTGGTCAAAAGTTGACCCTTTGATTGGTCAATTTGACATAGATACTTTGAACTTTTCCACGTTTCACGCACCTATTGGAGAACTGGTGGGGGCCTGTCCCTCCTGCCAGAACCTGGCAAAAGGAGGAGGGCGCACGCCACCCTAGGCATGCGCCCAAGTTGGAGCGCCTTGGAGTCCTTGTTGGACAAGGACTCCACCTCCCTTTTGGATTCCAATCAAGAAGTTCTACTAAGAAATCCCAGTTGAACTGGGTCTTACGCCCTCCTAAGGAGGAATCAGGGGTCTCTATCCCACCAATCATTTAGATCTGATTCACAAAGGTTGTGATTGGTTGGAGGAAGAGGAGTTTGGATTACGCTTAGTCTATAATACCCTGCGCCCAACTCAGTTCAATGTCAAATACAATTGAGAAACCCACCGCTCCAAAGCCGCCTCTTCCCCTCTCCACGCCATAGTTCCTCTTCTCCCCTGCTCTCCACTCCAAAAAGTTGAATTTGGTTTGGCGTCCAGATAAAAAAAGGCGATCAAAAAGAAAGGCTGCACTTGCTGCAAAGGAACGAACTGCTGAATCTCAAAAGAGTTAAACTCGTGATATCTCCAATCTGATTTTTGGAGGCCTAATAGAAGAAAGAAAAAGAGATCTTCCCTGATCCAACCCGAGTGAACCGGTAGAGGCCAGCCGCTTGCCGTGCTAGATCCAGAACCTGCCCGCTGCAATCAGGAATCCTCTAACAAGGTAATTGGATCTAAATTAATCAGGTTAAATAAATGATTTTAATTTATTTATTTTTTATTTATTATAAATTAATAAGAAATCAGATCTGAAATCATATCAAGATCTATTGGATCAGAAGAATATTTTGAAATATATCTCTTATTCTTATCAGAATTCATGACTGAACCTGAACCGAAAAATCAGATTTCCCTCTACAATTTAAAGGCATGGTTCTAATTATTTAGATCCTAATTTAATTTTATTGTTAATAGAAAATAAAAGTGATTTGATATCCAACTAATGAGATTATCAGATCCTGAAATCAAAAAATTAAAATTAAAGTGATTAGATATAAGGAATTAAGAAAATGCCCTATGAACTAGTCGAGAATAGAATAGTTCTATAGAAATAGTTTGCAAGTCCTTTGTAATCTGATTAAAATCATATTTAATTCTTCTTTTTTCACTATTTTCTGGAAATTATAAAGTATTATAATAACAGTCTAATAAAATAGCAAATTAAAAATTATTAATTTAAATATCCATAATAAGATAAATAAATGATGCATGTCTTAGACAGTTGTAGATAGTTTCTACATAATTGGTCCCTAGATTAGAAAATTTGATTTTGATTAGATCAAATTAACCTAATTTTTAGATTATATGTGATAAATTAGATTAAATAATCCATGATTATGATACATGAAGTTGCAAAAATATGCCCATGATAATCTACTTTATATGAGATATATGATAAATCTGATTATTATTGTCAGTAATTGATGTCCTGATTAAGCGCGCTCCCTCTTGGCCCGTTCGTTCATAAGACGAAGAAAGAATTTAAGGCCCTCTCTTTTCATTCGTGGGGGTTTTTGGTCTTATACGTGTAAGGGGTGCCGTGTGGTTTTCGCCTTATTGAAACCCAAATTCTTTCTTGCAAAAAACCCAGACTAAACCAAATTTATTATGCAATTTGTTTATGAAACCAACTTAATTAAAAGATTAAGTTAATGGAATATCATTAGGTTCTAATAATTGAAATTTTAGATCTAAGACCAATCAATAAAACTGGGTTCGGGCTTGGGTAGCTCAATTAGTTTCACGCGGTTGAATCAAACCGAAATTAAAAGTTTGGTAGATGGAAACAAACATGCTTAAAATTTGACCACCTAAATAAGGGGATTAAGTTCTGGGTCCAAGATCGATCAACGATCCTAAGCAAGACCTAATTAGGCTCAAGGTTTAGAGTCCTGGATTTTAAAGCCTAACCAATTGTTTGACCCTCAATTAATTTGGTGTCTAAGGGAAGTTTTGGCATAGACCGATCGACTGGTTTTTATTGAAGCTACTCGACCTGAATGCGTTCTTGTGCGATTAACGGCATATTCCTCCCACCGGTCCTCACTTCCTGGCCATTATCTATGACAGTTCTAATTTTAGGTGGTCAATAATCCGAGCTAACCCATGCCACTAGGTTAGTCATAATTGTTATGACTATGACAAGTCTAGTTTAATGAGACCTGAATCAATTCTCCCTAAGAAAAGATTAAGTCTGAGGTCTTCCACCATTGTAGATGTGCGGGCCCTTCCCGGGGTTGATTGTTCTCGGCTGGATACAGTGGCTCAGTTGCACCGGAAAGATGCAACCATGTCTATTAGGCATTGGATGCTATGGGCTGGAGGATGAGTTGGGCTCAATATTTTGGATACGGTGAGAGACTCAATTAGGAACCCAGTCTATGCAAATGGTGGGTCTGACTTAACTAAGGAGTGGATCAATATTTCGGATACGGTGAGATTCATGAATTAGAGATCCAAGTTTGGGTGCACCATGATTAGAGAATCATTGAACAAGAGTTGTTCACTCATTGGCTAACCCATCACCAATAACTGTTAGGTGAGGTGATGAGTCAGTTGGTGAGACCGCACCACCCACTAGAAATCATTAATCGTGGAGATTTTCGCATCTCTACAGAGGGAGTGTAGGGATCCGAGAAAATAGTGGGAGCTAATTTGTTTAAAAATAAAATCCCTAAATAAATTGGTCAAGTCAAAATTACAGTATCTAACTAGAATCTTTGACTCTCTACAGGAAAAATGTCTGCGTCCAACCCATTGGCACGTATCCTGGACACACATAGACTGACTGGACCCAATTATAAAGATTGGCTCAGGAACTACAAAATTATTTTGGGTTCTGAGAAGTTAACCCATGTTTTGGACCAGGACCCTCCCACCTTACCAGCCCGTCCATCCATTGAACAGAGAGCGTCTCTGGAAAAATGGATAGACGAAGATAATAAGGCCAGATATTACATGTTGGGCTCGATGTCTGATGAGCTCCAGCGCCAACATGAAGATATCGGGACTGCTCGCCAAATGTTGGCTCACCTGCAGGAGATGTTTGGTGAACAGAGTCGCGCAGCCAAATATCAAGTCACGAAAATGACTTTTTAAGGCTAAGATGCGTGATGGGCAGTCAGTCCAAGATCACTGTCTGACAATGATCAAGGACATGGAAGAGCTTGAGAAGCTCGGTGTGAAGTTGGACTTGGATCTGCAGAATGATATTATTCTGCAATCCTTGACTGATGCATATGGGCAATTCATCATGAATTACCACATGCATAAACTTCAAAATTCCTTGGCCGAATTAATGAATATGCTGGTTACCGCTGAGCTTTCTATGAAAGGTTCTAAAGGCTCAGTTCTTGCTATGGAACGGACTTCTTCCAAAAGAAAGTCTTATGGAAAGAAAAAGAAGTCTGTGAAAAAGCAAAAGGTGGAAGGATCAAAGAAGAAGAAGGCAGAACCGAAGAAAAAGGCCGATGGCAAAGGAAAGTATTTCCATTGCAACAGCGACGGCCATTGGAAGCGGAACTGCCCTACTTACCTGGCCACCCTGAAGAACAAGAAGGAAGGTCCTTCTGGAGGTATGCTCGTTATTGAGTCTAACCTTACGGTTTCTTCTGCATCCAGTTGGGTGCTTGACTCTGGTTCTAGTGCTCATCTGTGCACTTCTATGCAGGGTCTTGAGGATAGCAGGAGGCTGAGGGATGGAGACATGATCCTACGCATCGGTAATGGAGCAAGAGTTGCTGCAGTAGCCGTGGGAACATACCCTCTTCGATTACCATCTGGTTTAGACTTAGTTTTAAAAGACTGTTATTATGTGCCTGCAGCTAGCAGGAATTTGATTTCTGTTTCATGCTTAGCACAAGAAGGCTATGTGATTACCTTCTTTAAGGACCATTGTAACATTCTTTATGAAAGAAATAAAATTGCAAATGGTTTCCTTATTAATGGTCTTTATCAGCTACATATTGATGTACCTATTTTAACTATCGAGCAAAACGTGAATGCCAAACGACCTAGGGATAGTCCAAACGATAGATATCTATGGCACCTGAGATTAGGTCATATAGCAGAAGATAGGATTAACAAATTGGAGAAAAATGGGCTATTGAGTCCATTGACTTTTGAGTCATATCCAACTTGTGAATCTTGTCTTCAAGGCAAAATGACTAAACTCCCTTTTGTTGGACATGGGGAGAGGGCCACAGATCTCCTTGCCCTAGTACATACTGATGTGTGCGGCCCATTTGATGTGCCGGCTAGAGGCAATTTTGTCTACTTCATTACCTTTACCGATGATCTGTCTAGGTATGGGTATGTGTATCTTATGAGACACAAGTCTGAAGCTTTTGAAAAGTTCAAAGAATTCAGACATGAAGTAGAAAAACAAACTGGAAAAACCCATTAAGGTTCTTCGATCAGATCGAGGAGGTGAATACCTTAGCCGGGAATTCCTAGACTATCTTAAGGAAAATGGCATAGTCTCTCAATGGACTCCACCAGGAACACCTCAACTCAACGGGGTTTCAGAATGGAGAAATCGGACTCTATTGGATATGGTTCGATCCATGATGAGCTTCACAGACCTCCCTGATTTTCTTTGGGGACACTTCATTGTTAACTTCAATCTATTTACTGAATAGGGTTCCCTCTAAAACCGTTCCTACCACACCGTATGAGATATGGCACGGTAAGAAACCAAGTCTGAGTCATCTCAGAATTTGGGGTTGTCCGGCTCATGTCAAAAGACAACAAGCGGACAAGTTAGAGTTTAGGTCCTTTAGAGCTCGATTCATAGGATATCCTAAAGAGTCATTAGGATACTATTTCTACATTCCAGAAGACCACAATGTGATTGTGAGTCGACATGCCATCTTTCTTGAAAAATAGTTTATTCAAGATAGCGGCATTGGAAAGCAGATTAAGCTTGATGAGAAAGTCTCACAAGTAGAACGAGCTAAGGACCAATTGGAACCAAATCAGGTTGAGCCAATAAGAACACTACCTCCTCCACCTCGTAGATCGGAAAGAGTTTTCCATCCCCCTGAAAGATACTTAGGTATTATTTCAGAGGATGTAGAGAAAATGTTCCTCGTAGGTAATGGTGCTCATGGTGATGATCCCAAAACCTACAACGAGGCGATATCAGATATCGACTCCGAGAAATGGCTAGAGGCAATGAAGTCAGAAATTGACTCGATGCACTCAAACCAAGTCTGGACCTTGGTAGATCCACCAGAAGGTATAGTACCTATTGGGTGTAAATGGATCTTCAAGAGAAAGATTGGTGCAGATGGGAATGTGGAGACATTCAAGGCTAGACTGGTGGCAAAAGGTTATAGTCAACGCGAAGGCATTGACTATCAGGATACCTTTTCCCCAGTAGCTATGCTAAAATCCATCCGCACATTGCTTGCTGTTGCAGCCTATTTCGATTATGAAATATGGCAAATGGACGTGAAAACGGCATTCCTTAAATGGATATCTTGAGGAAGATATCTATATGGAACAGCCGCTAGGTTTCACATCCAGTGATACTGATCACAAGGTTTGCAAGCTGCAAAGGTCCATATATGGACTTAAGCAAGCATCTCGGAGCTGGAACACTCATTTCAATGATGTGATCAAAAAGTTTGGTTTCATCAAAAATGAAGAGGAACCATGTGTTTTCAAAAAGGTCAGTGGGAGCGCTGTTGTCTTCCTCGTATTGTACGTGGATGACATCCTCCTTATTGGGAATGATATTCCCATGTTGACATCAGTCAAAATGTGGTTGTCCAAGGAATTCTCCATGAAAGACCTAGGTGAAGCATCCTTTATTCTAGGAATTAAGGTCTATAGGGATAGACCGAATAGGATGCTAGGACTTTCACAGAAGATGTACATAGAGGAAGTACTAAAGAGGTTTAGTATGGAAAACTCTAAGAGGGGATTAATACCCTTCAGACATGGTAT
Source organism: Cocos nucifera (assembly GCA_006176705.1). Taxonomy (NCBI): domain Eukaryota; kingdom Viridiplantae; phylum Streptophyta; class Magnoliopsida; order Arecales; family Arecaceae; genus Cocos; species Cocos nucifera. Next base: position 1,736,977 of record QRFJ01000091.1, on the reverse strand, counting down.
TCATCTTTCCAAGAAGATGTGCCCTAGCACACCTGAGGAAATAGAACGCATGAGCAAGATCCCTTATGCTTCTGCAATAGGGAGCCTCATGTATGCCATGCTATGTACACGACCTGATATAGCCCATGCTGTGAGTGTCACAAGCAGATATCAGTCAAATCCAGGTGAAGAACACTGGACTTCTGTGAAATGTATCCTTAAGTACTTGAGAAGAACTAAGGATATGATGTTGGTCTTTGGTAATGGAGAACTCCAAGTCCAGGGATACACAGACTCGGATTTCATGTCCGATATAGATGATCGAAAGTCGACATCTGGCAAACTGTTTGTGTGCAATGGAAGAGTTCCAAGCAAATGGTGATACCACCTCATCCACGATTACCTTGAGAAAGGTTACGTCGAGGTCAAGAGAGTCAACTCCGCAGATAATGTGGCAGACCCACTTACAAAGCCGTTGGGCCAGCAGAAGATCGAAGCCCACCTTGAGAAGATGGGACTTAGACTTGTAGCCAATTGGCTTTAGGACAAGTGGGAGATTGTTAGATATATGTGCCCTAGAAGCCAGAATTGGCTGACACTTGTAATACACTTCTAGGGGCAAAATTATAATTTTGACTATAATCAATAAAATGGGTTATTTTCTATCACATATGTGTATTTAGTGTCTTGTGATACATCCTTTGAGTTAATGGTAATGATAATTCATATTTTCAAGAGTTGAAAATTTAAGACATGAATAATCATTATTAACTCATAAAATGCTCCCGACCATAGGATCATCACGAGGATGGTGATTGATCCGGAAGGTTGGTGTACAATCGCTTCTCTTTAGTAGATGAGTCTTGAGTCTACGGTGTGGAGACACCGGAGCGAGAGTACAGGTACTCGTTAGAGAACGAGGGCACTGAGCGTGACCACCTCGAGTAGTCATTAGGAAGTCTACCTTCTCGTCAATGACTGACTCGATGCTGCAGTAGTGTGTCTGGTTCTTTGACCTGAGGTGCATCGGCAGTTCACCTTGAGGGTGTTATAGTTTGACTACACCATTACTCGGTCTCCTAGCCATATGGAACCCTGAGGTGTATGTTGGCTATAGCATGTTCATTGTAGGAACTGGATTGCATCAAGATGGAATCTATCTACCTCGGTGGTAGAGGAGCAGCCCTATGATGATCATGAGAATCAAGTCCAGAAGCCCATGGCCATGGCAGAGTGAAATAATAGAAAGAGTTTCTATTTAGATTTTCACATTGGACTTGAATCGAATGATTACATCATATGACAGAGACTAGGGTTTGACGAGTTCACCTTAACCCTAATCTGATCGGGGCTCAAGATAGAAGAACTTAATCACACAGGTAGCTGCACCAAGAGGTTCGCATTCAGCTCTGATGGGTTGCCACCATATACTGCTAGGTGTCACTGGTGGATTTTGGGAGCAATTAGAATGATTTAGATGATCGATCATTCTAGCTGTTCGAATCAGAAGAGTTCTGATCCATCGAAAGGAGTTTCGATGATGTCGATGATAGAGATCATGACATATCCCATTACCATACAGAACTGAACCTAACTGGGTCACACAAACAAGGGTTTGAATCTGGTGATCATCAATTGAACTGATCTAGTTCAATTGATCTGAATGAGATTCAATTAGGTTCAAGAAAATCGTGCTAGCACTCGATTGAACCTAACGTTCTTCTTTTACTATCATAAATAAGTTGTCCTGACTGAGCCAAAGGAGTTTGTGCTCAATCAGAGGCCTTCATATGGTCTGACTGGAGGTTGTCCAAGTCAGAAAAGGTTGTCTTATTTTGTAAGACATTACCTGCCATTTTTGGTCACCTGCCATTTCTTGTTCTTTGACTTTGGTCAAAAGTCTGACCTTTGACTGGTCAAATGTTGACCATTGACACTTTGACTTTTGACCACATGTCATGCACCTATTGGAGAGCTGGTGGGGGCCTTGTCCCCCTGCCAGAACCTGGCAAGGAGGAGGGCGCACGCCACCCTAGGCGTGTGCCCAAGTTGGAGGCGCCTAGGAGTCCTTGTTGGACAAGGACTCCATCTCCTTTTTGGATTCCAATTAGAGTTCTCCTAAGAACCAACTTTGACTGGTCTTAGGCGCCCTCTAAGGAGGAATCCAGGGGACTCTATTCCCACCAATCAGATTTAGATCTGATTTCACAAAGGGTTGTGATTGGTTGGGAAGAAGAGGAGTTGGATCACGCTTAGTCTATAAATAAGACCCTGCGCCCAACTCAATTCTAAGAGAAGCAATTCAATTGAGAAACCCCACGCCCCAAGGCTGCCTCTCCCCTCCTTCCTCCATGCCAAGTCTCTTCTCCCCTTGCCTCTCCACGTCCAAAAGGAGTTTTGGACCTTGGTTGGTGCGATTCCAGATCAAAGAAAGGCGATCAAAAGCTAAGAAGGCTGCACTGCTGCAAAGGACGACTGCTGATCTTCAAAAGGAGTTTTGAAGATCCTCCAGATCAGATCCAGATCTAATTTTTGGAGATGTGATAGAGAAGAAGAGGATCTCCAGATCCAACCCGAGTGGATACCGGTAGAGGCCAGGCGCTTGCGTGGCTAGATCCAGAACCTTCCGCTGCAATCAGGATCATCAACAGGGTAATAGGATTACCCAAATCAGGTAAATTAAATTTGATTTAATTTATCTTATTTTATTTTATTTATTAAAATAATAAGAATCAGATCTGAAACATATCAAGATCTGATTGGGATCAAGAGAAAAATTTTTGAAATATATCTCTTGATCTGATCAGATCTGAACGAACCTGGACCGGAAAATCAGGATTTCCCTTCAACAATTTCAAAAAGTCAAAAGTAAAGAAAAGCCTTGACTCAGAGCTTAGCCGTTTAAAAATAAAAAAAGTTGTCTGACCAAGCAAAATAAAGGATATATGCAGATGTATGGTGTTGATTAAAAGGAGGCTTTTGCTCTAGTTGTAAAAATGAATACTGTAAGAGTACTCATGTCAGTGGTAGTGATTGTGGATGGTCACTTTTTTAGATGGACGTTAAAAATGCTTTCTTACATGGAGATTTAAAAGAAGAGGTGTATATGGACTTCCCACCTAGTCATCTTTTAGAAAATTAAGGTAGAATGGTGCGCAAATTTAATAAAGCTATATATAGTCTCAAGCAGTCACCACGGATGTGGTACAAAAAACTTAGTGCTGCTCTTATGAATTTTGGGTTCAAAAGAGGTGAGTCTGATTTCTCAATGTTTATAAAGAATAGTGCCAAAGGAACCATAGTGGTCCTTATCTATGTTGATGATATTATCATTATAGGTGATAATCTTTATAAAATTAATGCTCTCAAGCAATATCTAAGTGAAAAATTTGATATTAAGGATTTGAATAAGTTATGATATTTTCTTGGAATCGAAGTTGCTCGTTCTTTGAGAGGATTATTCATTTCTCAAAGAAAGTATGTCTTGGATTAACTAAAAGAAATTGAAAAATTAGGAGCTAAACCTACTAATTCTCCAATGGATTACAACAGTAAATTTACTCTTGAAGGTACCCTTTTGCCAGATATTGGTCACTTTCGGTGTTTAGTGGAACAATTAATCTATCTCATTATCACAAGGCCCGACATTGCATATGCTATCAGTTATGTTAGTCAATTCATGAAGGCACTTATGGAAGGGCATATGGAGCTTGTTGATCGCATTTTGCAATATCTAAAGTCTTGTTCAGAAAGAGGAGTATGGATGAGAAATAATGATCATACAGAAGTAATAGATTATACTAATATCGACTAGGTTGGAAGTCCCACCGACAGATGGTCACACATTCATGAGTGGAAATATTGTCATTTGAAAAAGCAAAAAATAAAATATTATGGCTTGATCTAGTATTGAAGCAGAATAGCGTGCTATGGTATCAGCTATCGGTGAGTTGGTGTGGCTTCAATTGTTGCTACGAGAATTGGATTGTAATCCTTCATCCAAATTCATGAAATTATTCTGTGATAATCAAGCTACTACTCATATTACTTCAAATCTTATTTTTTATGAAAGAATCAAACATATAGAAGTCGACTGTCATTTTGTTCGAGAGAAAGTTCAAGACAAGACGATTGAGATACCATACATTCAAAGTAAGGATCAGCTTGCTGATATTTTTACCAAAGCATTGCTAAAGGGCTCCTTTTAGAAGATAATGATTAAGTTGATCTCAAATGATATCTTCGCTCCAAGTTGAGGGGAAGTGTTGGCGAGGTAAGGATGACCATCTCCTATTCTTAGAAGAAGATTTGATCAAAATTATTAGCATATTTTTCTCCTTAATTATAGCCATCTGTTGGCTGGCGAGATAAGGATGACGGTCTCCTTTTCTTATAAGAAGATTTGGTCAAAACTGTTTGTATATTTTTCCTCCTTAATTGTAATCATCCATGTATAGTCCTTTGCCATCTATTTAAGAATAAAGTATCCTCCTACAATATATATATATAGGGGGATTTATCTATTATGTGGATGTAAGCCAAACCAGATTAAACATTGTTTCTATTCTCTATCTTCTCTATTTTTTTTCCTTCTTCTATGTTCAGAACAAATATCTTGTATGAATTGGGCCTATTGATCCACCAATCTTCTAAGGAGCTGCCCAAAGCCATGGGCTTGTTACTGAGATCCTTTTTTCCCACTCACAGAATTCAGGATGTGGAGTATTGTGCTGATGTAGTCCAACTCAAATCAGTTATCCAATCTATGTTTCTAGTAGAAAATCCCAATCTAATCTATCCAAACATGCTCTTTCTCGTCTTTAGGTCCTTATGTGCTATCGAGTCTTGTCACTACTATTCCAGCCCAACCAATTCTCCACCGATCCTAACCTGCTACTCTGTTTCCACCTCAACTTCACCCTTTGGCGCCCCTGTATCACCCACAACCTCTGCTCATCAAATTTTTACACTAGGTGGGAGATCGATGTGGTTAGGAGGTGAAGCTCCTTGCAAGGAAGGTCAATACGAAGGAATCTTGAATGCTAGAGAGGGGAAGGCTGAATCCTTGCAAAATTTCCTTTTCAACACTTTACCAAGGGACAAATATATCATTCACTATTTAGATTATATTTTAATTGTCGTTAACTATAGTTAAATAATTGTAGTCTTAGATTAAGCTAATGGCTATCATCGACAGCTATGGAGCATTCATGTACTAAAGTATTTGAAATGGCATCTATATTAAATATAAATGCATGGAGTCTACATGTAATATCAAATATATATATATATATATATGTGTGTGTGTGTGTGTGTGTGTGAAAATCTCAAAAAAAAAAATTTTTTTCCCCTCATCTTTTGATTTTCTCCACATTTGAGTAGTTTACCACTTTAGAAGTTGTTCTCATCCCTTTGGGTTAACAGAGATGTAAAGGTTGATGACTGGCTTTTGTTGCATTCATCAGTTCATTGGTAACATGGGACTTGGAGAGGACTCCAATCCTAGCAGATTTCCAGCTAGAGAGTAATAGATGTTTAAGATCTAACAGGTGATGCATGTCAAATAATATACGATGGTCTGATGATCATCTCTTCATAGAAATTACTGATGCTACATATATATATATATGTGGGCATAAAGTTCTTCGAATACAAGTTATAGGCATATGCAAGTCACATGCATTTTTTTAATTTAATATTTTAAAAAAAATATACTTTTAATCGTCCTAGTTTCACAAATGTTTTTGAATAATTCTTGTGGTCTAATTAGATTTCTTGATTTTTAAATGTGATTTAATGTAGTTCTATTGACTGATTTTGGCCAATATCTAGCACCATTGCTGGTGATTGATGAGAGGAAGGAGGAGTTTGCCGACGAGAGTGGGGTCGAGATGTTGAAGCACTCCCTAGAGTTTTGGATGATGGCAATCTCAATGCATAGATTCAGGTTAGGAGAGCAAGAGGTCGGTTGGCCATGAAGATGGCCATCGGAGGGCCACAAATGATCATGGCTCATGGGAGAGAGTGGATTTAAGAGAGAAAAAGAGAGAGATAGGGGAGGGGGAGAGCAGGCCGTGACTGCCAAAAGGGCTAAGGAGTCTTTCTCCACTTCCGTTTGGTTGAAATGGGGATGAATAGTTTTTATTTTAATTATTAAATTATAATTAATTTATTTTTTCGTCATTTTATAGTGGATCATAAATTAATTGTCGGCTTCATTGTAAAATAATGAAAAAGGATTTCGCGATCAAAATAGGATGATTCGCCCTTGTTTCAACCTAACGGATGGGGACCGAGGGCCTCCTCGGCCCTCAGACAGCCACCTACCGGCCACAGTTGGTTCTCTCTCTCCTTTCCTTCCTCTCCCTCCCTCCCTTCCTCTTTTTGGTTCATCTTCTCTCATGCACCATGATCATCTACGGCCAGCCACGATGCCCCTTTGTCTTCTTCTGACGGCCTTATCGGCCTTTTCTTCTCCTTCCCTCCCCTCCCTCTCTCTCTTTTCTTTGGTGTTCCGGATTCCGCATTGGAACTATACCTGTAAGCTGTCAGTACGTGGAGGACGTTCACACCGCAAACAAGACGTTGTTTAGAAATGATACGTGCTGGCTTAGGAATGGATGAGGATAAATATGGTATATTTAAGAGCATATCTGCTGAATATCGTCAAGGACTAATCCACACCCGGGAATACCTTTCTTATGTTGAGCAGTCTTGGCCTCTCTCATCTTGTTCTCGAACTGGCTAGACAGACGTTACTGATGCCTACAACAGCAATCCAAGGAACAAGAGTCCACAAAAAGGTGCTGGCAGCTGAAAAGGGAGTAGTATCCTTTCGAACAAGGGAAAGGGAAAAATTGTAGATCTTGCAAAAAATGCTGGTGCAAAAGGTGCATTAGTAGATAGCATTTTAAGCACCGTCAGAAAGCTGCAGTCAAGTCAAAAGCCTCAGGAAGAAGGGGTGGAGGTTTTGTCAACATATGGTTACCGAGCAGCCAAGAGTAAACATTAATTTCCAGCGCCTGGTGAAGCTCACATTAATTCAAATTCTGTTGAGATGATCGTGGCTGACTTTAGTGGCAATAGAGATTCTCTTGCAAACGGTACCAACTCTAATCGGAAGACTTCGAAATTTCATAGAGTCCGCTTAGGTGATGGTTCAGCAGCAACGCCGTCTCGACCTTGGTCTTTCATATGCTAGCCCTAACCTCGCTCTGCTCACAAACCCTCTGACGTTTTTGCTGACAGAGGTGTTTCGTGGAATGGGGGACAGAGACTGTTAACCAACTCTCCGAAGGATCTCGCAATCTGTTACTACAAGTTCATTTGTTTCTGCAGAAGCCGGAAGTTCTCTTGATGGTGATGGTTTGGGTTGCCCGTTTGTCAAAATTACCAAGCTTGGCACCTGTTTGTGTTATCAGTCCAAGAAGCTTAGCAACAGCGAGATTAATGCTCACAGTGCCCGATTTTGTGCGAGTCTGCTTGCATCATCGACAGGCCATACTGTTAATATGGTATGGGGTTAAAGAGTTGAAGGCCCGTGCACGTTACTGAGTGCATGCGGCTGTATCCAGCCTACATAATTTTGATAATTGAATGTAATAAATTTGCTCACTAAAATCAATGTCGTGGGACTTGCTCCGTGGATTTTAGCTGTTACATATGATATGGAATACATTCTCATTCTTTTTATTGTTACAATGGCCTGGATTTATGTATCTACTTTGCACACAGATATTTTTGAGCATTCCGTGTTATCCATACTTGCTACTTAATAGTTGCAGAAGGCCAGCAACTTTATATATCTATTATCTTAACGTATCATGGCACGGTAATTGGTTTTATCATATTCTTACTATGACTTCAACCTAGCTTTGGCGGCACTAAGACTAAATGGTTAAAGTTGTCTAGGAGGGGTCTAGAGTTTCTTTTTCAGCTGATGTTTTTTTCCTGGGAAATGAGAGAAGGTTTGAACAATTGTGCGCATAAGACTGTATCGCATGGTACTTTTCGTCCTTGACGACTGAAATGTTGCTATCCTCGAACATTAGCTGGTCTACTTGTTATGCTTTAGAAGATGTGATCTGTCATATTAATGGCATAAACTGGATACGAAATTATGGCGCTGTATGATTACCGTTATATTTCATTGAAGCTGTTCCTGATAAAGGACGTTATAGCAGGGAACATCTGCCCGACACCTGTAAGTGGTTTGTGCATGTTGTTGCTGGAGTAATGTAGTGGTTGCTGTGCACCATTCCGTGTAATATTCTGCGGACGTTTGATAGGTTCCTCGCAGCACATTTGACGGGTACACAATGTTCATAGAAACTACTAAGTGCGCACAAAATTTTCTACCCTTACCAGTTAGTTGGCACGAAATTCAATTATTATGCTTTATAGAAGCAAAATGTGCTGATATAATTTTCATGATCACATTGGCATGCATGAGTGAGAGAGAGAGAGAGAGAGAAGCTGGAACAGAGCACACTAAATATTAGAAATAGAACTTAGAGCTCCATGACTTTATGACCTTCACCAATCACATAGACACGAAATAGGTAGCCTAAGCACATGAGAGAGAACTCCATTTTGACTGCAACGCTTAATATTAGAACAGAACTAACTTATTCCACGACTTTATGAACGTCACCAATCACATAGACATGCAAGACATAACCTAAGCACACGAACACAACATAAAACAGTTTATGTAGTTCTGCTGCAGCCTAGTAAATCTACCAAGCCACCCCACAATCCCTCATGTAGCCATTTGATCATGGGCTACCTGCCTTGGCCCCTGCAACCCCTGGCGCTTTACCGAAGCCCGGGAAGCCACCGCCATAACCTGGTTTTCCGAATCCGAACTTAGGTTTGAACCCAAACCCAGGTTTGAGGCCAAATTTGGGCTTGCCTAAGAGGTCTTTGTAGATTTTACGGAAGTCCTGGGGCTGTATGTCTGGTTTGGACTCGCTCTTGATATTTCTTCCTTCAAGAACGCCAACAAAGGCGACGAGAAAGAGGGCAAGGATCAGCACCGTCTTGGTATATTTCTCCATGTTCGCTTCTCTAACTCGTTGCATGGACTATGAAATTCTGCTATCCTCCCATCCCATCTTATAGCATGGAAGCCTAGAGTATGTGTTCGTCGTTCTCTTCAAGAGGGCAATTAATTTGCGCGGCCAACTAAAATAGCTGCGCTATCAAGAAGACATTCTAAAAAGTTAATTGCCTTCCGCCATGAGCCTACTTTTACCGTATTTTTTTCGGGTAAAACCTTGGACGAAGTGATCAAGAATCGAGTCATGGAGTACTTGAGCAGCAATTAAAGAGTGGTACAATGTTGCTAGTGTTTACCTGCACTCTACGATGCACAATATTTTGGTGTTGTACGATCAAATAAGATAGTCGATTGGAGCCTACTCATGCTCAAATATGTCGGCTTTAATCACCAACCACCAACCCACTCGCTTCGCCGAACGAGAGCTTATTTCGAACCTGCAGCTCCGGTCCTCCGGAGGAATGGCCCCGGTATTTTCCCCTAGGAGGTAATGGCCTGATGACATGCCCTAGCAGCACCGGGTTTGGCGGTGGCTCCACAACTCTTTTCATCATCTTCACACACAAGAACGGTGCCTCAGAATTTCTGACCGTTCGGTATAAAAACACTTCAGACCCATGATAATATTGTCCGTGTGGCCACCACCACACCACCCTGCACACAGTGTGTGTGTGTGTGTGAGAGTGGGAGAGAGAGAGAGAGAGAGAGAGAGAGGTGAAACCGATATAGCACCGCAGGTTAGTTCAGTCCAAGAGCTCTGCAATGAGGCCGCATGGATTCCTTGAATCAGAGAAATTGGTAGGTAGACGTGATCCATCATAGATTTAGAGTGCCATTATCTTTGATGGATTTATTTAATCTTAGGCTGAAATTATTAGGTGGATTCATTTCACTTAGAATCATGGCAGATTTGAGCCATCTAATAATTTCTTTTTAAACCATAATCCTACGGATTGCGAGATTGGGATCTACTATTTGGAAATTTTTGACTGATCTTTTTATTCAGCTTCGTAATTTTTATTTTTTAATTTTTATGGATGCATCATAAGTAGTTTAAATCCTTCGATTTAATCAAAATTAAAAGAAGAAGAAGAAGAAGAAGAAGAAGAAGAAGAAGACGACTGCAAGATTAACTTCGGGACAGCGTGGAATGAGATCAGAAGTGGTAACCTTCGAGTCTTGATATTTGCCGCTTGGAGCGCTTTTACGGGAGTAGCGTAGCATGTGTGCCGGCTCTAACAAGCTACCAATTATTCCTCCCACTAGACAAGGAGGCTGCGGATAAACTCGTCCTGTCCTTCGTTATTCCGCGCTCACTCCGAGTCCCACCTGCATAAATCAGAGTGGAGAACGTTGTTGAGGTCCTGTTTCATAGACATTTGACATCCATAAAGTTGGTGTATTTTTGGTATCTGATCCCCTCTCTGTTGTGTACCAAATTTTTGTTGCCTTCTAGTGTATCTAATGACTTGCATAAAATTCTCTAATGTCTGTCTCCATTAGTCACATCTTTAATGTACAATACAAAAGTAAAAGGCAAAGAATCCTAATTTTTTAAATATTATTTTTTTATTATTTATTTCTAAAAATATCATGAATGCTAATTTATTTTTTGATTTAGTGTTTGGGTTGTGTCACACATGAAATATCAATGCGGCCTGAGCTGAAATTATATATTGACCCTAGCTAGGATTTCGACTCTAAATGGGCCAACCCATGATTTTGACTGACAAATGTGTCAGATGAAATTATGGATTGAACACACAATTTCATTTTGATCAACCTATGATTTTAATATTTTTAAAATCTAGCTAAGCCCACCCTGCTCCCCATTAACTATCCCAGAAATCCCTCCTATTCTAATCTATTCCAACCCTAAATTCTTGTCCCATTTTAAAATCGACCTAATGGCTTTAAGAAAAGATGAAGGTCCGTTGAAAGGAAAGATGGCTCGAGTAGAAAAAAAAAACCTTCATATGAAGAAGATTTGTTTTTGAATAATGACTGTAGCGAAAATTTTGTCTAATTTTTTTCAAAAAAAAGTTATAGGGAAAGAATAGTCGGTTTAAATATTTTAATAATTTTAGAATTGAATTTTTATTTGAAAGAATAGATGAGCTATCTATAATTATGCTGAACAAACCAACCTATCATAGTCTAGTTAAATATTTTTATAGTTATTTTAGTTTTGATAGTTTAATTTATTTTATTTTCTCGTATGTAAAAGAAAAAAATTATCAAGTTTGATTGTAGTGTTCTTGATCAAATTTTAGATATTTTATTAAATGATAATAAATATTTCAATAATATTTATTGGAGTCATCGAGGTTTAGATTATCGTATTTGTATTAAAATTATTTTTGAGGATGATAGTTTAGGTCGAATTGCTAAACCTAATGCACATTTATTACCACTTAAAAATAGACTAATTCATCATATTTTTATATTTAATTTTCTACCTGAAGGAGGTCATAAAGATAATGTATCACACATAAATATTTATCTCCTCAAAATAAATCTTTCGGACAATAGGATTAATTTACCATATTTAATGATACTTTATATGAATGAATGTTTTCAAAGTCCCAAAACTATTTTGCCCTATGGAGTTGTTATGACCGTTATCTTGAAGTCCTTTAATATCACTATTATTGATGATGATGAAGTTATTAAGCTCAGACCTACTGATGCTTATAATCATGCATCTTTGCAGCCTATGTGGTATATATTACTAATGGAATATGGAGATGTATAGTTGAGAGGTTGCATCTATGCTACATGATTGCATCAATGCCGTCGATAGAAATTGTAGATACTTTTTTTACAAGATTCCATATTTTATTGGCGATGAATCAAGCCTAGAATGATCTTGAGAAAGCATGGCGAAAATACATATATGCGGACTAACATATCATATGATTTCAAAATAATTATACCGCTTAATTGCTCGAAGCATCCAATTGCATTCTGACTTTCTATTTTTTATATTTAGTCATCCAAAACTTTGGCTCCGACTCAAAAATCTTAAATTCATGATGCGTGTCAATAAAATACTATTTTACTGTAGTTTGTAGTTCTACTTTATCCATAAAATGAAGCCCTTACATAGAGGTGAAAGTATTATCCGTCTGAATCCATTTCGTATCCGAATTAATCCGAATATGGATAAAAATTTGAGGATCTGCCTAGTATCTGTATTCATATCTATATTCATTAAAGAAAAATAGATATGGATATGGATAGACAACTATCTGAACCATATTCAAATATCCAAATCTATATATAATCCTATATAATTTTATATAATATTTATTAATTTTTAATAAAAATATATAATCATATAAATATGTTATTAACTTAATTTATCATCTATTTAGTAATATCTTTAATTTTATAGTAATATCTAAGTTATATCTATAATTATATCCATACTTTCAGTATCCGAATAGTATCCATATCCGTTTGAAATAAATATAGATATTAATTTTTGCATCCAAAAAATATCCGTATCTATATTTATATTTGTCAGACAAAATAAATATGGATATGGATATACTGGTATCCGATCCGTATCTGATCCAATTTCAGCCCTACCTTTACACAACTCCTCACCTCTTTTTCAGATGCTACACTATGCCTGCATATGCAGAAGACATTGATACACTAGCAGCCGCCCAATCAATACTCTTGAATGTCTCAGAAAGAGCTTCAAACACTAAAAAATTTGGGCGATGTACAATAGGTGGGCACTTTACATCATTTGATGTACTGGTTTGCTAAGCATCATCATCCTTGTTATCTTCATTTGATATGTTATCTTCCTCAAATAGCCGATTATTTATGTGAATCGTATCGTGGGCGACTATTTAAATTGAAGCTTATCTAATGATAGTGCCTGGTACATCACTATCCAATATAGGGCATTGATCATCTGTATGTCTTGAACTGTTTTCACTGAGACATTATCGACCATGTAGGGACTAGAGGCTCCAATCTGTTCACTACCATGAGTTGTCATTTCTATGTCCCAGTTAGCTACTTCATAATCATCCCAATCAGGAACAAGTCCGATGTTTTCAATAGGTTGCACATCTAGATATAATTTTATACGAGACAAATAAGGATGCAAATTTACAGTTGAAAAGAGAATTTCAATATCTTCATCTTCGATAACCGAAATAGATTGATACTTCAATATTGTTGGTTGCACAACAGTAGGATATCTATATATAAATATCCTTAAAGACTCTACTCAATTTATCCTTTAGCTCTTCAAATTTCACTTCATATTTAATTCTAATAGCCTTTTATGGTAGCTCAGTGTACTCTATTTCATATGGTCCGTTAACCATAGAACTATTAATATAGCATAAGGCAATGATTGTTTCTTTTATATTTCACTACATATACAATAAATTGAGTGAGTTCAGCATGTTTAGAATAAAATCATGATGCTTAGAATAAAAAAAAAATGAATTTATGATTTCCAACAACTAGCATAAATAATTTGCATAGAAGAATTTGAACTCATGATCTTTAATAACCTAAACTTTGATATCATGTCAACTAACAACCAATCCAAAACCAAATATGTGGATGCATGTTTGCTAGCACGAATCATATTTGCATCAAATTCTAGATGTAGTTAGAACTAAGACATTCATAGTGTTATCAGTTAACTTGAATTTGGTGTACAATATAAGATCGATGCCAATTTGTCATTATCTAGAAATCGAGATTTCCATTGAAATATGGCTTCAACTAAAACTAGATATGGGCTCAACATGATTTAGGGGTGGCTCCTATCACATAAGACAAGAATAGGATATTTCTAGGAGGTTGACAATTTCTCAAACTCTAGTTGCAGATAAGTTTATCTGAGCTCTTGATGTAATTTATCATGCTTTGAGATCTTTACATGTGCACTAGTATAAGTTTTGGCATGCTTTATTGATTCTTTGAGTACTCCATCAAGTACATTTTTTTGAGCACCTATTGAAATAGCTATTCAATTTCTTAACAAGATAAAAATCTATTAGATTCCTATAAGCCAAATACGTCTTGGAGATAGCGAGATGCTTTAGAGATTTTATGTTCGAACATTAAGCATCTAGCCTGTTTTTGAAGTGGAGATTGTGACCCTTATTTAGACTGCTTTTCTTGACACAATCAGTCTAAATAGTTATCATGCTCCATTATGATCGTGTAAGATGGAAAAAAGACAAACATAAAGCAAGTTTAATTAATAATATATTTTTAAAACATCATGTCATCATATTTATCTACAATCATTTTATCTAGTAGCTATAATAAGAATAAAATAAAATCAAAAAATAATTACATTTCTAATTGATAATGATCATATTACTTACACAACACAATTATAACAACCAAAGTGAATAGCATAGATGTCAACATCATTATTTGTAGGTTATTATAAGTTGCATTGCTTTGTTATTAAAATCATATGCCAAAATCCTCATTCAAATGCATCCCTTTTACTTGAGAACAACTCCATGAAAAAACCCACTTGTTATTTCAAAATTTTTTACCAACAAACTAATTCTTCCTCACCTCTCCTTGCCTTGTGCATCCTAGGCTATACATCTAAACTTTGATGATCAACTTAGTGCTTATATGTTTTTTCTATAATTTTTTTTAAAAAATAAATATAAAAAAATAGCTACATTTGTCCAATTTATGTAGGACTAATTATGGGGGTGGGGGGGGGTCGAGGGTGGGGGAGAGGATGAGGACCCCGAGCCGGGGGGGGGCAGGGAGCATGAGGATCCCGAGCATCGATTGGAGTAGTGAGGAGCAAGGTGGTGGGGATTCAAGAAAGGAACCACCGGATGGTAGGGGTACAGGATTCAAGAGAGAAAATAGACAATCAAAGAGATGGAGAGTGGGAGGACCATGGTCAGGGAGGGAAATGGGCCAAAAGAGAAATCGTGATTGTGATCACAACGTGGCCCTTGCATTGTACAACATGGTGGAAAAATCATGGGTTCAACTCATGATTTTATATCGGCATAATAAAATGAAAAATAACTTTAATTTGGCCATATTTTGAAAAATAAATAATAAAAAAATATTATTCAAAAATTCTTGAATCCCTACAAAAGGAAGCCAAATGAGGGATAGAACACTAGGACAAGGGAAAAAAGGGATAACAAAATTTATGAATCTCAATAAATGAAAATAATGCATAAATTAGATAAAAAAATTTTAATTCAATAATGACATCACCAAAACACTACTTCTTTCTTTGACTAATACAGGATAAGAAATATGCAAGTATTCAGATTATTTCTATTTTATAAAAAAAATATTTATAATATTTTTAATTATAAATATATTTAAATATGTATGATCATCAAGCTGATAAAATTTTGATGATTATAAAAAAAAAAATTGAGTTTCATCCCAATTTCATCATGTTTCAAAAGTTGCAGGTGAAAGTATAAAACTAACCTGCTTATTTAGATTTTCACTAAAAATATTTAAAATGATTCGATCCTTTTCAAAGAAAAATTCTTTGTACATCGAGAAGTCATAAAAATAGAAGGATATTTTTATATAGGATGTCATAATTTTTTATATAGGATATCATAATTTTCTTTCAAAAATCATAAAAATAGAATGATAATTTTATCATTGAAAATTTATGAAATTTTTAAATGATAAAAATATCTCTTCCTTTTTTATGATATTCTGTAGCTAAATTATGACATCCTATGCAAGAAGTTATAATTTGGCCACAGAATGTCATAAAAAAGGAAGAGATATTTTTATCATTTAAAAATTTTATAAATTTTTAATAATAAAATATGATATCATGTGGAGGAAGTCATAATTTAACTGTAGGATATCATAATTTTTTAGAAATGAAGAGATATTTTCATCATTCAAAATTATAAATAAAAAAAAAACTATAGATATTAAATATGCATTAAAAATTTTTAATGATAAAAATATATAATTTTTTATGACTTTTAAAAGAAAATTATGATATTCTATGTAGAAAGTCATAATTTTACTGTAAGATATTCTAATATAGATGCAAGATGTTTTAATTTTTTAAAAAATATATTTTTATTATTTAAAATTTTAAATAAAAAATATAAAAATTATAAATATTAAATATGTATTGAAAAGTGATGATTGATATATTTTTTTGGTGCACCGACGGTGCACAAAGAATTTTCAAAAAAAAAAAATTTTCTACACTGTAGGTGGTGTAGCTTTACGAATACTGTGTGTAGTTAAAAATTCTTTTTATATGTTAAATGGTATGTATATGATGATTGGCTCTTGCATGAAATCAAAATAAAATTTTTATTTTTTTTGAGGCATCATACTTTAGCCGTGCATGACAATGAAACACTATGAATAGTGTTCATGAAGCTACACCGCGGGTAAGTATGGGATTGTGCGAACCGCGCATGGTGATCGGCCAGCACGTGAGGCCGGACCGCAGCGCTACAAAACTTTTCCCTTTTTTTTTTTTTTTTTTTTGCTTTCAGTCCCGCACGTCTATCACCGCGCGCGATGCGCGCCATCCCGCACCGCGCGCGCGGTGCAGAAAGTATTTCACTCCAAAAAGAGACTCCGTCAATGGTGTTAGCATGAGTCCTTGTTTTTATTAGGCTTGGGCTACGGAGTTACCCAAGTTTAAAGCCCATCAATGTTGGGCTAGGGGTCAGAATCTACCCAAACGTTCTAACGGTGTTGGGCAACGGCTCCGTTAACGGCGTCTGGAGAGAGATCGGAGATGTCGACGGGATCGTCGTCTGCGGGAGGGACGCACGCTTACAGGTTTCCGTTTCTTGGGTGAACGGATTAGGTTCGAGACCCCAGATTTTTTTTTTTCCCAGTGTTTAGGTCAGTTTTATTTGGTTCCAAAGAATTAGTTGAGTAGCTTTGGTAAATCTATGGTGGTGTTGAATTAAATCGTTCTTTTTTTTTTTAATAGCTTTCTTCTGAATAAAAGACTGGCGGTACTCTCAGACTACTTCCATTTCCATAAAATAAATAAAAAAAAGTGTCTCAATTTTATAAAATAGTTCTTCATGCCTATTTAATTGTGATGTAATTAGGGATGCTTAAGAAGTTCATCACTTCGTCGCTTTGGTTTATTTCCGTTTGGAAGTTCAAAATATTTGGCTTGGATCAGCATATTGCTGGGTTAGTATATTGACGTGTCAACTCCATGGAGCTCTTTCTAGAAATTGGCTTACATCTTTTTTTCCTTCTTCCGTCGGTCTTAGCTTGGTCACCGATGATTTTTTTGCCTTCGTTTTGCTTGTATAGGTGATGATCTCCATATGAATGAATCATGTTATTTCTTTTCAAACCGTTTGTATTAAACCAACATGACTAGTTAATTGTCAAGTTTTCTTATATTGTTATCTTGTGTGGATTTGAATGTTCCTCCCATGATTAGCATCTTAAGTTATCTTATAATTTAACCGCACTTGGAGAAAGTATGGTCGCTGATGGTTACCAGGATGTTGTCAACATAGACATATCTTCCGTAGTAATTGAAGCTATGCAAAAGGAAGTATCAGGATAAACCACAGCTCCAGTGTATCCTACAAATAATAATTATTATAAAGTTGTTTAACCATGATCTCTTTTAACCTTTACCATTACTTTCCTTCTTTTCTTCTTTCTTCTTCTTCTTCTTCTTCTTTCTTTTTTTTTCTTTTCTTTTTTCTTTTTTTTTTTTTTTCGGAGTGGGGTGGGGCGGTTGTCGGGGGTTTGGTGCAGGGTTGGAAGTGGAGTCAGAGAAAAGTTTTATGTCTTATTTATTTTTTTTCTGACATTTTGACAAATATCAAAATGGATGTTACAGTTATGAATGGTTTTTGAAGATGGTTTCTTTGATGTCATTATTGACAAAGATTTTTTTTTAAAAAAATAAATTTTTTTATGGTTAAGTTTACATCATGTTAAAAATTATAGTATTCGTTACCTCTTTTGATCATTATTTATCAGTTTATTTGTTGAACAAATTATATGTTGGTGCAGAATCTGTTTGATGCCGGATCGAGCTAGAGTTGAGGAAGAAGAGATCACCGTCGGTGATCTACAAAATAAAGTTCTGTTCGAAATTGACGGTGATGGTTTTGGCAGGATCGTCCGATGATCAAGTCAGCTCTTCTGGCCAACAGAAATGGAGTGCTTAAGAATTCAGCAGAATTTCAGAAAGGAGAAGAGAGCTTAGAGAAAATATATCTGGAGCGTCCCTTTTTATAGACGGAGCTTATCGTAATCATTCGATGGTGGGCCGCTCGAGGTCATGTGGAGTTTGTTATGAAGAGAGGTATCCGTTGTTGTGATGTGGCCGTTCGATAGTAAGCCGCTCGAGGTCACATGGAGTTTGTTACGGAGAGTAGTATCCGTTGCCATGAAGTGGCCGTTCGTTGAGATTTAATAGTCGAAGTTCGGAGGAAAAAGGTGTTGGATAGTGAAGAGCTTTGACATACATCAATTTCAGAGGAGTTCGAACTCCTAACGAAAATACAGCTAGAGGAGATCATCCAGGAGGAATGCTAGCTGAACTCTGAAAGTAATCCACTGGAGGAATCCGACTGAAGAAGAAGTCCGGAAGGAGTTCGGCTCTTGGAGAAATTTGACTGAAGAAGAAGTCTGGAGGGAGTTTGGCTCCTGAAGGAACTTGACTGAAGGAGAAATCTGGAAGAAGTTCGACCGAAGGAGAAATTTGGAAGGAGTTTGGCTTCTGAAGGAGTCCGACTGAAGGAGAGGTCCGGAAGAAGTTCGGCTTCTGAAGGAGTCCGAATGAAGGAGAAATCTGGGAGGAGTTTAGCTCCTATATGAATCCGACTGAAGGAAAGGTCCGGAAGGAGTTTGACTCATATAGAAATTTGATTGAAGGAGAAATTTGGGAGGAGTTCGGCTCCTGTAGGAATCCGACTGAAGGAGAGGATCGGAAGGAGTTCGGCTCTTGTAGAAATTCGACTGAAGGAGAAATCTGGGAGGAGTTTGGCTCATGTAGGAATTTGACTGAAAGAAAGGTCCGAAAGGAGTTTGGCTCCTATAGAAATCCGGCTAAAGGAGAAATCCAAAAGGAGTTTGGCTCCTAAAGGAGTCCAACTGAAGGAGAGGTCCGAAAGGAGTTCGGCTCCTATAAAAATCTAACTGAAGGAGAAGTTTGGGAGGAGTTCGGCTCCTGTAGGAGTTCGAATGAAGGAGAAATCTGAGAGGAGTTTGGCTCTTGTAGGAATCCAACTGAAGAAGAGGTCCGAAAGGAGTTCGGCTCCTGTGAAAATCTGACTGAAGGAGAAATCTGGGAGGAGTTTGGTTCCTGTAGAAATTCAACTGAAGGAGAGGTCCGAAAGGAGTTCGGCTCCTGTAGAAATCCGACTGAAGAAGAAATCTGGAAGAAGTTTGGCTCATGTAGAAATCCAAATGAAGAAGAGATCTGGAAGAAGTTTGGCTCCTATAAAAATTCGACTGAAGGAGAGATCCGGAAGGAGTTCGGCTTCTGTAGAAATCCGACTGAAGGAGAAGTCTGGGAGGAGTTCGACTCCTATAGGAGTCCGAATGAAGAAAAAATCTGGGAGGAGTTCGGCTTCTTTAGGAGTCTGAATGAAGAAAAAATCTGGGAGGAGTTCGGCCACTGGAGGAGTTCGGCTACTAAATGAATTCGACCGCTGGAGGAGATTGATCGAAATTCGGCCATTGGAGAAAGAATTTTTGATTGAAGCTCTTTCGTGATTATCGGTTGCATTAGGCTAAGCATCAGGCTAGACTTCGACGGAAGTGAAATTTATCTCCAACAATAGTCCCCCCACTTTCGAGTTTGAAATTCGAAGGAAGGAAGTATAAAAATGGTGATAGCTGATGTTCTTTTCCGGGCTCTACACCATTGAGGTTGAAGCTCAGGGAGAAATTTTATCTCCAGCCGAGGTTGAAGTTGAAGTTGAAGTTGAGGCTCGGGGGAGATGTTATCTCTATCCGAGGTTGAAGTTGAAGTTAAGGCTCGGGGGAGATCTTATCTCTATCCGAGGTTGAAGGAGATCTTATCTCCTTCTGACATTGAAGTTCGAGGAAGATCTTTTCTCCAATCGAGGTTGAAGTTGAAGTTGAAGCTCGGAGGAGATCTTATCTCCAATCGAGGTTGAAGTTAAAGTTGAAGCTCGGGAGAAATCTTATCTCCAGCTGAGATTGAAATTAAAGTTGAAGCTCGGAGGAGATCTTTTCTCTATTCGAGGTTGAAGGAGATCTTATCTCTTACCATTATTAGGCATAATAGGGCTGTTGTCGGGGCTTCTCCTCTCATTCCGTCTAAAATGAACGAGGCCTTCGACTTTACTCACGTTAGGACGAGGTTCTCCTTCTATTCCTAACGGGCTGTGGGGGCACATAAGGGACCGTCGTCAGAGCCTCTCCCCCCATCTCGTCTAAAATGAACGAGGGCCTTCGACTTTGCTCACGTTAGGACGAGGTTCTCCTCCTGTTTCTAACGGACTGTGGGGGCACATAAGGTTATCTCTATCTCTCTAGTGAGAGTTGACTTTGCTCACGTTAGGATGAGGTTCTCCTCCTGTTCCTAACCGAGGTTGGGGGCACGGTCGGTCAGAGATCTCCTATCTCGTCTAGAACGAGATCTTTGACTTTGCTCGTGTTAGGACGAGGTTCTCCTCCTGTTCCTAACCGAGGTTGTTCACGGTCGCTCGGGAGAGATCTCCCTATCTCTCTAGCCGAGGTTGACTCTGCTCGTGTTAGGACGAGGTTCTCCTCCTGTTCTTAACATGGTCACTTTTGGTTACTTTTTTTTCTATCATCACATAGTTCTTGTACCAAGAAACAATAATATTGAAATGAAAGAGTTTTATTCAAGAAAAATTACTGATAGTACATCCTTAGGTTTTCTAAGTTCCAAGGTCGTAGAAGCGTTGTTCCTCCGAGCTCCTTCAGATGATAAATTTCAGGCCGGATGACCTCAATCATTTCATACGGGCCTTTCCAATTTGGGGCAAGCTTTCCCTGGCTTTGAGGCTAAGAGACAGTAGCTCGCCGAAGTACTAAGTCCTCCATTCTGAATATTTTACTTATGACTCTAGAGTTATAGTATCGAATCATCCTTTGTCTGTAGGCCATCATTCCCAACACTATATATTTTTTTGAAATCTATCATATTTTTATTTATGGTGAGTGCCTTGCATCTCAAATACTTTCTCTTGTTACAATGTGAGAGTCCAGCACATACAATGTTCGTGCTTTGTTCTAATGATTTGAAAATTGATCAGCCCCATCTATTAAAAAAAGGAGAGGGAGAGATAAAAGGGCACAAGTGAATTTTTTTTTTTTTTTATATAATTTTTTCATTTCTCTGGACTAGTGGTCCAACATAGAAGGCCCTAAAGTCCAGCATGCTTACTGGAATCAGAACTTTTTCCATTATATAGAGAGAAGAGACTGATATTAGAATTTGTTGATGTGTAGTGTGGGCATAATGAGCCACACAATGCAACTAAAATGCTAAGTAATAATAATGTCTGATCTTATAGATTTTCTCAAGCATTTATTTTCCTTTAATTTTAGCTTATTAACTTAAATTAAGGTTGTCTGATTAAATCTCTACGAGGGTTCCCAAAGATAAAGGAATCTATATCTTGGCATTGCGCTTCCGATTATTGAAGCATATTTTTATTAATTAATTAATTATTTTTTTTGATCTTTAGAAGCGACATACTATCTTCCAATAACTGCGTAACTTTTCTTTTGTTTATTCAGATTACTTATGGAGATCCAAGTTATCGGTTGCATTTATGGGCGGCTTTACGCTTTTGGAATATACATATGCATGTTAGGTCAGTTAACGTAGCGTCGACGTGGTTGCAGCAGCAAATTGTGGGCATGGTTGCATCTGTTTCTTACTCCAAGTTCTATCTACTTGGCTTTATTTATTATTTTTAATACCGAAAGGATGGAAATTTTGAGGGACTATATTCATCTTCTACGTAATACAGTCCTCTTAATATTTTCTTTGATTTGGTTACATAAATAAGGAAAAAGGGGGGAGTAAGAGGAAATAACGAAAAAGGAGGGAAAGAAAGGTGGATTGAACTTTAAAAAGAAAAGAAAAAACTTGAAGTTATCGGCTCCTTGTCTTTGAGATTTGGGGTATTTATTCTATCTGATCCGCTAAAGATTTGCATTAGTTAAAGCTCTCTCCTTTGTTCCATAATACACAATATGCAGTGGTTTGTGGCTTCGATGCAATCGGAGAAGTCTTTGGTTAAGGTAGGCCTTTGGGTTCAAAATATCAATCCTTTTCCCTTAGTTTAACTAACATGCATAGCAGAGGCACATCCGTTTCTGTATCGAGGTTATGATTATGATTCAGGAACTCGACTGTTAAGCTCATGTTATAAGATTGTATGATGGAACATGAGGCTCATGAAGTAATCAGGTTCTGGTTTGAGGTGAGGAGGGATTAGTGTCAACCTTTTGCAAATTAGATGAAGGACCGACTGTTGTTGGAGTTGATCCTGGGACACATTGTCATGTTGGTAAAGTTGATGACTTCTTGCTAGATCATTAATTTATGTTGTCCATGGCCACCAGCTAATTTCAGGCTCTTGCAGTAGGATATTGTAATGTTGTCTATTTTTATGAAGGAACAACCATCAGAAATTAGGAGTTTAGGTCTACAATTTTCTGATGTTTCATCCAAGTAGAAATCAGGGTGCCAGAGAGTGACCTAGAGGAGGGTGGAGAAGTGTGGATTTTAGTGCTAGGCTTATGTGACACATATTTCTTTTTTCATGCAATTAAGATGGAGATGGTGTGTTGAGGGTTAATCTGGAGCTCCGGGGTTGCTTCGAGACTTGAAAGATGGATAGAAATGGACGAGATGGGAGCATTAGGAATTGGATTGACTATTTTGGGATGCATAAATGGCAGATATCTTTATTACCTAGTTAATTTAGTGAAAAATAAAGATGAAGCTTACATTCGAGTAAGCTTGGTCTATGGACCCATCAAATCAAGTAGTGAGAAAAGTTAGAGAGCTTAGTTAGGCGAAGTAGGGATCGGATCTTTAGTGTGCAGGAGGAGACTCCATTCTCGCCGGGTTATCTTTCTAGATGAGAAGGGTATTTTGTTAAATACCCGTGGTCTGTCAGATATTCCACTGAGAATATTTTTTTCTTAATATTTTAAGTTCCGAAGGGAGCCAAATCATTCACCTTTGGTGCATTAGCAAATCGATCATCATGGTCTTGCTTGATGTTCAAATATGATTTCATGGTCGGATATTGCAGATTTGTGATGTGGTACGATGTGTCACCAGATCTTTCTTGACATTTATATCTAATTTGTGAGCATATCTGATAGGGAATAAAGAAATTATAGTTTCTTCAACTTCAGCTTTTGTTAGGGCTCTTGCATGAGATTGTGTCCATGTTCTTATAATATGAATCTTTATTTGATTTAATGAAGGGAGGTAGAAGTGAAAAGCGGAGAACATTTTCCTTCTGCATGATTTTTAATGAATTATAGCAGCTAATATACCGTATAGAACCCTAGAACGGGCCCATTGAAGCCTCTCTTCAAGTATGTAATACACGACTCTTCCCAAAACTTCTTGCCTTAGGAAAGGAGAAAAAAAGAGGAATGCGGTGGTAATGGGAAATGCCAGATTGCATGCTAAAAATGACATTTGAAGACAAGCTCGAGCATTCTGCAGTTTTGAAGGCACAAAACAAAGCATGCATAGATTGACGGTTCTTTACAAATATATGTAAAGGCACAAAAATATGTTTAGGAATTAGGAAACAGTTACAAATTATATTGTTTAAAAATTTGTTTTGGATATTGAAATGCGAAGTTTCACTTAAAACGTTACGCACAATAGGCCTCCCATATGTGCATTATTGGGGATAAACTTTGCTTCCACCGAAGTCCAATTTACCGCTTAAACTAATGCAATTGGTAATCACGGAAAAGCTTCGATCGAAAATTCTTTTTTCAGCGGACGAACACCAGTCGAACTTCTTCGGCAGCCGAACTTCTTCTGTGGCCGAATCCCAGACAAACTCCTTCAACGATCGAACCCTAGTCGATCTCCTCCAGCGGCCGAACTCCTTCAGTAGCCGAACTCCTCCAATGGCCGAACCCCAGCCGAACTTCTTCAATAGTCGAACTCCTCCAACGATCGAATCCAACCGAACTCCTCTAGCGGTCGAACCCCAGTCGATCTCCTTCAGCGGTTGAAATCTAGCCAAAGTCCTTCAATAGCTGAACTCCTCCAGCGGTTGAATCCAGCCGAACTCCTCCAACAGTCAAACCCCAGCTGAAATCCTTTGGGACTTCAACCGAACTCCTCCCAGACTTCTTCATCAGTCGGGCCCCTCCAGCGATCGAACTTCTTTCAGACTTCTCCTTCAACCGAATTTCTTCATAATCCGAACTCTTTTCGGACTTCTTTTTCAGCTGAATTTCTACAGGAGCCGAACTTCTTTCGAACTTCTCCTTCAGTCAGATTTCTATAGAAGCCAAACTCCTTCCGGACTTCTCCTTTGGCCAAACTTTTTCATCAGTCAAACTCCTCCTGGACTTCTCCATCAATCGAACTCCATTCGGATTTCTCCAGTGGATTATTTTCAAATTTCAACTAGCATTCCTTCCGGATGATCCCCTCTAGCTGTATTTTCTTTAGGAGTCCGAACTTCTCTGAAATTGATGTATGTCAAAACTCTTTATCAACCAATGCCTGCTTCCATATCACGACAACAGACACCTCTTTCCGTAACAAACTCCACGTGATTTTGAGCGGTCTGTTATCGGATGGCTACGGCTGTCACTATCAATCTGCTATAGACGGTGCCTCCCTCCATGACAGACTCTAGGCGGTCCACTATCAGACGACTGTAGTTGTCACTATCAGTCTGCTACAGACGATGCTTTCCTCCGTGATAGACTCCACGTGGCTCTGAGCGGCCCACTACCAGACGGCTATGGCTGTTACTATCAATCTGCTATAGGCTCCATCTATAAAAAGGGATCCTTCAGATACGTTCTTTCTAAGCTCTCTTCTTTTTTTCAAAACTCTGTCGAGCTCTTTTCTGAGCACTCCATTTTTATTGGTCAGAAGAGCTAACTTGATAATCGGAGGATCCTGTCAGAGCCACCACCATTGACTCCAGATGAAACTTTATTTTATAGGTCATCGACGGCGACCTCTTTTTCTCCAGCTCCAGCTCGATCCGGCATCAACCAGATTCTGCACCAACATGATTGGCGCTAGAAGAAGGGCCTCTATTCCTGAGGTATCCTTATTCTTGAAGGAGTGCTCAGTCAATTCTGTAGATCTTCTTCTTTAAGATTCATCTCCATCCTCTTCCTCAATCCCAAAAAATGTCTCTAAGAAAGGCGACTGCCCAGAGATCTACCACTTCTGCCATCAAATTTGAGCAAGATTCATCTATTTTTGCTCCATTGTCGGTGCTTCAATCCTCACCTCCATCGACGGCCATGATAGATCCGGAGCAGTTTAACCTACTGATGCAGCAGATTTAGGGCCTCATCGAAATGGTTCAGGCCATGTGGCAACCTCCGGTGATGGTTTCGCTAGAAAAACTACCATCGAGATGTCAGAAATCGATCCTAAGAAGGAGCACTTGGGCTAGCATTCCGTCGCCCCTAGAAAGAAAAAATAGAGAGCAGAGGATCCGTGTTCAAATCATGATTCTCCTCTAGAAGAGGTCTTTTTCACCTACAATCGGAAGCCTTTCAAGATCTATGATCGAGATGATATCCTCGATCAAAAACTATGGGAGATGGACCGACGGATTAAAAAACTCCGCCACGTCGCCCCAGCTCATCATGACGATGTCTGCATCGATCTTCCTTTCTCTCTCCGAATTATGCAAGAGCCCAATCTATCGAAGTTCAAGCTTCCCCAATTGGAAAGCTATGATGGAACCTTTGATCCGATCGATCATCTAGAGGCCTTTCAGACCATGATGCTACTCCATGGCGCACCAGACGCCATCTTATGTTGAGCTTTTCCATCTACCTTAAAAGGAGCAGCAAAAAACTGATACTCGACATTGAGATCAGATATGATCTTCTTCTTTGGTCAGATGAGCCATCAGTTTGCGGCTCACTTCGTCAGCAGCTGACGTCCGCATCGAGGTTCGAATTCTCTGATGAATATCGAGCAGAAGGAGGAAAAATCTATCCGAACTTATGTCATCTGATTTAATATTGCTGCATTGGAGGTCTGAAATCTAGACCAGTCTATTGCAATGGCCACACTCAAGGACGGCCTTCAGAAAAATAATTTACTATTCTTCCTAGAGAAGTACCCTAGGAACTTTACCGATCTACTAGCTCGGGCTGAGGGATATGCCCAAGCGGAAGAAATCTTCAAATTAAAAGATAAGAAAGCCGCAGGAGAGTGGCAGGCAGATGAATCTAATAAACTCGCAGCTGATGAAAGACTGAATAAAGCTCGGCCATGCTCACGGACTCTCCTCGAGTGCAAGCGAGCCTGAACTCCTCAAGCTCATCATCAAAGAAGCTTCGATAGAAGAGTACAAAGAAGTTCTCTCTCAAGAGGTTTCATAATTATGCTCCCTCTCGATGTCCCAAAAATGCAAGTATTGATGGAGATCAAGGAGCAACTACCGAGGCCTGAAAGGATGCGTTCTTACCCGGCTCCAAAATGAGATCGAGGAGCTCATCAGGAGAGATCGACCAGATCGATTTCTCAAATGTCGGCCTAAAGTAAGAGAAGATCAGCAAGAAGTGCTGCTGCAGTCAGAACCACCAATGAGAGAGGAACAGCAAGGAGATCGGCCACCTCTCGGCATCATCGACACTATCTCTGGGAAACTAAATGCTTCGATGAGCCACTATCTCTCATCCTCAAAGCCAGGAAAAGCTTGCCCTAAATTGGAAAGGCCCGTATGAAATAGAGGAGGTCGTCCGGACTGAAACTTATCGTCTGAAGGAGCTCGAAGGAACAACGCTCCCACAATCTTTAAATTCAAAAGATCTAAGAACATACTATCATTAATTTTTCATCAATAAAACTTCTTCATTTTAGCATTATTGTTTCTTGGTGCAAAAACTATGTGATAATAGGAAAGAAGCAATCAAAAGTGGCCATGTTAGAATCAGAAGGAGAACCTCATCCTAACATGAGCAAGTCGAAGAC
This sequence comes from Cocos nucifera, assembly GCA_006176705.1. Lineage (NCBI taxonomy): Eukaryota > Viridiplantae > Streptophyta > Magnoliopsida > Arecales > Arecaceae > Cocos > Cocos nucifera. The sequence continues at coordinate 1,709,738 of QRFJ01000091.1, read as the reverse complement.
CTCCAATTATTTAAGATAGAAGGAGAAGAGAGGCCTATTCAACGGCTCGTCTGTGCCCCTATTACCATGTTAGGAACAAAAGAAGAATCTCGTCCTAATATGAGCAAGTCGAAGGCCTCATTCATTTTAGACGAGATGAGGGGAGAGGCCATGATAATGGCTCTTATATGCCCTCATAGTCCATTAGAAATAGGAGGAGAATCTCATCTTAACGTGAGCAAAGTCGAAGGCCTCGTTCATTTTAAATGAGATGAGGGGAGAGGCCCTGACAATGACCCTTATGTATCCTTATAGTCTGTTAGGAATAGGAGGAGAACCTCATCCTAACATGAGCAAATTCGTAGGCCTCGTTTATTTTAGATAAGATGAGAGAAGAGGTCCTGACAATGGCCCTTATATGTCCCTACAGCCCATTAGGAATAGGAGGAGAACCTCGTCCTATCGTGAGTGAAGTCGAAGACCTCCGATTATTTAAGACAGGAGGAGGGGAGAGGCCCATTCAATGACCCATTTGTACCCTTATTGTCATGTTAGGAATAGAAGGAGAACCTCGTCCTAACATGAGTAAGTAGAAGGCCTCGTTCATTTTAGACAAGGTGAGAAGAGAGGCCCCGACAATGATCCTATTGTGCCCAATAACGGTAGGAGATAAGATCTCCTTCAATCTCGACTAGAAATAAGATCTTCTCCGAGCTTCAACGTCAACTTCGACAGAAGATAAGATCTCCTTCAACCTCGACTGGAGATAAGATCTCTTCCGAGCTTCGACGTTAACTTCGATAGGAGATAAGATCTCCTTCAACCTCGACTGAAGATAAGATCTCCTCTGAGCTTCAACGTCAACATCGTTAGGAGATAAGATCTCCTTCAATCTCGATTGGAGATAAGATCTTCCCTGAGCTTCAACGTCAACTTCAACAGGAGATAAGATCTCCTTCAATTCTCGACTGGAGATAAGATCTTCCTCGAGCTTTCAACGTAAAATGTCGACAGGAGATAAGATCTCCTTCAACCTCGACTGGAGATAAGATCTTCTCCGAGCTTCAACATCAATGTCGATAGGAGATAAGATTTCCTTCAACCTTGGCTGAAGATAAGATCTCTCCCGAGCTTCAACGTCAACTTCAACTGAAGATAAGATCTCCTTCAACCTTGATTGGAGATAAGATCTCCTCCGAGCTTCAACGTCAACTTTAATAGAAGATAAGATTTCCTTCAACCTCGGCTAGAGATAAGATCTTATCCGAGCTTCAACGTCAACTTCAACAGGAGATAAGATCTCTTTCAATCTCGGCTGGAGATAAGATCTTTTCGAGCTTCAATCTCAATGGGTACAGAGCTCGAAAAAGGACTTCGATAGTCATCTTTTTTATACTCCCTTCCTTTGAATTTCGAACTCGAGAGTGGGGGGACTATTGTTGGGCATAAACCCCACTTTCATCGAAGTTCAGTCTACCGCTTAGCCTAATGCAATCGATAATCATGGAAGAGCTTCGATCGAAAATTCTTCCTCCAACGGACGAACACCAGTCGAACTCCTTCGATAGTCGAACCCCTCCAGCAGTCGAACTCCTTCAGCGGTCGAATCTTAGACGAACTCCTTCAGCGATCGAATCCCAGCCGATCTCCTCCAGCAGCCGAATTCCTCCAGTGGCCGAACCCTAGCCAATCTCTTTCAGTGGCCGAATCCCAGCCGAACTTCTTTCGTAGCCGAACTCCTCTAGCGGCCGAATCCAACCGAACTCCTCTAGCGACCGAACCCCAGTCGAACTCCTCCAACGATCGAACTTCAGTCGAACTCCTTTGGGATTTCAGCCGAACTCCTCCTAGACTTATTCATCAATCGAACCCCTCAAGCGACCGAACTCCTTTCGGACTTCTCCTTCAGTCGGATTCCTCCATGATCCAAACTCTTTTCGGACTTCTCCTTCAGCCGAATTTCTACAGGAGCCGAACTTCTTTCGAACTTTTTCTTCAATCAGATTTCTATAGGAGCCGAACTCCTTCCGGACTTCTCCTTCAGTCGGATTCCTCCAGAAGCCAAACTCTTTTCGAACTTCTTCTTTAGTCAGATTTCTTCAAGAGCCGAACTCTTTTCGGACATCTCCTTCAGTCGAATTTCTATAAGAGCCGAACTTCTTTCGGACTTCTTCTTTGGTCGAACTTCTCCATCAGTTGGACTCCTCCTGGACTTCTCCATCAGTCGAACTCTATCCGAATTTCTTGAGTAGATTACTTTCAGATTTTAACTAGCATTCCTCTCGGATGATCCCCTCTAGCCGTATTCCTTTTAAGAGTTCGAACTCCTCTGAAATTGATGTATGTCAAAATTCTTCACCAACAAACGTTTGCTTCCACATCACGACAACGAATACCTCTCTCCGTAACAAACTCGACGTGGCTCCAAGTAGCCTGCTACCGAACGACTACGACTATCACTATTAGTCTGCTACAGACGGCGCCTTCCTTCGTGACAGACTCCAGACGGCCTGCTATCAGATGACTGCAACTGTCACTATCTGTCTGCTACAGGCAGCGCTACAGGCGGCACTTTCCTCCATAACAGACTCCATGCGGCCCCGAACGGCCTGCTACCAGATGGCTACGGTTGTCACTATCAATCTGCTACAGGCTCCATCTATAAAAAGGGATCCTCTAGATACGTTCTCTCTAAGCTCTCTTCTCCTTCCTAAAATTCTGCCGAACTATTTTCTGAGCACTCCATTTCTGTTGGCCAGAAGAGCTGACTTGATCGTCGGAGGGTCCTGCCGGAGCCACCACCACCGACTCCGGACGGGACTTTATTTGTGTACGATGGCACTTCTTCCAATCCATGATCACGTCAAAATCTACCTATTTATTGCTTGTTGCACTCTTTTTTGTTCTGGAAATTTTTCCATGAGAAGTACTCAGAAGGAGATTCAATTCGACCCGATGGTAGCCCCCGAGGAGCTCAAATCCGACCTCGACCGTAGGAGGCGAGATTTACTTCGGCTTCAACATCAGCTTCATCGACTTTAGCTGGAAACGAGTTCCATTTCAACTCCAAACATCGACTGGAAGATGAGGTCTCCCCCAAGCCTCAGCCTCAACTTCAGCGTCAATATTGGCTGGAGATGAGACCTCCCCCGAGCTTCAGCTGCAACAAATGCGGAGCCTGGAAGAAGACTTCGGCAGTCGCCTGTTTTGGTACTCCCTTCCTTCAATTTTTGAACTCGGGAGTGGGGGGGCTACTGTTGGGGATAAATCCCGCTCCTGCCGAAGCCCGGCCCGACGCTCAGCCCAATGTAACCAGTAGCCGCTGAAGAGCTTCGGCAGACGGGCCGAACTCCAGCCGAACTCCCAGCGGCCGAGCTTCTTCCAGCAGGCCGAACTGGTCAGCTCCCGAGCTTCTCCCGGACTCCCAGCGTCGAGACCGAACTTCCTGGGCGGCCGAACTCCTTCGGACTCCCCACGGCCGAACTCCTTCAGACTCCCCACGGTCGAACTCCTTCGGATCGACTCCAAGCGGCCGAGCTTCAATGAAGTCCTCTCAGCGGCCGAACTCCTTCGGACCGACTCCGGCCGAGCTTCAGCGCGGCCGAACTCCTTCGGACCGACTCCAAGCGGCCGAGCTTCAATGAAGTCCTCTCAGCGGCCGAACTCCTCAGCGGACGGGCTTTAGCGGAATCCCCAAGCGGTCGTCACTCAGGAGCCCGAACTCCTCAGCAACTCCTCAGCAGTCGTCACTCGGCCGAACTCCTCAGCGGTCGCCCTCATCGAAACTTCGGCCGACCGAGCTCCTACCGAACTCTCAAGTGTCCAAGCCTCAGCCGAAGTCCAACAGCCGGCCGAACCCCAAACGGCCGAGCTTCGGATTCTCAGCAGCCGAACTCTTCAGCGGACGAGCCTTAGCTGCATACCTCCAGCCAGACGCCTATGGGAGCCGAACTCCCTCCTATCTTCCTCTTCAGGAGCCCGAACTCCTCCGAAATGGGCACACGACGAAGGCCTTCAACCCTTCATTCGGCAAGCTCTGCAACCATCACCATCAGTCAGTCCGCCGCACCATCAGTCAGTCCGCCGCCGGGCGATAGCGACCCACTGTCAGGCGGCGATGGCTGTCACCCTCAATCCGCCGCACACGGCACCAGCCCGTGAGACTGACTCCGCCGAACCTCGAGCGGCCCGCCAGCACGCGGCTGCAGTTGTCACCATCAAGCTCCACTATATAAAGGACCCTCCCGACACGCTAAGGCTAAGCTCTCTGAACTCTCGACTCTCTAAGCTCTCCTCCTCATCTCTAAGCTCCGGAACTCATTCCGAGCACTCCATTACTGTTGGCCGGAAACTAACTTGACCGTCGGAGGGTCCTGCCGGAGCCACCACCCCACCGGTTCCGGACGGGACTTCGTTTTGCAGGTCCCCGGCGGCGACCTCAGCGGCCTCGATTTCGGCGACCTCCGGCGAGCGACGGATTT
>QRFJ01000091.1:1700940-1704278 GCA_006176705.1 Cocos nucifera | reverse complement strand
GGTGGTCCACTACTGCGCTGCGGTACGTGTGGTCGAGTTTTGACCGTCCGTTCTTGGTGGATCTAATGATTCCATGCTTTGAATTTCGTGCTGATATTTGTTTTTTATTTTATTTTTTTTTAATTAAAAAAATGGGTTGCAGGGGTCGAAGCCGTGGAGGTACACGGGGAAGGAGGCGAACATGGACCGGGAGGACATCAAGACGCTGGTGAACAAGTGGTGGGAAATATACAACGACGAGTCGTTGGACTACAAGGGACCGGCGGTGGCGGAGGCCAAGGTTCCAGCGACAGCACAGGCGGAGGCAGCGGCGGACGGGTTGAAGCAGCCGTTCCTGGCGGCGCTGTCGGAGGCCGGGGTGGTGCATTACGTGACGGCGCCCTCGGCAGCGTGATATGGGGCGACGCTGGAAGTGGATACAGGCATATCGCTATGGGGAAGCCGCAACGGCACTCTTGGGCTCTTTTTTTTTTTTTTTTTTTTTTTTTTAAGATTAATGAGTCTCTTTTGGACTTTGAGTCTGTTAATATTTGGAATCGATAAATAATAGTGTGTTTCTATAAAATAGAATATGACCCCAAGAAAAGGCGAAAGAAGTGTTTTACGTACAGATGGAAGGAAACTTTTGCCACGCTCTCCCAAAGCAAAAAATTAGGGACAATGGAACCATTAGGTCTACAAGTTTTTCCCTTCATACAGAGCATGCTTTTTACGTACACGCTGCATCATTATTTACGATTTCTTTTCCTTCTTTTGATTCCTTTCGATTCGTTTTCTAGTTAGAGGATTGACAAGTGCTACGAGGAGTTCTTAAATTTTCGCTTGAGATGGATGGTAGGAGAAATATGACAAAATAGAAAATCTATTCTATAATTTGTCCGGTATGGTTTTTGTTTTTCCTTCTGCATTTTCACTGCATCGCATTTGTACAAGCTTTCCAAGCAACGTTGGTTGGAGAATAACTACAATCATGATGATTTAGTTTTCATTGTTGCTAATAGTTTCAAAAGACGGTGCTAAGATTAGTAATGCACCCAACACGGCTTCCAACCTAAAAATGTTATTTGTGGAGACTATCTGATATTAAAAATAGATATATGAAAAATATTTTCTACACGGTGGGTCCGTAGATACTATTCATGGTGATTGATTATCGGATGGGGTTAGAGTGCAGCATCCTAAATTTTTTTTTTTTTTTAACTTTAATTTCATGTGATACTTAATTACTGCGGATGGTGTTCGTGGAGCTACACCAAAAATATTTCATAGATATATACGTTTGATGTGTTTTTGTTTGTGCTCAATAGTTATTATAAAAAAAAAAAAACTAAACATAATTTTATCTTTTGTGTCATAATTAGCAGGTTCTATAAGATAAGTAAAGAGTATGTGAGCCCATCTTTTATGTTTCTTCACTAATAACCTTGTCTAATAAGGCATTTTTACAACATTATGGTTCATTTATTTGCAATCGTTATGCATGTCTTTTTCATCTCAACTAAATCAAAATTTGTTCGGCCAAACTAGAATTCATTTATATGATACTCGCTCTCTAAGTTTCCCTTGATGTATCATGCATGTCTAGGTCCTCCATTCTCTTATAGACTTTTTGATAAAATTTTAGGATTGTAGCACTTCTATCCAAAACCAGTTATCTAAATCTTAGAGCATAGATAACGTCCCATCATCTTATTCAATCATCTTTGTTTGAATTGATGACTTAATGGCCCTTACATTGGATAATATTAAATGTCATGATAAAAAACTTTGTAAACTAAAAATAAAAACACAAGACACCATTTAATATGTAACTCATTATAAAATTTATGTGAAGTTGTTCCAAGAGTGATGTGTGGTATGCATACACCCAATTTAGGCAACTCTATATCTATATAGCATGTAGATCTGGTACCATCAACATTCAAAAAAAAAAAAATTTTAAATCTAAATATAAAATTATTTAATTTCAATTTGATTTGTATTCCTATTTTCTTTAAAACCATACCTAGTAAAATGAGGTTTAGAAGTCTGTAAGATCCAAAATTGGTGTAATCTATGTCCATTGATAAATACAAATTTTTCCACTAGTTTTATATAGGTCTATCTATAATTACCACCAACATCTAGCTATAACCATAACATTAACTAATAAGATGTAAGCTATTCCTTTTTTTAATTTTTCCCTTTAGTTTATTTTATGCAAAACAAATTTTCAAGTTGATGAGAGGATGCCGGGTAAAAGATTCACTTGTACGTGTCTTCCCATGCTCTGCGACAGCTAAAAGACCCAAAGTGCACCAAAAAAATAGTTTCGTCCGTCGTCTGTCTCTTGGTCGGTTCGATTTTGTGGTAAGTCTCGCGAGTCTGGCGGGAGGAGATTCGTTTGGCAACGGTATATCCGGAATCTTGACCTGGCTTGGATTGCGATGTTCGAAAGTAGAATGGAAGGCGGCGAATATTTGTTGGTGGATAAGATCACAGAGGAGGAAGAAGGATGGAGAATAAGACGGACATGTTATCCATCTGAAGAAAAAAAACAAAGCAGACAAGTATTACCCTCTGACCGTGGGTTCATTCTTTGTATCTTCATAAATTCTTATCTTGACCCAATGATAGTTAGAAAAGTGCATGTACGTGATTAATTGAATACTATTGCATGTCCACCAGCAAGACAACGATGACTGACGTCTTTGATGCATTTCGTGGACGTCATCACAAAGATGTAAAGCTGATTCAGGCTAGGAGTATTGGGAAGAAGGGTCTTATATTTATCATGATCTTTTGTAGTATAGAATTCGGTAAATTCTGACAAAGGAAATGTGATGCCCATCTGCTCTCTGAATAGAGCTAGATCCAAGCAATCATTAGTTACCTTGAGAATTTCAAGTTTCTCTTGCAGTCCCTTGCCTTACCACTTGGCTATGCCATCAAATTTGATCCAAAATAAATAGTATTTTTATCCATCCAATATAAACATTAAAATTATGATATATATTAAAAAAAGGATCGATGTGAAAATATCACAATATTTATTTTAATATATGTTGAAGCAATGGAAAACAAAAAATATTGCTTTGATTAGCTGCTATGAGGTTATGCTTGCTGGAAGAGCAAAACAAGAATAAAATTATTTGACATGGACTTCTATTAGTAGTAAAAACAAAATTTATATGCAACATCAGTATTTTTTCACTGCCACCGTGGATACACGTATAAAAGTTTTGATTACATATCAAAATTAAATATATTCATATACATGAGCGATAGAAATTTTATGAAGATGGCAGGTTTGGTCCCTACATAAAAGATGATCGATTATAATCCACAACAATATACTC